>PVKB01002119.1:0-47787 GCA_004027205.1 Ctenodactylus gundi
CTCTCTCTCTCTCTCTCTCTCTCTCTCTCTCTCTCTCTCTCTCTCTCTCTCTCTCTCTCTCTGGCTTCCATCCTGTTCCACCACTTCCAGCCACCGGCCTGTGAATGGACTGTGACCTTCTAAAACAGTCAGCTAAAATAAACCTTTCCTCCCTGAAGTTGTGCATGTTGGGTATTCTGTCCCAGCAATGAGGAAGTAACTGAGACAGAAACTGGTACCAGAAAAGTGGGGTCACTGCTTGTGATTTTGCCTGACCATGTTGTTTGGAAACCTTTGTAACTGCTTTGTGGAAGGAGTTTGGAAAGGTTTGAGGAAGCTAGTTAGAGAAGCCTTGGGGTGCTCTGAGCCGAGGTTGATGGGAGAGTCTGGCCAGAGATTAGATCAGAATGCTATGGAAGTGTGGATTGGAAAGGCCAGGTTCAAGAAATTTCAGATGGGAAGGAGAACTGTATTATCAAGTGGTCTAAAAATCACGTATGCTGTGCTCTGGCATAAAGTCTATCCACATTTTGCGTTTGTCCAGAGACTTAGCCTGAAACAAAGATTAAGGTTGAGGAATTCTCAAGGCAGCCTGATATTTGGGCTACTATATGGTTACCGTTTGTGGCTTTTAGCCAACTCTATGGCAAAAGACGGAAAAAATGACAAAGAAAAATGATATAAAAAGTTTGCAGTTTTGAAAAAATAAAAGGGTCTGCAGTGGTAGCACAAAAGAGCAAGTGAAATTCAAAGATATTAGTATTAAAAGGAATCCAAATACTTACAATCAAGACTATAGAAAAGATGCCTTCAGGGCATCTTAAAAGTCAAGAAGACACCCCACTCTTTACCACGTCAAGGGTGGAGAGACAAAAGACTTTATTCTGAGAAGTGTACTTCAGAGTCAAAGGAAAAAATGCCTGCCAGAATCCAACCACCTGGAACTCAACTGTCTAAAAACTCAAGAGGCCTCGGCAGCAATTGTCCAAGAGGGCCAGGATACTGCTCAAACCAGTGGCCGACCTGGGCAACACCCACACAGTTGTGGCTTTACAGGCTTGCAGAGTGCCAGAGCAGTGGGTTCACGGAGACTTCCGCCAGACTCAAGAGGAAGGCCTTGGAAGCCAGGCAGCGTGCTCCTGGGAGGGTGGCCGAAGAGTTGTAAAGGAGAAGTTTAAGATGAAGTGGAGACCCTAGAAATTTAAAGATGCCAAAAATATAGATCATCTGAGAAAAGCAGCAAGCTGTGAGAAAATACAGCCCAAAGGACAGAAGATGGAGGTTGCAGACAAAAGCAATGCTGTAGGCATGGGACCACCCAAGAACTTTGAAATTCTGCTCTCACTGCTGCCACAGTTTACCCTAGTTTACCCTTGATGCTGGACACAGAGCTGCAGGATTTAACCCTTGCTCTGCCAGATTTAGAACTTGTCTTGATCCAGGTGCCTTTTACCCTTCTACTCCTCCCTTTTGGAATGTAAATATTTACCTTGTGCCATTGAATGCTAGAAGGGCTCCACTCTGATCTCACAGGATCTCACAGCTGAGAGTTTGCCTTGCACTTCCAAGGAGACTTTGGTCTTGAACTTTTTTATTAGTGCTGAAATTGTTAAGACTATGAGAACTCTTGGAGAGGGACTAAATACATTGTGCATAAGGAGGTGGACGTGGTTTTTCTGGAGGCCAGGGGTGGAGTGGTGTGGTTGAGTCTGAGCCTCATGTACTGATGGACATTGTATATACTGTGGGCAGAGGCTTGGGGCTTGACGTGGAGAGGTATGTGCTGGTTCCGCCCTTCCTCCCTGGCTTGGTCCTGTTCTGCCATGCCATGAGAAGTGCTCTCTCTCTCTCTCTCTATCTCTCTCTCTCTCTCTCTCTGGTTCTGGCCCCATTCCACCATTTCCAACTGCCCACCTGTAAATGAACTATGACTTTCTAGAACAATAAGCTAAAATAAATCTTTCCTCCATAAATCTGTGGATGTCATGTATTCTGTTCCAACAACAAGAAAGTAACTAAGACATTCCATGATGAGGAATCTAACAGCACACCAAAACCTTTGTCAGCAGCCCCAGCAAAAACCTGCCCAGCAGTACAAAAAGCCAAAGGGTGATCTCAAAAGAAAATCCACCTAAAACAATCATTAGTCCTCCTCATAGGCCAGAGAAATACCACCGTGGAAGTGCAGAGATAACTGTAACTTAGGGAAGCAACATTTTGGTGATGCAGACAGAATCACAATCTCAATTTTTCTTCAAGTTTCTGGCAGCCTATGGCTGAAAGATGCCATGGAAAGGAAATCTGGATACTCAAGGTCAAGAGCCAGCTCTCCACCAAGAAACAGCCTGACTCTCCAAACCACTGCATCTCTCTGGACTGGGATTTTCTAACGGTACAAATGACAAGACTGCAATATCCCAATCTACATGGTATGACATTCAACCAAATGCCCGGTTTGCCATTTTGACTCACTTTACTCTTCATTAGAAAATTTTTTTCTTGTCTCACCTTCATACCAACTTCTATGACATGGACGAAATGTATGTCCACCTACTACTGTGATCATTTCACCTTACTTTTTAGAGCTGTCTTGCAAAGCTCCCTAGTATCTTTAGTCCACAGACAAGTGGACCCCACAGAACCCCTCTGTGTGGTGCCACCATCTCACCATACCCATCTTCCAGACTCCTCAGTTTTACTCCATTTTAGACAACCTACTACATTTGACTCCTTTCAAAAACACAAGTCCTTCTTTCCCCAGGCACTGTGCAGCTGAATTAACAAAGTGTAAGTAAGGCCAGAGGTCCCAATCCAGAATCCTCACAGGACTGTCATCCACTTTCATTTCAGCCTGGACAGGTTGGGTCACCCCAGGAACCATATAAATGAAGTCTACTGGGCCAAAGCTCCACGGACCCATTAGCATGCTTCTACAGCTGCTTCTTCCCCACAAGAGCCGAGTCCTGCAGCTGCCACACACCAGACCGCACAGTACCCACCTAGCCCTCACCAACGTCCCCCCTAACCCAGCACCAGAGGAACACATGGTAAGCCCGGCACCAATCGGGTCCTCTGAAGATCGCCAGGAAAAAGAGAGCAGAAGGGAAGGTGATAATGAACACTGACAGCACTGTGCACTGGACAGGGGCTCACAGGTTGGTAGACTGGCTACCTAAGACATGTTTAAACACATGTGTTTTATTAATAATATAAAATAAATAAAAACTTCATTATTATCTGTATTTTTATTTTCTCTAGTTTTAATCCCACCTGGAAATCTTAGGAGCTACTGTGGCCAGTGCTAACATTAATGGCAGCTCTGTATCTACTCTATGCCTAAAGTAGATATTCATTGGACACCACTGAACTGGGAACTCCTCCCGGGCAGAAAGCACCGTTCCCTTTATAATCTCAGTTCCTCAAAAGACTTTCTGGTGCCGATCAATGAACATAAGAGACATTCAAACTATAGTGTTGAACTGAAGAGTTTACACTTCATAGTACCCAAAGGAAATGGGAGGACAGAGCTGGCATGACGGTCTCCAACATTCCAGAAGACCTGACACAGGCCAGCTGTCCTCCTGGGAACTGGCTTGTCACCGCAATCCGACAACAAGGAGCTGGCTGCTGCTGACCTTCCACACTTCCTGCCCATCACAACTGCACCCCAACACCACATGTAACAACTGCTCCCAAGCACTTCTCTCAAGTACCTGGCGGTGCTCTGCTGGCTCTGGGGTGACGGAGCCTTTCACCTTCACAGCACAGGAGTAGTACCAATGACTTTCCCACTTTACACACAATAAAAATGAGGTCCAAAAGAGTGCTGGTATCTTAAGTTTGTGCATCTAGTGTCTTAGTCACCTTCCTGTTGCTGGGGCAACACACCTAACACTGTCAACTGAATGGAAAAGATTTATTTTGGCACCTTGTTTTCAGAAGATTCATTCCATAGTCTGCTGGCTTGAAGGCAAAAAAGGCATTCTGGAGGGGCAGGTACTCACACCCCGGACCACAAGCGGACAGAGGGGAGGGCAGGAATACAGCCCCTGGGTCACCCTCTACAGTGACCCACCACCAACCACGCCCCCCTCCTCACTGCACACTCAGCCAGGGAAGTCACCTGTGAGTGAAATCAATGAGTAAATAATTCAGTGGGAGGAACATGTCACAATCGTCAGGAGCATCACTTTCCCTGTCTATAAAACTTACATTTATTTGTCCTCCATCCCAGGGTTGTAAAGTTAATATTTATCCAAGCCCTTCACATGTGATAGGATGTTTACCAAGGGGGACATCTTCCCTCTGGCACTATTTTTATGCTAATTAAGAGGAGGATAGTATTAGAGATATTTGATTATCAGTTAAAAATTCAGTCAATTAAAGTCAGAGGTTTGTTTTATTATAAGACATTACAGGGTAAAATATATAAGGAGTTTAATCTGTATCAATGGCAAACTCTTTATGACACATACTAAATATTTTCTCACACTATTACAATAGCAAGTAAACATGACATATGTGCCCTGAGCTAATTTTGTTTTGTTTTTAAAATGCTTAGCTGTAAGAACAGCATTATTGACTCGTACATTCCCCATAAATCCTAATCCTGGTAAGTTTACAATGTGTCTTTAGAATGGTAATACAACCCTCCCAGTTTAAGGAATCTCATGGTGGTCTTAACCTAAAAATATATTGATCATCCATGGTAGTCAATTTTACATGTCAATAGAACTGGGATAACAGAGCTGGTAAAACATTATTTCTGGAAGTGTCTGCGGATTTTTCTGGAAGAGTCTGTCATTTGAATCAGGACACTGAAATCAAGAAGCTCTAAGCTCACCAATGTGAGTGGGCACCATCCAATCTGCTGACAAAGAGGCAGAGGAGGGCAAGTCACTCATCTTCCCTACCCTAGGTGATACAGTCCCCCACACCCCACCTGGCTCACACCGCCGCCTCTCCTTACACACGGGGCTGGACACCAATGCTGCGTCATCCCTCTCTCTGGACTTAACCACTCTGTGTGAATTTTTTTGTTTCAGACACGGTCTTGCTCTGCAGTCCCAGCTCATCCTGAATCTACAATGTAGTCCAGGCTGGCCCCAGACTCACAGTAATCCTCCTGCTTCAGCCTCCCAACTGCGTGCCACCATGCCTGGCTTTCATCATGATTTTCACATGTAAAGTCAGACATACATAGCAAACGAAGCAAAGTAAGTTAACACACATCAAATTTAATGAGCCAAAGTGTGAAGATCCTGGATTCCATGCCAAATACTGCAAAAGTAAAATATTTGTGTCTTCTTTCTTAAAAAAATAAAATAAATCTACTGAGCAAGCTGGGTATAACAGACAGGACTGTAATCCCAGCTGTCTCGGAAGATGAGGCTAAAGGATTCAAGTTCATGCCCAGCCTGGGCAACATAGAGACTTAGTAAGATCCTGCCTCAAAATAATAAAAATAAATGAATAAGTAAATAAATACATGGCTGGGGATGTAGATCAGTGCTAAGGTCCTTGGCGTAAACCTCTAATGAGCTATGGACTACTTCTGACAAACCAGGAGACCACTTTGAAAAGGAATAAAATAAGAATTACAGGAAGGAATGAGTTACACTCAGTCTCTGTTGTCGTAGGGCAGGATGGTCATGGGTTGTACGCATCACAGGTTTGGGAGAAGGAGAAACAATTTATTCCATTACATAATAAATAAACCAGGCAAGATTTTACATTCATGTCATGAAAATACTGATTTAATTTTAAATTTTTTCTTTGAGATACGGTCTTGCTCTATAGCCTAGGCTGGTCCTGAACTCACTATGTAGACAGAAAGGCCTCGAACTGAAAAAAATCCTCCTGTTTCAGACTCCTGAGTGCTAGGATTAAAGGTATGTGCCACCACACCCAGCTTGTGTGGTACTGGGGAATCGAACACCTGTACTTAGTGCTTGCCAGGCAACCACTTTAACTGCCGAGCTATTCCTCCAGCCTCATGATTTAATTAAGTTAAATCATTAACGACAAGGCTGGGTATGGTCAAACACACATGTAGAGCCACCATTCTGGGACACTGAGGCAAAAGGATCACAAGATCAAGTTCTGCTTGGGCAATTTAGTGAACTGCTGTCTCAAAACAAACCATGGAAGGGCCTGGGCACATAGCTCAGTACCAGAGCACCGTGGGTTTGATTACTTGTACCATAAAAATAAAAAATAAAACAGTAGGAGTAAAGGGAAAACAGTACATTTTTGAAGGGCAATTTAATGAGACATATCAAATTATTTGCTTAAAACTTGCACACTTTTCTGACCTGTAAATCTATGACTAGGAATTTCCCTCAAGGTGTGCATAATAGCTTCAGTATTCCTACATTATTTATAACAACAGAATCTGAAAACTACTTAACTCCCAAGATATTATAGAAACTGTGGTACATTTAAAATACGGGACACTAAGTATCCTCTAAAAGTATTAATGGTAAAGGACATTCTTAAACTATAGTTAAGTTCCAAGTTTAAAAGGTGGACAGAACAGCAGCATAACATGGCCCCACTGTTCTGAACTCTGAGGCCCAAGTGCAACGTGCAAGGCGTGTCTGATACACACACACAACAGTTCCAGGACACAGCCTTTGCTGAAGATGAAATTACACAAACCAAGCAACCCGCCAGAATACAGGAAATTATCAAAGCTTGACAGTAACAAAAGGTAAGTCCTGAAGGCCAGCTAGACGCTGGAGGCTTCACCCTGGATGCGTCCCTGAGCTGTCATCACAAGGACGTCTGCATGTCCAGGCGGCCACATGTAGACTTCCCCTCCATTCTTCACTTCTGTCTGGCTTGGTGGTTTCCCCCCTTTCATGCCCCATGCAAGACACACATGTTCTGGTATCTTTTTAATGATTGATTCAAGAGATTTTCTGGAGAAGCGTAAGAGAGCAAACCAGCCTGGACTGGTTCCCTGCAGGCCTGAGACAACAGTAACCCAATTGTGAGGACCCTACTGCCACCTCAAGCCTCATCCTGTCTCTTCATACTATCACATCATTAGTAAGTGTCAACCATGAATGAGTCTGGCGGGGACACATTCAGGCACAGCAAACGCCACCAAGTCACACAGGGCTAAGGAAGGCACATCTGGGCCAGTGAGTGGGCAGGGATGGGACAGAACAACTGGTAAGGAAATCTCATCAAGGTCACAGTTGAAAAATGACTAAGTATTTACAATATATAAATGAAGTATAAGGAGGAGAAAAGTGACCAAAAACATGAGAGAGAAAAAATTTGAAAGTAGAGGAGAAAGTCAAAACATTAACAAGAGGAGTAAGAAAGAGATTTTAGTAAAACACAAGAAGATAAATCCCACACGCCATTTGGAACCTGCCATCTTTCGTGGTACCAGGAAAGCCCAATCTTGACCCAACACTTCACAGGGAATCTGTAGTTTCCCCAGATCACACGAAACAGTGCTGGAAATATGCAATTCATATGAATATTATAAGGGGCCTGGCAATAGTCTAGGCTGAGTCCGGTGCCATGAAGTAGATCCCTATTCCTCAGCTGTTCATTCTCTTGGGGTCCAATTTCCAACCTGAGCGGGGCCAGGTGGTGCAAGCCTATCTATCCTCCCAGCATCCCGGGAGGCTCAGGAAGGAGGATCACAGGTTGGGGCCCATCTGGACAACTTAAGCAACTTAGTGAGACCTTGTTTAAAAAATTAAAAATAAAAATGGGTAGTGGATGTAGCTCAGCGTCAAGGGCTTGGGCTCTACCCCCAATACCACAAGAGGTAGGGGGAGAAAAACAGCCAGGGCCTCAGTTTCTGAAGCCTTTTATTTAAAGAAAGAAACAGATTTAACAGAAAAAGAAACAGAGAGGTAGACAGGCGCCTGCCCCTGTAGGACCGGCAGGGGCCCTCCATGGGATCAGACCACCACTACATGCAGCCTGAACAGCCCCTGCGTGCCCTGTGAGGCTCCCTGTCCAGCTGCGTGGACGTCCCCTGTCACCGCGGGCTGGTGCAAGGCTGAGCAGCTGGAGTGTCCCACTAGCCAGAGGACAGCATGTGGGTGACCAAGCGTCATGCAGTCACATGCTGCCAATGAACCACTTCTGGGCCAGAGTCCTGAAAACCCTCCAGCCAGCACCTTCTGCCAGCATTCCACACAACAGTGTTCCCAACGGGAACAAACATGTGGCCAGGACAGCACCCGCTCCAGGCTCGTGCCGTGGGTGGCACCCGCCCCGGGTGGAGCAGACACACAGACTGAAGCTCCCTTGTTATTACTGCTCACTCAGCTCTAATGAACAGAATTTGATTTTAACCTGGTAACAAAGACAAGAGCCCAGCATGCAAGAATTAGGGAACAGGGAAGACACGCCCGAGTCTCCTTCTTAGTGACATGATGCCACGTGTCAACGACAACCTAGTAAGCAGCTTCCCCTCCATGCACCACCACTAGGAAATCAAACAGGGCTTGAGACAAGCTGCTAGCTGCACCGCAACAGTGCCATCAGAGATGGGGAAATTATCACCACCTCATCCACCTCAGGGTGGCAACACCCAGGCCAGTTCATGAAGAAAGCCCCCCAGTAGACTTCGGAGAGATTTACCTCTGTGCAGACTGTTCTCAAAAACATGCCAGTAGGCTGATGCAGAGACCCAGCCAGAAAGCACCTCACTCTTCAGGAACGGAGGGTGGTGCACTGGGCCCCAGCACCGCAGAAGGGGGCTCCAGACACCCACATTCCTTTAAGCTCACACCAAGAAAATGCATGGGTGGGACACACATGGTCTTCCAGGGTGGAAGCTGAGGACTGTACAGAGTAAGTCACCTCAAAACTGGAGTGCTGACATAACCACAGGGATCAAGCTTTTGGAATTTCACAAGGCAAATTTCCACATTAAAAGAAAATCTATATCAGAGCAATGAATTTGCAGGCAGTGCTCCAAAGAGTCCACTCCCAGGGGCATCAGTCCAGAGTGCAGCAGCCATCAGAAGTCCTCTGGTCTTTTGGGACTTTCATTCTTAATCAGCAAGTTAGGGACTATGAATGAATCCTGGGTTAAAATAAACATAATAATAATAAAATCCAGGCATGGTGGTGCACGCCTATAATCCCAGCACTCAGGAGGCTGAGGCAGGAGGACTGCTGTGAGTTCAAGGCCAGCCTGGGCTACATAGTGGGTTCAGGGCTAGTCTAAACTACACAGTGAGACTCTGTCTCAAAAAAATGCATAAAATAATAAGGCATAGCCCTGGAACTACAAATTTACAGCTTAGATAGCTTCAAAGCCCATGATGTTTTCAAAGCCTATTTCCTTACTTTTTAAAAGCAGACACTGCACATGCCAATTCTAAGACTTGGTGCTATTCAATGAAGGTGCCATGACCACACTGAACAGAAGAGCCAAAGGCCTAGGAGTCAGCTGGACTGTACCCTCCACGGGTCTCTTACAATCCCACTGCTCTAGGACAACAGTCTCTAACCTTTGCTGGCACTCGCGACCCATTACGTGGAAGACAACTTTTCCACAGGCTCCCGTGGGATTCTCATAACGAGCACGCAGCAGTCTCCTTCAATGCGAAGCTCACAGCAGTTCACACTCCAGTGAGAAGCAGCCGCTGCCACTGATCTGCAAGGAAGAGCTCAGGTGCTCGTGCCCAGGATGGATGCCGCTGCAAACACAAATGCAGCTGCACATGCTGGCCTGTCCCTCACCTCCTGCTGCTGGCCAGTTCATAACAGGCCCAGGCCAGTCCTGTCCTTGGACTAGAGGCGGGAAACCCCCGCCCTAGGACTAGGACACATAAATATAAAAGATATATTCAAAAGAACGAAACACATGCATCCTCTTTTACAACAAAAACTAGTAAGAGTTAAAGTACGTCAGGTCATAATTCTTACAAATATTTCTACCCACATGTAAATAGTTCCTTTTTCAGAAATAGGAAAAGGAAAGTCTCAAAGCCCAGACACAAAACAGAGATTCTATTTCTTCCATATCTTTCTGAATTGACTAACTGAATAACAAGCTTCGTTCTGCTTGAGAAAGTAGGATTTCAAAGTTCAAAGCAGGGTTTCACCGAACATACGCACTGGCGTGGGGAACCTGAGCTCTACTGCACCGTGTTAAATGAGAACATGTACATTCCAAAGATCTTAATTTGTCACAAACCTCTCTCTCTGCCATCTCTCCTCTCTCTTTCTCTCTCCTTCTGCACTCAATGTAACTGCACCCGTATAACCACAGGAGGAAAAATAAAAAATTTAATTTCTCCAAAATGCTACGCCTAAAGAGTGGAATTCCTAATATTTTTTTCTCCTTACTTTTCAGAACGTTTCTGTTTTTCTACAACAACCATGACTTGTAAGGCCTAATAGCATTTAGCCTTGGGGAAAGTAATGTGGAAATGAAACGACATGATGCTCAGGTATGGTACAAAACTCACGTCTTCTCAAAATATGCAAGTGGCAAATAAAAAGTTAGGTTAAAGATTCAACACATGGAGAGCAAAACATTACCTACCCAGATGATAGTGTGTTAAACATACTAATCCTCGTAAATGTAAGAGCTCTGAGAGTAATACAGATTAAGGCCTTATTCCTGCAGTCTGAAGTCTCTTTTTTTAGAGGCATACTTACACAGGGGGATGACCTCAAGAGACAGAGAACCCACGAACTAGTGAGTCCTGGAATGGGTTTGCTTTGCCCACCAGGAAGCACAGACCCCAAAGGAGCAGTGAACAGAGGTGCAGACTGAGAGCACACACACCTTCTGGGAGGATGTTCGATTTTGTGCTAGGCTTGATCTGTATGTGAGGTTTCTTGAGGACTGAAGTTGGAGATAGAACCACCCTCCCATAACAAAGCTATCGTTTTCTGTGACAAAGTCCTGCTCTTCCTCTAAGGTCCTCAAAGACTGTTATTATCAGTGGTGCACTGGAGGAACATGCTTAATTCAACAAGGACTGAGTGGCCAGAAGAAAGATCACAAGATCCCCAGTCAAGGATCCACACCAAAACGACAGTTCCCTAGGGTATAACGTCGTCCAAATCCTTTCCTTCAAGCCACTGAACAAAAGACCTCCGCAGCAGCCAGTCCTGGGCTATGAATAAGCCAGATTTCATTAGGCAGGTTCAGAACAGTTAGGCTTGGTAGGTCAAATTGTCCCTAGATGAAGAACTCACCCCCAGATAAGGAACTCAACAGCTTATGAACACAAACACAAACACACACACACACACACACACACACACACACACACACACCTTGGAATGACCAAGAGCAAAGATAAAAGCTGTCAAATAGGTCATGAGACCATAGCTGTGGATAAGGAGCTTTTCATCCAGACTTTGTAACACCAGGGTCTGGGGTCTTATCTTGAGCCAATGAACTAGTTTTACGCTAATATGTACCAATCAGTAAAGGCCACATCTGCATAGAAAAATTTATATGTATGAT
This sequence comes from Ctenodactylus gundi, assembly GCA_004027205.1. NCBI lineage: Eukaryota > Metazoa > Chordata > Mammalia > Rodentia > Ctenodactylidae > Ctenodactylus > Ctenodactylus gundi. Next base: position 11,450 of record PVKB01002119.1, read on the forward strand.
TTATAGAAAAAGTGTATAAAAGATGATTGTAACTGCAGGTCAGGTGGCACTCTAGCCCCGCCCCCTCCCTGCAGGAGAGTTCCTACTGGCCTGGTCGCTTTCTACTCTCCTACTTGGCTCTTTGTTCGAGGTGTTCATTCTTCAACATTGGAAGAACATAGAGCCTGGTTCTGAGCTCTCTGGTAACATGCGGAGCCTTCCCCTACACACTCCTTGGCCACTGCCATCTTAAACGTAGGTGGGCCGACTCACTCGGCCCCAGGAGGCCTGGGGAAACGTGTCTTGCTAGCAGAGCAGCACTGGGAGGGAGGCCCGGGAACAGGCAACGAGGAAGCCCACACCGACCCCACTCTCTTCCCGTCGCAGGGTGAGGCTCTAACCTCCACGGCTGGGTCTGACAGCCACCAGCGACGACGACAAGGTGGGACGAGCCAAGTACCCAAGGGGATCGGGCAGACAAGGGACCCGAGTAGGCAACAAGGAAGGGACGGGGACAAGTGTCAGAGCCAAAGCTCCACTCCTCTCTCCAGCACGAGCACAGCAGAGTGGAAGGAGATGCCGTGGCCTCCTTCCCTACTCCCACCCCTGGCAGAGAGGCCAGCACCGACGAAGACGCCAGGTGCCAGCTGCCCAGGACACGGTAGTCAGTTCAGCACTAGAGCCTCCCTGGAAAAGACGGTACATAAACTACACTTCATGAGCTCTGCACAGCCTGCAGCTAAAGCCAAACTAATGAACAAATTAAATGATTGGCTTTAATAACAAAGATAATAAGTATAAGAAATCAATATATGACAATTCCCAATATGTTCTACTATAAGTCCATTTAAAATATAACAGTAACAATTTTGCAAAAAAAAAATTCTCAAACAGGTTTTACATGTGATTCTGGGAAAAAATTTAACAATTCTAACTTAAAAACCTAATCTCAAAGCAGTGTACAGTCCAGTGGTCCCCTTGGCATCAGGGATCAGTGGGAAGCAAGGTCTCCATGCACTGGGACAAAGGCTATTTTTCTTTCCAAGGAACGAATGCAAAAGAGCCAAAGCATTTTTTTGGAAACCTGAGATGTCAGATGTATGAGATTTTACAGAAAAATACAGCGTGCATTTAAATAAAAAATTATTAAAAGACACACTGTCATGAATCTACCACAAAATCTCCCCCTTTTCTTCAAACCTTATCCCATCACTTCTGCCCCTTCTGAAGCAGCTCTGGAAGGTCCCTCCTGATTGTCTGGTTCTTTGACCTTTTATGGTCATCCTGACTTTGGGGAAAAGCCAGAAGTTACAAGGTACCAGACGTGCTGAATAAAGGTGGAAGAGGACACACCATCGTGTTTTTATGACCCTGCCTTTGCACTGGTTGAAGCTTGGCAGCAGTATTCATTCAATTATTTTTTAATCACAACTTATAAAGATACTCAGGAGAGTGGACTTTCAGAACCACTTCAGAAAGGGGAGAACACTGGGAACTGTGTGTTCAACCCAAGGGACAGTGTTACCAGAGGCTTAACAACAATGTATCTTTTACTATTTTTTTTTTAGTTTAAATATTCCCTGTAATTTTGGATCACTCCTGCATACTGAATATATGAAATCTAAAAGTTGAACACTATTGCAACTTCCCAGGACGTTTTCTATTATTAAAGATTTCTCTTTTCTAAATTTAAAAGAAAACTTGCAGGAAAAAAAAAATCTGTACTCTAAAGAGCCAAGCACCCCTAGCAGCAAGCCGGCGGTGCCACCCTTTCTGCTGCTCCCTTACCTTTAATCCTGTTACACTCCTTTGAAGTCGACAAACAAACTGCTACTTCAACAAAAATTTCATTAACAAATTTCAGTAGACTCTTTTTAACGGCAGAAACAACAAAGGCTCGTCAGGTTTGTGATGCTAGAGAGGAAAGACGCAGCTGTAACAAGGATCTGGCTCCAAAATAAAAACCCTTCTGCGGAGTTACGGGGACGGCAAAGGGCAAAGGGCGGACTGAAGTAACCGCTGGAGACGTTTCAACCAAATCTGCCTGTGCGTTCCTAATAAGATCAGAATTCGATGAGCTGTAATATAAACACAAAGGTATGCCTTTGCTACTGAGAAGACACCAGTGGAAACCTTCCTTGTTAACCATTAAGGCTCCAGCTGTCAAGTTCCCAAAGAACAGAGCAGAAACATCAGAGTAATACTGTCCATCTCTTTTTTTTAAGCATGTGTTTCTGGAAAAAAAAAAAAATCACCAGGATGTAACCTTCGTAGTAAATTTAAATGCTCAAAAGCAGAGTAAGTACACTGATTCACAAAAATGTAATGAACTGAACAACTTTAAAAATCTATTTTAAAAGAGCTATTATCCTCCAACCTACCAGAGGGCTAGCTGACCATTATACGAGCTAGGACAGGAGGGGCATTCCGCGTTTTAATGCTTTTCGAAAAGCAGCTGGGAGGACCAGTGGTGATTGGAACAGACTTTTCCTACCAGCAATTGGCTTCCCAATGACAGCATTTACTGAGTGACTATTCCATGGTTCTGTGCCCAGCGTCGAACTACAGAGACGAGCTGTGTATCATCTAAAAGAAGAAAGTCATGTAAGCGAAACTACTGCCTTTCAACCTAAAGTCTGCACTGAGATGGAAACCCACAGGGCATAACCCAATGCCCTGCTAGGATTCAGTAAAGTCCCAAAGACGTGACTTACAAGTTCTCTCTTGAAGGATGAGTAGGAGTTCGTCAGGCAGAGAGGCAGTCCCGGAAAAAGGAATCCCACACAGAAGTCAGAGAGCAGGACTCATCCAGGAAAACAGTTCCCTAATGCCATGAGGAACAGAGAGTTGGCACCCAAACCCTGAAGTGCCACGCCCACCAAGGGGACAAGCTGGCACATGGGGGAGAGGAAGAAAGCATTTCCCGCCCTCAAGGAGGACAACCTGATTTCCTCATTAGCAGGAGCATCTACAGCAACACGGAGACGTCACTGAGCAGAGGTACTGCTAGGAGGAAGATGAAGGTAGAACTCAAGTAGACAAGGGCAGGGCAGGGGGCAGTCACGAAGGACAGGTGGGGAGGGGTCAAAATACGAAGAGTTTTACATATAGACGGCTATTACAGTAATAGACACTTTCTCCTGAACCTCCCTCAAAATATCCCCCTCCCTGCAAACATGCATAAGCCATCATTCTTAGCAATATGCCTTCTGCAATGATTTTTAAAATTTAAACACCCCATGTTCATCAATCATCCCTGTACAGAAAGACCCCCAGAACTCTAGGACGACAGGGTAGCCAGCACTGTCCTTCACAAGGGCACAGCACACGGGAGGGATGTGTCGACGGGGTGTGGGGTGGGACCTCACGGTGCCTTGGAAGCTCACGATGTCAGGCACACAGCTGGCTCAGGAAATCCAAGGGTCTGAGACCACTCGGCCTCCCAGATCCTTTGTATTTACAGAATGCAGAACTTCTCTAAGCGACTGCCACTCCTTCGCCACGCATGCCTGAGAGAGGCAAGGACGGGTGAGGCTTCTGCACGCAGGGGAGGCAGCTCCAGACTGCATCACGGTGCAGATCACAAACGCGGCTGTGCACCTGCTCTATGATTTCACCCTCCCCATTCCTCCGCAAAACGCAGATGAGCCCGTCGCCCAGCAATTCTGGAGGCCTGAAATACGCTAACTGCATGCAAAGACACAGCACGACCCCAGGCTCACAGCAGAGGATGGAGAAAAGCTGGAAGAATGCAACACACGTCATTCTTTATGTTTGGCTCGTGAGCTGATAGGAAAGATGAAACTAGCATAAAAATCCTACAACACGGCTGGGCCTGGTGGCGCAGGCCTGTAATCCCAATACTCTGGGAGGCGGAGGCAGGATGACGACTGAGGGACAGAGGAAGACCCCATCTCAAAATTTAAAACAGACTCGAGGATGTAATTCAGCGCAAAATCCCTAGGTTCCACCTCCTATACCCCCAAAAAATAAAAAATAAAAAATGTGTGTGTGTGTGTGTGTGTGTGTGTGTGTGTGTGTGTGTACACGCACATGAGTGTGTGTGAATGTGTATGTCTTATTTATTTGTTGCTGGGAAAGAAGACTCAACTTCCGAAACTTAAAGGAGTAAAGATTTATTTCAGCTCACGGTTTCAAAAGGTCTCAGTCCATCCGTGGCAACCAGCCCTGGTGGAAACGCACAACAGAGGCTGGAGACCTCTCAAGGCCCTGCACACAGAGCCAAGCGAGGTGGGACAGGGAATCCGGAGACTCAGGCAAGGCTAGAGCTCTCTCGGTGTCTCTTCCTCCTTCCTTCACTTAGTCCAAGCTGCCAGCTGCGTCCCCCACACTCACAATGGTGCCCCTCCCTCGCTTCCTGGCCCACAAGTCAATAACACATACTTGAAAGCTCTGCCCAGGGCACCCCCCAATCTTAACAAGTTGACACCGTCCCCAAGCATCCATCCCTGCCAGCCCGGCCCCACCTCCCAGCAGCACACAGTTCAGTTACCTCACTACATTCAAATACATGAGGCTTTGGAGGGACACTCCTGACCCAAACCGTAAGAATATATACACCTAGAGTGTACTGCAGATGGTGACGGGTGCTTCTGAAAAGACAGAAAGAGTACAGGAGGCAGAGCCCAAGGCCTCACGTGACCCAGAGAAAAAGGAACTCCACAGAAGCTGGTGTGCAGCTCCTAGGCAGCCTGCACATGCAGGCAGTGGGGACAGGGAGTGTGGCACAGCACACGTGCCTGCTCAGGGAGCCTGGCTTTATACACAAGCCCTAGCACCAGACAAAACAGCGTGCCCAAGGAGAACAAGAACCACTTTCTCTCAGTTCCCTTTACAATTTTATCAGAGCACAAGGAGTCTCAGTACAGGACAAGGGCAGGTGGCATCCTATTTAGCAGAAACACAGGGCTGGAAGCTGGGAAAGGCCGATTTAACCACACAGACCAGTCATGGTACTAAGGCACGGGCAGAAAGAGGAAAACAAGCTGTTCGGACTTCGGACTTCGCAGGCAAAAGATGCTGCTGGGGGCTTCAGAGCACGGAAGGGTATATTCTACCTTTATCTAAACATCCCACTTTCTATTGACAATATAAGGAACTGACAAATAGCAAATCTGCTGCCCGCCCCTGCCTGGCAGCTCACAAGTTGTCAATAATTACATACAGAGAACGAATATATTAATACTAAATACCTGCTTTTAAAAAGCTGAAAATCTATAGCAAGTGTTTGCTTTTCGAAAAATTTAACTTTGTGTGCATGTGTGTATGTGTGTGCATGTGCACAAGCCGTATCATTAAGAAAATATAAAACCTTGGGCCATGGTAACTCACAGATAAGTATTTAAAATGTAAGACTCAGAGAATAGGTATTAGTGAGTTTGCTTTTTTTTTTTTTTAAACAAAGTCTTACCATGCTGCCCAGGCTAGTACTGAACTCATAATTCTCATGCCTCAGACTCCTGAGTAATAGCCAGAATTATACATATGAGCCACCATACCTGGCTCTACTGATTTTTTTTGACAATTTTTAAAAATTAATCATAAGTGCACTGTGCTAGTATTGAAATGAAGTGCATCGATGAAGTTTTCCCATAAACACATGGAAATGCCTCATAGCCTCTGTTCCCAATACAGAGATATAACCACCTGCAGACAGAAAACAATTTTAATTACATCTGTATTAAACATGGATGGATTTCTTCTTCTTGCCATTATTTATGAAGCAATACTGTATAGTTATTTCCCTAGCATTTCCATGATACTGGGTATGACATTAGAGACGACACAGGTACTGCAGAGTGTGTGTAGGGTATATGCAAATCCTGCACCATTTTATATAAAGAAACAAACACCTTTAAATTTTGTATCCAGAGGAGTCGTGGGACCAGTCCCCATGGAAACCAAGAACGGCTGTATATTTGTATACATGTATATTTAACACCCATATTTACATATGCACACTTGCATATATAGTAACTCTCATGTTTATATTCTATCCAGATGACTAATCTCAAGCTTTTTTTTAACAATGATCACACATATAGCTCATATTCTTTTTACAGCATGTTTTATCCAAATCTTAAGGCCTTTTTCACTCTTCACTTGCCATCGAACTCCCACTAGAGTTAAAAATAATCACATTTCCAATTCAGATATGCACGGCACTTTTCTTCCAAGGAACTTAGATGCTTTCTACTTAGTCTCAAATTGCAAAGTCCTTATGAGATAGCAGGTATGAAATACTAAAGAAGTAAATACTCCTCTGAAATTTCATCCCAGAGGAAGGGCAGCACTGGGGAAGCCATGATCACTGCATTTTTCTCTAGTCCATCTGTCCTTCATCATAGTAGGTAATTATAAGCATACAAATAACTCATTTTTCCAAACATTTATTGAGTACCTACTATTTGGCAAATTCTGTGAAAACCTAGAGGGAGGAGGAAGGAAAATTGAGGTAGTCCCGGTGCCGCCTGTGAGGAATTCTCAGCTTATCAGAGAGCTAGACCCATTCCCAATTGATGGCACAAACAGATACAATCCAGACTTGGTCTTTAGGAGCACAAGGGGGGAAGAACTGTGTATCAAATCTTTCTTCCAAAGCCCACTTCTAATATTTAGTTTCCCCTACAAGATGCATGCTGGAAACTATTCAGACCACATGGGCTACTTAAGATTTCCAATTAATTTCATTTCCTGGCTTCTTTTCTACTGAACTTTGGTTTGAACCACCTTGATTCCTAAAGCAAACAAAGACTTTGAGGCAGGACAGAAATCCAGGCTGTGATATTTGACTAGAACACGTCGCTTACTAGGAAACCTGTATGAGCAAATAGTGTTTGTGTCATCACACGCCAGCGTTCGTAGTCTGTTCGTCTCTGTCTCAGGGCCCTGCGCATCTTCAGCATGGCTAATGGGAAATGGATGACTGTTGACTTAAGCAAATGAATTAAAAGGCCACTCCAGGGCAATAAGCAGGCTCCAGTCCCTTGCGAAGGCGGAGCATCTGGGAACTGCAAGAGCTACTGTCACTCCCAACAGCTCAGAGTCAAGTAAATCTTAGGACCTGTTTTTGGTTTTGCTTCTCACTTAACATCCAAATGTCTTTTTTCATGTAATTAAAGATTCCTCAGCAAGTGTTATTTTAACATACTACATGAATATCTTGCTGCATGAACATATCATAGTTGTCTAACCATTCCAATTTATTAGAAACAGCCCAAAGATCCTCTTTTTTCATTTTCATGAATTTACACTGAACATTTTTGTGAACTGAACTCTTATGAATTTCTTATTATTCGGTAGGCTAGAAAGCATATAGGGAAATTAAAAAGTCACACACTTAAAAAGCTTATGATACACTGGACCAACAAACTACTTTCAAAAAAACTAAGTTGATTTGCCTGGAGAATACAAATACACTATTTCTAATGCATCTTTCACAGCATTCATAATCTTAAATATTTCCAATCAGTTCTACTTTGCTAATCTAAACACATCTTGATTATGCAATTAAGTTATATTAGACATGTAAATACCGCCCTTTGCATGTGTGACAGTTAAAGGGATTATGTCAATTTGACAGGATTAGGAGACACATCCAGGGTAGAGCCTGTAGGGGTGTATGGGTGATCTATGGGCCAGCAAATGAAGGAAGGACACCCACCCCGGATGTGGGAGGCACAACGCGGAGTTTGAACTTGTATAAAAGGAAGGAATTAAAAAGATTGTTACAGCTTTTCTTCCCAAAGCTCTGGCCTTCGTGACTGTCCACGAATTGTCTACGACTGTCCATGGACATCAACTTGCTACACACTGCAGATCTTCATCACAGATTGGTTCCAGTCTCTGGTCTTCATTATTCTCTGGACAAGCAAGATCTGCAGCAAATTCACTGCAGTCTAGACAGATGTTCTACCTCGTGGCTAAGCAGCCACCAGACTAAATTCTCCAGCTCTCACACCTGCAGGTCACCATCTTAGATTATTTCTCTCCTTTGACATGTAAGCCCTCCAAATAAAACTCTTTTTTTTAATAATTTCTGTCAATTCTGCCTCTCATAGTGCCCTAACTAATATAATAGGTAACAATTTCAAAGCAAACCCCTAAAAAGACTTGAGGACACCTGAAGAGAGAAGCTACTTCCATTAGGGCTTACCTGGTGTCTTGGCTACTTTTTCATTGCTGTGACTCAATATCCAACATCCATAACTTAGGGAGGAAAGATTTACTCTATCTTGCAGTTTCAGAAGATCTCCCTTCACGGGTGGGCAGCTGGAGAATGGTGGAATCACATGGTGGGGTTGCAACTATAGAGTCCGAACCAGAGTTCCGGGGAGAGAGATCCTTACAGCATGGCGGAAGAGAGAGTCTGGAAGGGTGGAACAAGCACACGCCCCTCCCGGTCAAGCCCCAAGCACCCACCCTTTCCAGCCAGGCAACCTCGCAACCCTATTCTGTATCCACGGGAACAGGAGGCTTTTGGAGGACACTCCAGATCCAAGCTACCAGACCTGGGAAATGATGCCGTGTTTATTCTTAGAACCTAAGACAGCTTCAGACGTGTTTTATCATTACTGCCAGTGTTCTCCAGGGCTGATTTGGGTCCTTCATTCTACATTCTTACATTAAATTAAATATGGGGGCTTCTTCTCACTCTTGGACTAAATAATTATTAAAATGCATGACTTTTTAAAAAGACCAAAAATGAATTGAAAAAGTATTTACTATACACTGAATATTGTTATATAAAACCACAACCTCTCTCTAAAAACCTCAATTTTGTCCACAGTGTTCTTTTCCTCGGGGTTTTATTTGTTTGAACTTCACTGTTCTTAATCATTCTGAATTAAGGATTATGTTTCATGATCTTCCACAGGGACTTGACTGTTACAACAAAGCACCCTTGTGTGTTACATCTCTACACTTTTCCATAATCACATGAGGCAGACAAAATTATGAGTCTTGAATTCCTTTGCTTCAAGTTCTAACATGTATTTTGTTCTAATCTCAGGCATCTCCAGAAGTATTCACTGGAGGAAGAAGGACAAAGACAATGTAAATCCCCTGTGCACAATTAAAATTTCTAAAGAAATCACGTTCTAAGAATCGAATGAGTGAATACATGTAAAAATGCACTAATCAACTCCAGCACTTCAAGTTTTGTTTTGAGTAAAATTTAACATTTTCAACACCAACTTTCAGGAAAATAATTAGTCCAGAGCTCAGCTCCCCATGCCAGGCCCGCAACATCAGGGAGGCATTAGCAGTAAATTGGTCTCCAGCGTACTTACATCCATCCACACATAAAGGCTTTTGCCTTTATAGGACATGACACAGAAAACAGTTTCCAGGGGAAAAAAAAAAAGATTGAATGCTAATAAAGTGATTGCTGCTGCCACTGAAAGAATAAATAGAGTTTTAGATTTTCCTAAATAGTAACATTCAAAAGTATTATAGATCAGAAGGTAGCTGATTTTTTATATCATTACATATTTTTAAAAGCACAATCTAAGTAAATGGCAATTTTCTTCAATTGAATAAACTAAGCTTTAATACAAACGTTACCCATCATCTGTGTTTTTCCAAACCCATAAAAATGTTGACTCAGAACAGCATTTGGGAACAAATAACCTAGATGATGCCCACTTACTGATAACCACGGCCCCCACCTCCCTGTCTCATCCACACTGTCCTCTCCTACTTCTGCTCACCCACCCTGATCCTGTCTACAAAGCCCATCACCCACCCAGGACCCAACACTTCAGAAATCAAGATTAAGGCAGGCTTGCATGGAAGGACACAGGCCCACAGATGGGGCAAGGTTCCAACAGAGCCCCAGCCTGTGCCCCTCCCTAACTGGCTGGGCTAAGTCCTTCCAGTGATGAAGAGCCCCCCTTGAAACACAACAGGTAGAGAAGCTCAGGGAAGAAAGGCAAGAGTAAACAGCAGTGTAAGGAAAACACCTCCTGCACCCTGTTCACCACATTCTCTTCAGAAATCTAAGTAACGATCCAGAATTTCCAGGTAATAAAAAGGAATGTGGTAGAAATCATAGATAAATGTGGTTACCTATTTCTTTCATGAAAACCTTAAAATATATTAACTTTGAAATTATAAATTAAAAACTGATTAATTATTTTAAAAACTGTTTTCTTTGAAGTAAACCTCTCCTTTCAAATGTTGCATAGTACTAAAAAGACAGTGAAATGAGGATATAATTACAGAAACTGATGGGAAAAAAATAACGTGTTTTTTTTAAAGAAAGAAACTAACAATTCTCAGATTTAGCATAACCCTAAGATTTTCATATGGTTTGCATTATGAGAGCAAAAACTTCTTCTGCCTTCAATTTTTAACATATTCTTTAAAATGTAAACGATGCTCAAAATCTAAACCGACTGGTAGTACCACATAAATCTAGTTATGATTGACTTAAGTATACTTCTAACTAAATGTAAGAGGAAAACAGTATCTTCTGGTTTGAAAATATGAACACTTATACTTCTCTTGAGCATTTTATAGGAAAGTTTATAGCATAATTTTGCAAAGCCAGAAAAAAGGGCAGTGTGTTAATAATTTTCTAAGCTTCAGCTACTACTATACACTCCCCAAAAGAGGCCAAGATGCCCCAGAAAGCTCACCTACTTCAACAGCCTACTCCCCCTTACCCTTGAAAATGCTCTGGGTTACACAGAAACTTAATCATCCAAACCTCGCTGTGTGTGGAAACATGGACTTTGACTCTAGCTCACTCAATTTTATGTTAAAAATACTTTCAAAACTGGGCTTCTCCTTATGAGAAAAAGGTTGTCAGAAAATACAATACTCCTGTTTTGTTTTAAATATTCTGCTTCTTGCAATGATCAAAAACAATCAAGTGGGTTTTTTTAATAATGTACTTCTTATCTTCCTTTAGACAATGTTGGTAGACTGGAGCTGTGTTCGGTTACATGTTAGTTTTGTGTGTTAGCTTCTTCCAACCTAATCGAACTGTGGATCTGCCCATAACGGATGTTCTACAGCGTTCTCTTCTCTTGGAAAACATGCTAGAGACAGGACATCAAGCAAAAGCACAGTGTCAGATGCACATGACTCACCGTCAGTCCCCAAATACTATCCCCTAAATTCAAACTTCCCACGATCTGCGAGGAAATGACCCAGAAGAGCATTGTGGAAGGTACCTGGCCTGTTGCACACGTGCAGCCCAGCATGTTGGTGAGGACCTTCCCACCTGTCCCTCTGCACTAGACATTCCCCTCCACCCTTCTGCTGGATCCCGTGACTCCTTCCTTTCTTCTTTCAACAACTGTACGTGTAGCGTTATTCTAAGGAACAATGGCGAGGAAACCCAGCAGAACCCTGTCCCTGAGGGCTGATGCGGGGCAGTGAGGTGTTCTCCCCACTACCTCTGTCCTCCCATCTCAACAGGCAGAAGAGCACAGAGGGTGGGAGTGGAACCCTACTTGTGCAGACCCTCCCCCAACATCTGCAGAGGTCAGGGAGGGAGCACAATGTAGGCCTACCGCCACGTGTCTAAATATTTAAGAGTAATTTCTAAAAACGTTCTACCCTGATCTCCAAGGGAGATCAAGATAGGACTGGAAGGCCACATCAGGACTAAGAACTCCAGCTAGAGCACAAGGGTACTGGAGGCCTTGGGGCCCTGTTCTTTCCATCCTGACTCTGCCCAGGACCTCAGGGGCCTCAGCCCCTGCAGTCACAAGTCCCCATGTCAGGCTGTCCACGATCAGCACGCCTCCTGCAACGAGCTGGCACTAATACAGACAGCATATTGGCTGCTAACGTTTTCTCAACAAGAACCCAGTACCCTAGAAGCAGGTGTGGAGATCTCATTAGGGAAATCCCAACCCCAGCCACATGAAGTAAAACTAATTCTATGAGAAAAATTATGCAAGCACTATATTCAGTATACAAGGTGCCCCCAAATCACCAGCCATCGGGAAAATCAACACACTTGGGGCACCCTGTGCTGCTGGGGCAGTGACAGCTTGTACTTCTGTGCACCAGGAGACAGGAAAGCGTGGGATGTTCCCTGGAGAGCAGGCTGATCACCGTTTGTTTTGGAGCAAGCCACCAGCGCTGTTGTGGGCTTAGCTTGATCCTAGGAGGGAGTGCAGTTTTGGGGTCACAGCTAGGTGTGCAAGAAACTCGTGGCAGTGGCTTTGCCTGTCTCTGGGGCCTCCGGGGACGAGAAGCCTGGTGGCGCTCCGTTGCAGGTGAGGCGGAGTTAACAGTCCTGCTTCCGTCACATTCTGAGGGCTTGAGTGAACATGCCCTGCTTCCTGCCCTGCTTCCTCCCCTGTGGCATGAGGACAGTGACACGGGGCTGAAGGACACGCCACCTGGGATGGCGTATGAAAAGCACTGTCCACATGATAGCTACTGTGAATCCCAACCCAGGGTCTTGCTTGGAAGACAGCTGCAAATGGCAGTAGTTCCAGACTCCCACCCGTTCTGTGGTTTTGCCCATGAGCCTGTGCCATGGTGACGTCTCTGGAGCCCCCGTGGGTGCGCTGCTTGGGCAGTCACCGGAGCAAGGCCAGGTGCAGAGGCTGTGGGCCCTGTGGGAGCGGAGGCGGGCTCCTGGCCAGGAGGAGGTGGAGCCGAGTGGGGGTGTCTGTGGGGAGCTCCTCTTGTGGAGGGCACGCCATCATTCAGAGCCCTGAGACCTGGGAACTCAAAGGCCTGTGCATCATTTGAAACATTTCATATTTTATTTTTTTCTTAACACGTTTTTGAGTGTAAGTGATTTGTGATACTATGCCAAAAAAGAAAATGAAAAGAAAAAAGAAGGAAAAGGGGCAGTCTGTATTTTCATAGCTGCATCAGTGTGGTGAGTCTGGTGTTTCTTCATCTTAGCTTGTGTGCACAACAGCTTTCTGTTTGATACTGTGCAAACTGGATTCGTGCGGTCATTGCACGCTGTCTAAAGGTGCAGAGGCAGCGGGTTACTGGGCGAGGAGTTGCCCCCTGGGTGTACTTGGGGGAGGTTTTGAGGCGTGACTGTGGGAGCTGCCAGCCCGAGCCTCTGTTAGTAGTTCCCTTCTCCAGCCTCTGGGAGCAGCTGTGCCCTGAGACCTGAGCAGGGGGGATGGAGGATGGCTGGGGTGCTAGGACTCAGGACAGAGCAGCTTCCGTACTACTTTTTTTTTTTTTTTTTTGAGACAGGGTCTCACTCTAGCCCAGGCTGGAGCTCATAGCAATCCTCCTGTGTCAGCCTTCCAAATGCTGGGATTACAGGAGTGTACCACCACCCTCAGCTAATATGGTGCTGGATAACTGAACCCAGACCCTTGTCCCTGGTTCTTGCTAGGCAAGCACTCTAACTGCTGTGCTACTCCTCCAGCCTCATATATATATATATATATATATATATATATATATATATACACATATACATATATATACATACATATATGTCAACCTAATGTGAGTACTACCTCTGTGATTATTTACCTAGTATTTTTGTTTACTCACTTTTTGTTAAACTCAAGGAGATTTATTTCACAAGGTAACTGGACAAAGAGAGCCAGAAACATAAAATATTAGCACCGTCTTTTTGTTATTAGATTCAACAGGCAGTTGTATTTCAATTAAAGTGAATAAACATACCAGGAAAAAAGAAAAAAATTACCAAAATCACAACTACATGTCATGGTTTGGACCTGGGTGTCTCCCCAAAGCCTCACGTGCCGGTGGACACCGTGTGGTGCCGGGAGGCAGGCCTGGCTGGAAGGGGCCGGTGTGAGGGGCTTGAGCTGGAGGGGTGTGGCGGGTTCCACCCATCCTCCTAGGCCTGTCTTTGTTCTGTGATGCCGTGAGGATCTCTGCCTCCTGAGCTCCAGCTCCGGCTCTGGCCCTGGCCCTGGCTCTAGCTCTGCCACGTGATTCCACCATTTTCCAGCCGCCCACCCATGAATGGACTGAGATCTTCTGAACTGTGAGGTAAAATAAATCTTCCCTCCCTAATAGAGTTGTGGATGTCAGGTATTCTGCCCCAGCAACGAAAAAGTAACTAAGACACTAAACAAGATTGTACGCATGTCGCTTGAAAGCACAGGTGTTAATACAGAGAATTGTTACTGTATTCACAACCTTGTTGACCTTACTCGTTGTGAGTAAAATCAAAGAAAGTTTTAAAAGTGGAATGGCAATTCTCGTATTACACATTTGTATGTGCACTTTGAACACACAGACTCTCTATGTCAGCATGTGAAGTTTTAGTGCTATCGTGAGCTTGATTCCTGCATAAAGTGAATAATCTAGGTACGCAGGGCATAATGTGTACCTAACAGCATTTGTTTCAATAACACCTATAGTGGAGAAAGCACTCTTCTACTTTTTTAAAAATTGAGACAGAGTCTTGCTCTGTGGTTCAGACTGGTTCTGAACTCACTCTGCAGCCAGGCCAGCCTCGAACTCAAAGCCGTCCTCCTGCCTCAGCTTCCCAAGTGCGGGGATTACAGGTGTGTACCCTCCATGCCTGGATTCTGCGGTGCTGGGGCTAGCCAGGTGAGTACTGACCACTGTCCTATTCCTCCAGCCCCACGAAGCCACTCTTGTAGAGTTCCGCAGGAGTGTAAGTAGAGATTTTAAAGCAGTTTCAGCAAGCTTCCGATAGTTGCTTTAAACTTTTACCCGAAGAGACGCTGTTACCTTCAGACTGAGTCTGCCTTCTTTTCTCGGAAATCGTTTCCAGCAATATTGCAGTAAAGCGCTCGTCTTTTTGAAGAAGTAAGTGGTTGCCAGCTTTTGCCCTGACGGCATCGGGTTGTCACACTGTGCGGCTGTGCTCTCTGTGCCCGCACCCCACCGGGAGTCTCAGGGCGCCCTCCTGCCCTGGCGGGTCCGTGAGTCCCAGCATCGCAGGTCCGGCTGTCAGGACAAGGAGCAGACGCTAGAAAGGTTTCTATATGCAGGGAACTTGTCAAGTACTGAAGGACGGCTGTAAAGGGCCCTTTATTTGGTCCATGTATATAATTGTAAAAACAAAAAGGAAACGAGCATGTTTCACATAGAAAAGTTCTTCTTTTTTTTTTTTTTTTTTTTTTTTTTTTTTTTTTTTTTTTTTTTGCTTCTCCTTTAGAAATTATGATTGGCCCCATAGGGCCCGCACCCACTCAGTGTGGCTTGTGTCCCGTGGGCGCAGTGGCAGTTGCTCCCTGCCTTTTCCTGGGTCCCTACAGTTCTGCCTTGTTGGGCACGTCTAGAACTCTCTTCGTTACTGGTACCCCTGAGCCCTGAAGTTTATGGCTCTGGGACAGCGTAATAGGGTCCGTCCTGTTCCCCAGCACGGGCAGCAGTGCAGCAGCTGGAGCGCACCCCTGTCGGGGAGCCCCTCGGCCGCCTCGCGCGTGCCCTCCCCCCTGCTCCCTGCGTGTTTTGGACTCCTGGCCTCGGGGCAGGTGCAGATCCCCCCCACTACTCCTCCCGCCCTCCTGGGCCCGCTTCCCTGCCGTCCCCTCCGGAGACTCGGCGCCTGCAGCTTGCCCGGAGCGGCACCGGGGCGACTCTGGGGGGCAGCCCTGGAATCCCCCTGCTCCTGCGTGGGAGCGCCCCTGGGCCTCGGGTGTGTCACAGCGCTGCTGCTTCTCTCGGGGCTCACACCGGCAGGCCGGTACACGGTTTCCCGTGCTTCTAAGCTCTCCCATGTTGCATGTTTCTGCCCTCGCTACCGAGTTCCCAGCCCCTGCTTCTGCGTGTGGCACGCAAGACACTGACCGCCACGGGTGCTGGTGAGGCCGGCTGGCGGGCTGGCGTGGCGCTAGCGCGCTCCCCGGCCGTGTGCAGCCGCAGTCCGGCCGCGTCTGAGGCCCACGTGTGTCCTAGCGAGTGACAGCGCCCATCGATGTTTTCTTTTCCCTTTCTCCGTTTCGTTTTTTCACCTGCAGCTTGGAGGCCAGAGCCCGGAGCTGTGTGCGCGCTGAGCTACACTTCCGGTCCTGGGGCTTTCTGTACTTCACTTAACTGCATTTTCAGTGATTGCGATTTTATGTTTTTAGTAATTCAATGTTTTATGATTCCAAAAATAATCTACTGTCAGATTACCAAGTAGAGATTTTTCAAGGACCTGGGAAGACGCCCTCGCAGTCCTCATCCTACTACATTGTTTGCAGTAGCGGTTCTGAGGGGAAAATGAGTCAGCATTGAATTAGTGTCATGCCACTAATTAAGACTGCAGCGCCTCACGATAATAATCAGAGCTGCTTGTCCACACGCTCCTCTTGGTGTTTGATCACGTCATTAAACAAACAGACGGCCAAGTAAAAGAGTACCGTAGCAGCCTCCGTGCCCATGGAAAATAACTAAGAAAGCTGCTTTGGATCAAAATTGGCATTTTTAATGTGGCGAGGTAAAGGGTTATTATTTTTTAAATTATGAAATACAACAATTTTTTTCTTTTTCTCAGACAGGTTCTTGTTCAGACTGGCCCCGAACTCACTGGTGGAGTCCAGGCTGGCCTTGTACTCAGGACAATCTGCCTGCCTCAGCCTCCTGAGTGCTGGGATTACACACGAGCCACCACACCCAGCTTTATGTGGTGCTAAGGAATCGAACTCAGGGCCTTGCACTTGCAGGCCAAGAGCTTTATCTGCTGTGCTGTTCCTCCAGCCCCGAAATATAACAGTGAAGAAGATCTTTTGAAAGAAAACCCCACAGTCCCGTTAAGCTGTTTCTTGTGCTTTATAGTTTTTGCATTAAAGCTGGAAGCTTATTTAAATAGTTAATAATTTATTCTTGTCTTGAATTTGATAAAAAGGTTTTTTTCTTACAGTTATAATTTTTGTTATTTGAAAGGCCAAGGTGAAAACCTTCAGAATAGGAAATGCTGTAGGAAATCACTTCCTTCAGAAGTGGAGGGCAGAGGGTGAGGGGGGGGAAGGGGTGCTGAGAATGCCCTTCCCACAGACAACCCGGGGTCCACCTGGTGGGGGGTGGGCGCGGATAGGAGAGCAGGTGGGGGAGGAGCCTGCGGGAGACCTGCACATCCTCACAAGCGGTGGGAGACTGCGATGAAGACGTTAAATCTTCCAAAGCACCAAAATACGGTGCTTTCTTATTATAGCTCCACCTACTTGTCCCACACAGGCCTCTGTGTGCGCACCGAAGCTTTCCATAGTCTCAGAACTGGAGGAGTCAAGCCTTCCCTGGCCCGTGCCAGGTAGGGAGGAGCCAGTAGCTTGCTTTTGCCAGCTCCTAAATCGTGGTCTTGAAGAAGGGGTGCACACGGATGCAAGTTTCTGTGTGTGACTCAGACTGGCTCCTTGTTCTTTTTCTGCCCTCTGCAGCCGGAGTAAAGAGGTAAAAAACAGGTTAAGAGCTGTAACTGAAGAAAAGTTGTATGTTTGTGTCTCCTTAAAGCAGTTCTGTTGTAGAGACAGCTGCGGAGGAGCGAAGATACCTGCTGGTTTAAAGCAGCCCAGTTCCCCCAGACGGAGACTGTTCATACGGCCAGGAAAGCAGCACCTGCCCACTCTAGCCTACTAGAAGATTCCCCCACAACAAAGCAGGTTTCCAGTGCTTACTGAGGTCAGAGAGGAGTGTTAATGTCACGGGAGAGAGTTGGCTGGAGAGATCTTTAGGTGGACTGTCCTTAGCCCGCCGACCGGTCCGTGTCCTCGTGGGCGTGGAACTCTTTCCAGAGGGGAAGAGCACTCCTCCTACCGTGGAGCTGTTCTCACTCCTAACCATGGCTTTTCTTTCGGTCTGATCTTTCAGTAGGAGTTGGTAATGTGGAGTCCAGCATACATTTTCTCTTTCCCCAGAGAAACGCTGTTTCGACGTAGTAGTAGGGACGCAGGGTCGCGTCATGAGAGTTCTCTGGACCTGGAATCGGGCTTGGCGCTGGATGCTGCATTTCCTCCAGGTCACGGCTCCTCACCCTCGCCTTGCTGACATCTGGACCACACAATGATGGCCCACGGGGAGCTATTCTGTGTACTCACTGTCTGATGTTTAGCAGCATTCTTGGTTTCTACCAACTACGCAGCAGAAAAAAAAAATGTCCCTGGGCTTTGCCAAATGTCCCTGGGGGACAGCTCTGTTCCTGGTTGAGGATCCCTGCTCTAAGTGTATGCGTTCTAAGACCTTGATTAATAGCCCCTCTCAGCCTGCTTTTCTTTCTATGAGTTGGGTACTGGTTACCCCAGAAAGGGTAATGATGGTCTGGCAAGCACTCTGCAGTCTGTCTACACGTCTGCATTTGTATGTGTACATAAATATGTACAGATAGTACAAACATGGAAACAGATTTTCCAGCACTGAGCCATTTTTCTAATATTTATTTATGGACTAAAAGTTCCAAATGCCATTTCAATATTCCACTTATTTCTGGAGCCACTCCAGTGTTCTCTTTATTTCTGGAATACAGTCTGTTCAGCAAAGATATACTGTTCTTTAAAATAATTTCTGTATTTGATTTTCCAATATTATATTTAAAAGTTTTTTTTATTTTTTTATACAGGTAGCAGTGTGCCTCAAAGTAGGTTCCATGTGCCAGCGTGGGCTGCTGGCCCGACATGGCGCTGCACGTGGGTAGCGTGCAAGTGGATGTTCTGAATGATTTATCAGTTGCGCAGTTAGCTTCATTAATTTTGACACGAGATAATGGATTTTAGTTTAGGATGCTAATGTAAATTTAACTTTAGAGTAGCCAGTCACAGAAAAGATGGGACTGGGCAGGAAAGCCACGTCTATCATCTGTCTGTCTGTCTGTCAATCTGTCCCCCTTTATCTCTATCTTACTGTCCTCTCTAGAGTCGATGTGCCTCACACATGTTCAGACAGTTTCCCTGCAGGGGTTACCAGTTCTTCAAAGTCTTGATGGAATTCATCTGTTAAGCCATCTGGATTTTTTAGACTTTTTTTAAGAATGAATTTTCTGATTTCTCTGGAAGTTATTGGTCTTTGTGGTATGTTCACCTTTCCCGGATCCTTTTGACGTGGGAGACTTCTTTTAGAATGTCCTTCAGATCCTGCTGTCCCTGGTGCTCCTTCTTGCTGGGCCCAGCCAGCCCAGTGCACGGCAGTTCTTGCTCCCTGGACCCTTTCTTTACTTTCTCACGGTTGAGATAAAACACCTGAACTGCAACTGAAAGGAGACTCACAATTTCAAAGGCCTCCCAAGGGCTCAGGCCATGGATGGCTGCTTCAGAACAGAAATTACAACATGGTGGTCAGGAAGGGAGAAAAGGGAGGATCCGGGGACAAGAGCACACCCCTCCAGGTCACACCTCCATTGACCCGAGTTCCTCCTGGCCAGGCCCTTCCTCCCAGCTGCACACCTTGCTATGAAATCATCAACAGACGAATCCACTGGCCTTTCTAGCCTTGTGGTCATAAACAACTTGTTTACTCTCTGAGCTTATTTTTCTGCAATTAGGTGGTCCCATCTGGGGGTAATGGGGACAGCGTGGTCAAAGTTCCTCACTGATGTTAATCTGCATTTGCAGCTGCTGCCCAGCTCTAGCATCACCGCCTCAGTTCCACATCATTCCCCTGCTGACCTGACGGGAGGCCAGGATCGGGTGGTGCTGCAAGTGACAGACCGTGGGAAGTGCAGACAGAGCTGACCACACCTGCCCGCCTTGCACCTCCTGCAGTGTGGCCCAGTCTGTGGCCTGGGGTTTGTGGTTCCCAAAGCTAAAGGAATGTATTCACCTGGAGTTTGTGTGCGGCCTTCTGGAACTCTGGCTACTCTGGGGTGTGGCGAAGCCACCACACTCAAATATGACAAATTAATCCTGAGCAAACAAATTTTACAATATACCTTATACTTCCAATATTTTAATGTACAGCAGCCTTTGGGACACTGCACATGTTAGGCTAGGAAACATTTTCTCTCCTATTTCTCACAGCCCTGATGGCAAACAGGCAAAAGCACTACTGAAACACTTGGAGAAAATATAAATGTGGATTCTCGATCTCCACGATTTCTGAGAGTTTCCACTGTTGCTAGTGGTCATAGAACTAATCAGATTCAGGAGGAAATTTAACCACAGAGCCAGAAAACAAGTGTAGTGTGGTAGGAACTGTGTATATTAAGGATATTTACTTTTTCATGCTCTTTTACACTATGCATAGAAAGTAATTTTTTATAATTTGGAAAGTGTTATAAACTTACATTAAAACTCAAGATTTCTTCTCCTCAATACTCTATAGCACCTGTTTAAAACTATATTAAACTTAAATATAGCCAAGCCAGTGTTGGTTTCTTAGTTTTGACAAATACACCATGATAATGTAGAAGGCTAACCACAGGGAAAATGGGTAAGGGTGTACTACAAAAATTCCCTATTATTTTTGTAAATTCGTCTCTATGTCAAATTATTACCCCATCCCCTTCCCCCCGACCCCCCAAAAAAGAGAAAATATGATAGACAGTGACACTAGATTGAAGCTTTAGGCAGGCTTAATTTCTTTCTTTCTTTGGGACAAAGCCTTGTACATTGTCCAGGCTGGTCTTGAACTCAAGGAATCCTCTTGTATCAGCTTCCTAAATCGCTGGGGCTATAGACACACCACACACCCAGCTAAGTCAGGCTTGGTTCTCAACGGCCCCATGTCTTAGTTACCGTTTTGTTGCTGGGACAAAAACAGCCCAACCCCACAACTGAAGGGATGAGAAGCTTACACTAGCTCATGGTTTCAGAAGGTCTCAGCCTATTCGTGAGTAAACAGCAGCGGGGCAAGCACATGGCAGAGGCCCAGCTGTTCACAGCATGGCACGCAGGGATTCAAGTGAGCGAGGAAGCACAAATCTAGCATTTATCCCAGTGACCGCTCCTTCCAAGCCAAGGCCCCGGGTTCCACTCCTCCCAACCAGGCCCACCGCTTATTGGCACGTGGTCCCATGGGTATTCCAAAATGGCGAAATATGCACAGATTTCGGGGGACACTCCAGATCCAGACTGCAGCCCCTGCATCATCTCTGTCCCAGTGGACTCCTGTCTGCCTGACTCTAGAAAGTTACCAAAATCTCCCTGATAGACTATTATTAAAACTACCTAAAAAACACCTACGAGGACCGAGAGCTGGGAATTCGTGGAGCTTAAAGAGCAGATCAGGGAATGTGTTTGTGCCTGTGTGCCAATATATACGCAATGGCATAAACTCTGAAACTTCCCTTCACTCTAACATGGTGAGAAATTTACTTTTAACTAGTAGAAACCAGCAATGCTTACCGAAAACAAAAGAATCTAAGAGTCACACGTAAGCAGAATGGCTTAGATCACTTTGAACAAAAGACTCAAAACAGTTTTCAACCAAAGCTTTTAATGAATAGCATGTCCAATCCCACAGCCAAGCGGGATGGTTAAAGGAACGTGAGTAGCGTGTGCAGTTAACACAGAGCAAAACACGGAAGTATTAACCCATCACAGGTAAAATAAAAGATTACTGATAAGGTCAGAAAAATAAACCATGAAGAAGAGAGGGCTCACTAATACGGTTATGGATTTAGGATAAACACAAGAAAGTAAGGTTTGAAACTAAGAACAACCCTTTTATCCCTTCCAGTTTTTCTCCTGTCCTTGCAGAAACCCAACAGCCAGGAGGACACTGGGTGGAGCTCTGTCCAGGAGAAAGGCATTCCTTTGTTTCATCTTCACAGCAGTCTAATGGACTAAAGGGGAAACCAATGTATAACATTTTATACAGAAAACTTCTGAGATTTATTATAAAAATTTTTCCTCCCAGTAATTTCTGAAACTTAGACACAACACATGATCAAAATATGGGGTGAATGCTTAAATTTTTAAAATGTGTTACAACGTAAGACACATTGCTGGGAATCCTCTTCGAGATACTCCTCTCTCCTCAAGCACACTTATCTCACAGTTCTCCCCCCTTTCTGAAGCATTTGTGGAAGTCCTCTTTCATGAGTGTCTTTACGAGATCTGATGAAAAACACTGTGAATGCTGTTGCTGAGTGTCATCCAATGAAAGGACAGGCTTGTAAAAACATACTGCCTTATCCCCATCCGCCTTATTCACTGGATCTGGCACTGTGGGACTTCTGGCTCTTCCCCAAAGTCAAGATGACCATGAAAGGTCAACATTTTCAATCTATGGAGGACATGCAGGCAGCCATGACAGTACAACCAAAGACATTCAGAAAAGGGGACTCACAGACCGCTTCAGAAAGTGGCAAGAATGATGGGATACGTGTGTTCCACTCCTCCGACCAGGCAAGAAGGAGGGTTCTGAGGGAGATTAAAGGCAATACGTGTGCTTCACTGTAATAATTTTTACCCCTTTGCCCTATTTTCCCATCCTATATAACTTAATAACCCAGCTACTCTAACCACACAGATCTGTGGAACCTGGGAGCTCACACTCTTAGCTCAAGCAATGTTCACACCACTGCAAACCATAAGAAAACCTTCCAAGACGTCCAATTTCACCCAATGTCAAAAACTTTAGAACAGAACTTTTATGTTAAAACAAAAGATACATTACAAAACTGAGTATCACATCTTCAGGAATTTCTTGACTAATGGCCTTTCAGAGAAACTCCAAACTTGCCAACAGCAGACTTTGAGCCAGGCTTCAAGTCCCCAGGACTTTACAACCCTCTCCTAGGAGTTTAGGGGAATTTTTTTATTCTTTCAACAAGCTCTAGCAAGTTTTATCAAAGAAAAAGCCTGCATGGACTGCTTCTCATGGGTCTGCTCTGGCACCTCTTACCCTGTCAGAATTCCCCAGGGCAGTGACAGCGCATGGGCAGACCCTGCAGTGTTTTCCCATGCTGTGCCCAGCGCCCTACTCCCACCACTGGTGTGACGCCCCCTACTTTGGACCAACATGGTCCAGTGCTTCTCCCAAAGTGGGTGGCTGCTGGTGAGGATGAGTCAGCTCCCCAGCCTGGAGTGACCCTCTCTAGTCGGCCTGCATCCCAACACCCCTTTTCTGTTCCTCAAAACAAGCTGCCACCCTGGATTCGCGAATCTCAGCAACTATCTCATCTTTGCAACCACCATCTTCCTGCCTCAGGTGCCTTATGGGCCCAACCAAGAGCAGCTCCCAACATGGCCAGGGAGTGACAGAGTCCAGTGAAAAAAAAATTTAAGACAAATACTAAGTGCCTTATTATGTCCTGGTTAAACTTGTATAAATAGTCATGTAAATGAAAGCTCAAAGCTTATAGGCATGAAGATCATCCTTTCCATTGCTGAGAATTCCAACATCTTAAAAATGCAATCATAAGGATTCCTTCAATCACTGTTTACAAAGATTATAAATGATTGAGTTGCTTTATTTTTCTTTCCTTGACACTGAGTCCCACAGCAAGGACCTGGGACACAGTGGCAAGTGATGACAGTTGTAACAAGATGGCGTCTTTGATGAATGCATCTATATTTACCAGGAGATCACTTGGGCCTTTTTTTAATATGCCTAATTCTTCCCTCAATAAACACAATCTAAGCTTTTAAATATATTGCTTTAACTGATTCAATGACCTAGATGTGAGCTGTATCATCAAGCAATTAGTTATAAATGTTAACATTGGTGCCATTGTGAAAAAAAATTGACTAATTAATGAAAAAAGAGTTCATACATTATTTTCAATTGCATAAAATTAAATTGCATAAAAGCAACAATACCCACTCCATCCTGTGCCCCCACATGGGCAGCAGAACATACCAGCCTCTGCATTGTAAAAATAATTTGTTGCCTGAAGCAACCAACAGCTAATAGAGTTCTGAAGTCAGTGACAATGGCTGCTGGCAACGCGCTGGAGTTGGTTCTCCTGGTGCCCCAACTTCCTGGAACCCCGACCTCCTGGTAATACCACTGCAGGCTCAGGCAACCAGAACACCATGCTCCTTCAAAGGGAGAAACAAAACAAAACAAAAAGAAGGCCTTTCTATTGTGCACATCCAAGCCATTGTGAGGGCATCACTGCCGCATTGTTCTGCCCCTCCCGCAGCAGGATCGTGGCTCTGTGCTCGTGCCTGGTTCCTTCCCTAATTCTAACAAAAGCGAGCAGAGAAAGCATGCCTCCCTCCCTAGAACTTCTCACTCCCCAGAACTCCAAACACACCACCTAATGCTCCGTGCAAAGCTGGAATAAAAGTGGAGGAGAGCGGGCAAGTCCTGAAAATCCCATGGCTCTGTTTTAGTGAAATGCCTACGGGAAACTCAAATGAGATGTCATTTACAAGTGCAGGAAGTTGTGGTGAACCAGGAACACGGGAGGGATGTAACTACTGACCATTTTCTCAGAGACAAACTGAATGAGATGCAGAGAGAATGCCACCTAGAGGAGACACCCCCTGAGGAAGTGATGCCCCTATACAAAAGACAGAAGAAGGTTCTGGTATCACCTGAGCCAAACCATCCCACTGAGTGACATGTGCAGTCCCCAGATGAAGGAGGCCCACAGTGATCAGGAATGAAAGTTTGGAAGGGGATAGGACCACATATCTGAAAGGAAAAAATATTTGTTGCTATCTCTCTCACCCTTGGTGAGTTACTCAATATGTCCGGTAACATGAACTCAATGCACTATAGCAAACATACCAAAAGGCATTATTCAAAGACAGACAAGAAGACTGGTCCTGCTCCTCCTGCCACCCCCTTTGCGATCCTGAGCAAACAACAACCCACCTGATTCTTACTTTTTCACCTGTGGTTGGGACTAATACTAATAATACTAATACTAAAAGCATAAAAAAATGAAAGCATGCAGGAAGATGGGTCTGGTGGCACTGATCTGTATTCCCAGTACTCTGAGAGGCTAAGGTGGGGGGACCTCAAGTTTGAGCACAGCCTTGGCAACTTAGGAAGACCATGTCCCTCCGGCGCCCCCACTCCCCACCAAAAAAACCAGCTGGAGATGTAGCTCAGTGTAAAGGTCATGACTTTAATCCCCAGCACTGCAAAAAAAAAAAAATGATGATGGTAAAAGATGCATTGCCGTTAGCCCCCTCAGAATACACGTGCTCGCTTCAAGCACACGTATCCCACTGCTCTCGCCCCTTCCCAGAGCAGTTCTGACAGTCCTTTAGCGTGAGTCTCTTTCATTGTGTTTCATGGCTGCCTCAATGTCCCGAATCCATCCCCCCAAAACATTCACCTTTTAAGGTCAGTTTCACGCTGGAGGACAGCCAAAGGTGCACAGTGCAGATCTGCTGAATAAGGCAGCTGAGGACACGATGTCATGGTTTTGTGAGCTGAACCTTTCTGCGAGGGCAGCAGCAGCAGCAGTCGCTGTATTTTTGGAGCACACCCTGCCAGTGCTCTTGCCTTACAAAAGGCCTTCCTGGTCTACGAAGGGGCCCTTGCCTCGGAATCCCTGTACATGCCATTCCCTGGGCCAGGAAGACTCTAGCACCTTCTAATGTGAACCTAGCTACTGGCCTTCAGGTTGCCACTCTCAGAACCCCCTCCCGGAACAATCCCCGCACGGGGGGCTCTAACAGAAGCCCCTCACCCCTCATCCTTACTTCAGAACATCATACTGTCCTGAGCTGCTCAACCATCTCTTTCCTTGGAAACACGAGAGCTCCCCGAGGGAAGAGGCCGCATCTCCTCTGTGTGCCCCTGTGCTGGCAGTGCCTACTAACATGCTCTGCCCTTACTGCACCCACATGAGGACTATCTCAGCCACAGAGACACCTTAGCAGACTGAGTCAATGACCTTGCTAGATTCTAGCTATCTCTACACATTTTAGTTATTTTGCCTGTACTAACATTAACAAGGGAGAGAAGAGAATGAGGGAGGAAAGGAGAAGAAAGTAAGAAGCACAGCTCAGCTCGGCACAATTTGGCATGGCTTAGCAAATAAACTATAAAATTTCCTGTCCAGTCTGCTCCTCAAGCTCAGAATGTGGCTCGATGGCAGAGTGTATACTTAGCACGCAGAAGGCCCTGGATATCCCCAGTACACCACCACCACCAAAAAAAAAAAAAAAAAAAAAAAAAAAAAAAAAAAAAAAAAAAAAAAAAAAAAAAAAAAAAAAAAAAAAAAAAAAAAAAAAAAAAAAAAAAAAAAAAAAAAAAAAAAAAAAAAAAAAAAAAAAAAATCAAAATATCTTGGGGAAGAAGGTGAGGAAAGTTAGATAATATTCAGTTTCTCTAACTATACTTTTTTTCAGTCCACATCATGGGATGGTTTTTGGAGAACAACAAGGTAGCCTGCTGCTATCTGTACTTTATAAAGGACTTTCAGGTAAGTGTTAGCCAAGACAAATGCTTAGCAGCCAAATTTTAATTCTTCCTGGAAACCAGGGAATGGCTCTCTGATTGTTGGTGAACTAGCAGATAATGATGCTCTGAAATGCTCAAAGGGAGATTCCCACATCTCCTCTAGAAAAACTGTAGACACTGGCTAGCAGCTAACAGTCAGTGCCAAATTTCAAACACAATGACAACTTCTGTTCGCATGGGTGAGTCTACAGCCCCTTCCTAAAAGGAAGTAACCTCAACACCCGAGATGGACCTTGCTCCTGAAACTACTTCAAGTCACAAAACCAAGAGACTACTCATCTTTTATTCTCTTCGCTGTATTCCCACATTGCACGGCTCCTGTCTCTCCGTCCTGCTGCTCTGCCCTCGAGTGGACAAGGCCAAGGAGCAGGTCCTGTTCTTTAATCTCAGCAAATCACATACATCCGGCCCATGACAGGGGAAAGGGACAGACAGATGGAACTTCCCTGTCCACTTCTCACCAGCAATGTATTTAATCAGACAAGCAGCTCTGTTACTGTCACCTTAAACTAGACTGACTCTCTTCTGGCCCAACCTACCTCCCTATAAAATAGTAAGGAGATCATCGCAAGGCCACAGAATCTAGGCGGTACATACAATGAATCCGTGACAAACGCCTGCATTTTGCTTTGTATGAGGCAAGTGCAATTTGTAGCCCACCTTTTTTTTTTTTTTGGGGGGGGGGGTGTGAAGAACTGTGTTGGGCCACACACTAAATATATGTGGTTAATGTGCTGTATATAAATATTAAAACTTTCTTTTTAAACTATTTCATTAAACAGTAAAAGAATCAAGGGCAAAAGAAATGGTAGTTCACAGTTTGGACACGGCTGCTTTGCATCAAGGAGAAAACACATTTTGTTTGGAACTAAAATACAGTATTAGCCTTGTGGGAAACAATTTTTGTACCTGATGGACATCGTCCTAGCCAGGACCTACCTGGCCAAGAGCATCTGCTCCTCCCTGCTTGCGAGCCGTCGGCTGGGCTGACAACACGGCTGTGTTTCTGTTACTGCCCAGGAAGTGGTGCTGCATGCACCCCCAGAGCCCTGATTTCATTTGCTTTTACTGATGTGTCTGCTTGGGAGAGCCAACTTTGTGCTCCAAAATGAAGGAGATCGAAATTGGTATGGATAATCTTCCTCATCCTTTATAATCAGTTATTTATAGTGATATTTTATAGATATTTTATAGGAAAGCCCAGTCTGGCTATAAATGTGTCTTCGGGGTATGTGTTGGGGCCTTCTGCCCTTGTGCAGAAAAGAAAAATCTTTGCCTTATTCCTAAATGCTGCAGCTCTTCCCTGCTACTCCTATGTCAGAATTAATAGACGCACACAAATTATTGTTGCAGCACGCCGTGAGGTAGTGAGCCAAAGAGTGTGAAAACACCAGGAGGGATGAGTTACTTTCCTCCTCTTTAAATAATACATACTAAAGGACTGCAGAAGAATCCTTCTCAGCCTTAGAAACCAGAACAGAGGCTGGGACATGAGCTAAATCGTCCTCTGTTCTTTTGGGTCTCGCTCCATCTCCCAGAAATATCGGAAGAGAGACTGCATATTCTGGGGAATGTAGGCCAGCTGCTGTGACGCAGGAGGGAGGTTTGGGGCTCTGAGACATAAATTTTTCAAAGAGCTAAAAGTAGCTTCCAAGAACCAGCCTCACACAATGATGGCCCCAGCCTCCATGGACAATATGCCCCCATCAGTCTGCTGTGACACAGGCAAGTGACCATCGTGCCCATGCCAGCAGCTTCACCTGGATGGCAGGGCCCAGATGACAAAACAAGCAAGGGGGACAAAACCATCTCCCCATAAGCCTACGCTACCATCATCTGGCCCTAGGTCAGTCACCACAAAGCTTCCTACACCTGCCCTGAGAACACTGTGAAACTGTAAACACTAAAGTAACAAAGCAGGTAACTCCCTCACTAATGCGAATCCACTGCTGTCTACACCAACTGGCACGACAAAATGCTGAGGAAGAACACAAATCCTCTATATCATGGGGGGAACCCACCACCCTGCTCTAAATGCCAAGAGAGCTTCCTCGCGGCACCAGCACGCGAGGAAAGCAGATTTCCCAGGTGGCAGAAATCACAAAGCTAGCAAAGCCCATCTAATGGAAGAAACACGAAATCAAGGTCATGACTGTACTATGCCACGAGTGGGGTGGGCCTGCCACCGCCATGGGAAACACACTGTTGACCACGCTCGCCTGTGCTGTCATCACAACGCACCGGAGAGGGCAAGTTCCCACACACATCAGTGTTTAGAAATTTAATACTGTCATACATCAAATTTACATGTCATAGAAAGAGTCTGGATAATGTCAGTGTCTCCCGTGGCAGTATCGGAAGATAGACATTGGTTAAGGGCAAATTATATGGCAACATAATTCTAAGCATCTAGCACACCACACCTAAAGAATATATTAAGAAGGCCATGCCAAAGCCCTTCTTCTATTACAGTAACCCTTCCTAGGTCTCATGCCTGTGGCACAGCTGAGCTTAAATGTCCACAGCATGATGCCGGCCACTTCCTCTCCCCTCTCCTCAGCATACCCTCATCACCACAGCCCAATGGAAAATGTGAGAACACTACAATTGCAAAGCAGCAGAAAAAAAATTTTAAAGCAAAAATAATTTAGAAGGCCAGACCTCAAAATGCATTTATGCTGTCCCTTTACTCTTGTCTAGAATGTCTAAAATTGATTGTTTATTACTATATGCATATTTTTACTGCCTCAGATGTCATCAACCAGAGATCTAAGTTAACAAGAATTACTTGCTTAAAAAAATCCAACTAACTCTGGAGGGGTCAACAGACTACGATGAATGTTAACCAGATTGCTTTCCATTCTGAAACATCAATAACAGCTACAGTCGGGCACAAGCATGTAATTCCAGAATCTGGAAGGTTGAGAGACAGGAAGGTCATGAGTTTGAGACCAGCCTGAGCCACATTACAAGTTCAAGGCCAACACAGAGACCAAAATAGTCAGGACAGGTGACACAGGCCTGTAATGCCCGTGTTCTGGGAGGCTGACGCAGAAGGTTAACAAATTTAAACACAACCTAGGCAACTTAGTAACTTAGTGGGACCCTCTCTCAAAATCAAAACTACAGAAAAGTTGGGGATATAACTCAGTTCAGTGGTCGTGGTTGGATCCCCTGTACTCCTCCCCCCACCCACAAAAACACCAAAATAACATCAACTACAGAAGAAAAAAAAAAACATAGATAGGTGGGGCTTAATAATTTGGGAGCACCTTAGAGCAATCTCAAAAGGTAATGTGGGTGGGCTCTGAAGACCTTACAGGACACTTTGGAAAAGATCTATTCCTCTAAACGGTCAATGGCAGAATGGAAGACAGAATAAACTCTTGATTAACAGATATTATAAAAAACTTACTTCATCTGAGAAAACTTTGATGCTCCAAGGAGACACCTAAGACCCTCCAGCTCCGCCCAATTCTGAGTTCATGAGATTTCTCTGTGTACCTAGGCAGACGATGCCACTGTGAACTGTGGTTACTGTGACAGCGTTCTCATAAGGAACTGATAAACAAGCTACTCGGCTTTATCAGTAGGAAGGAGAACAATAAAAATATTATTTCTTGATAGCCAGCAGAATCTGTCATTTTGTTGTCTTAGACTCCATTCCTAGGATTCACTTTGCTCAAAGAGAAAAATACATATACACACCTTGAAGTCACATGCAAATCAGCTTCAGAAGACACATCACACAGTCTTGCGGTCGTCCACTTGCCAAGTGGACGCTGCGCTGTATGGACAAACTAGGAGGCCAGAGCAACCCGTGCCATCTTTGATGAGTGCACCAGAGGCAGTATGGTAGAAGGCAACAGCAACTGCAACTGCAACTGAGCAAGTCCAGAGGCCCCAGTGTACCAGGGACACACACCATTCACACCCAGTAGCTTGATCGACTCATTTAAATGCAGAGGCTGGGGCGGCGCGGGGAGGGGATGGTGGACAGGAAGACCCAAGATCAATTCCTTTCTATTCAATTTCACCTCAAGTCATTCGCCCCCTTGGAGAAGGAAGAAAAGCCCTTCCTCTCCTTCTCCCTCCACAGTCTAGGTCTCTTCTTAGCAAACAGCAGTTCGATTGGAGATTGAGAACGTGCTATGTAGAGGAGGGGATGGGAGGGAGGCGGTGGAGAGGCCCTGGGTGAGGCCACACATACAAAAGGAGTTCTAACACCCAACCCAGCTAAGTGCACAGGGCGCATGACACACCGAAGGTGGGGAACTGGAAGTGGCAGGACTTCTGATGCAAAGCAGACCAGACAGGTGCAGATGCCTGTAATTACTAAAAGACTTCCCAGAAATCCAGAAACAGCCTGCACCAGGGTGGACACCAGGCCAAACTGAGAAGTGGTTGAGCTGTACTGAACAGACTAAAGAGCTCAGCAGAGATGGGCAAGGACTTGGGGTGCTGCCCTGCCCTATGGAGGTCACCCCCAGTCCTTACCCACCCCTACCACGAAGCCAGCTGGCCCAAATGTTCCCCAACTTTCTGTCATCAGAACAAACAACAGAGATGATGAAAAAGACAGTGGTTGGTCATGGGTTAGATGGTCTACGACCACTTGGGGAGCTTGTATAAAAATCAAGAACTCGGGGCCCACATCAAGAGATTCTGCTCCAGGTAGATTCTGGCACTGGCAGGTCCGGGCCACACTTCGGCAAATGCTGAATGATGTGAGAGTCATAAAAAGGGTCATTTTCCAGCTAGGACTCCAGACCCAAGCTCATTCTGCCAGAGTAAAAGGCACCTCGTGTACCCAACAACCCTCTGAGAAGCAGCAGCAAGGGTTCTCCAGCACTGTCCCACGTTCCAGGACACTCGGGGCGCGACACTGGATGCCCCGACATCGAGGCCAGCCAATCACCTAGAAGCTTAGCTACTCACCAATGTGGCCAATGGCCCTCCACTGCAGCCTTGAGTATTTAGGGAGAAGGTATATGTATTATGATAAAAACTCCATTTTTAAAACCATAGAATGGCCTCATGAGCCAACATGTACTGACAATTCTGCTTTTTGCTTGCAGAAGTTTTTCTCTCAGTTACCTTCATATTTATGTAAAGAACAACTTCTGTGTCCAGCTTGCGGACTGCTCATCAAGTTGCCAGAAATGAAAGGTCAGTAGTCAATTGAGAAGTAGCTATCTCCTCTACACTGAATCAACCCACCTCCACAGCAGTTTCCTTGGATTTGAGGTGCTCTTGGAAGGTAGGAAAAATAACAAGTTATCGAAGTATCCCCGAACAAAGGAACCAAGTTGTATCAATCACTGTCCCATTGCTGGACAAAACAGCAGACAACCACAATAAAGAAGGACAAGTTGACCTGGCCCACAATTCAGCAGTTTCAGCCCACGGAAGGATTAGCTCCAAAGCAGAAATGGTACGGTAGGAGGGTACGGCGGAGGGAAACTCACAGCACACCACCAGGCAGCAGAGAGAAAGGAGCAGGGACAAAATACCCCCTCCCAAGCAGCGCCACTGTCCGCACACCTCCCAAGCCGGCCTCACGCCAAAGAGCACATTCAGCTGTACACTCAACTCACCGGGGAACGAATCACTGAGGGACACAGCACCCCTGTGATCCAATCCCCTTTCAGAAGAACCACCTGTGAACTTGATTCTTCTGCGGGACAACTTAAACCTAAGCCATGATACAAATCCTTCCAAAAGTACAAAATGGAAGTTTGACAATGGAGTCTGCTAAATATTTTTAGACCTAAAAGAAAGGAAGAATCGCCAAGACAGAACAGACAGCGGCCAAAGTCCAGAAGTACCTACATAGGCCCACACACAGGGATATGTAAGGAGCTCAGCGACCGTAGGGCCTCGGGCTAATGGCTCAACCTCGAGGCTCATTGCGCAGGGATTCCCTGTGCTTCCACACCTTCCACACCTCCCACACCTCCCACACAAGGCAGAAAGGCTGGAGCAGCGGAAACAACAGTACAGTTTCCGGTATAACGCTAGGCAATTGACACATTTTTATCACCATGACTGTTGTTCCTTTAAGACTTTAAAAACTGAAAGACCAAGAGCCCTTGCTCAGCCATTAATGACTTACTTATTAATCTTTAAATTGCTTCCCTAAAGCAATCTATTCATGCCAAGGAAATGGACCAGCATCAAGTAATTGAGGATGAGAGAGGAGGAGGTACTTCTGCAGAATGAATCTGAACTGCAAACATCAGATTCTTCCCTCACACTTTTTTTTCTGCAATAAAGAACAGAAAAACACTATGAGGAATTACAATATACTTAATCACTAAACTTTCTCACACAACAATCGCACAAAGAGATTACTACTCATCTTCTTTATACAACAGAGGACAGGGGTATCAAAAATAAGAAACAAAACTAGACCTTGGAATTTTAGTATTACAGCAAGAGACCAAACAGAAAGTCATGTTCAGCTTATCTGTGCCCTTCCATCTACCAGTACCTTTAGACAGTGATTCTTACGACCTTCTCTGACCAAACATGAACTTCACAGACCACCCACATGGCCAATGGTCCTAACTTCCTCCAGAAACACACTGAGTGATGTGCACAGCCCTCTGAGGACTGTCCTCTCAACTAGTGGACATCCGTCCCTACAGGCTGAGCTATGTACCCCCCAAATCCAGCCACATTTGTTTCCAAATTCACTTATGTCAGCTCTAGTTAATACTATTCAAGAATTTTACTATATGGTATAATTAACATGGCCACTTTATTGCATAATGTAATGTTAGACAAACCACATAAATCCAGGTGCAACCCATACACACAAGTATATACAAGAATAATATCTTAAGTAGAGAATTTAGGATGCAAATAGGGTGCAGAGAGAGACACATAAACATTTTTATAGAAAAGGGCACTTCAAAATTCAAAGTTATGATACACGCACACACAGAAAAATAATGACGACAGGAAGTCTGTCAAACACCAACAGTTGCTATCCCTAAGAGAGCACATACCTGGACCCTGCAGGTGGCAGCTGCTAGCACCACCTCCACAGGACAAAGAACCCCATCAGGGTGGTCTTCTTCCTCCCTCCCTTACCATACGCCCCTGAATCCTTTACCATCTGGGGATGCCTACTACGGTTAGTAAGGTTCCACAGGTTCCTGAATTAACAAACCTGAGTCCTGCCCTGTGGATGAGGAAAATAGGAGCAACAGCTCTCCCAGCCTTTCATCCCCGCTCACACCTGGCACCCCCTCCTCAAATGTGCCCTCCCTCAGCTCCAGCCCTTCTAGAAAGCTTAGCTGACCCCACCATTCCACAGGTACTATTCCTGAGAAATGACACTCATCCAAAGTCATATTTGTACAGCATCATACAGAAACAAGAAAAATAACACTATTTCTTCAACAGCACGTCAAATTAGAGACCCCTGGAACATAGTTACAGTAAACACAAAGCCGACTCAATGACAGGTCTGGTCTGTGGTGGTAATACATATCTTTCTGCTGCCATGCTCCTTCTAAACTCTGGCATGTGACACACATGATGTGGCAATCAGTGTGGGAATTCGAAGGTAATGAACAAGTGAAACAGCAAAGGAAAGGAGGCCCCGCATGCCCGCCAGCCCTTGCTTTGCCCGGAGCCAGACTTCATCTCTCAGCTTCAGAGTCATTTGAACCTTATCAGATGCCGCATTCAGAGAAAACAGACTGCTTTCTCAGGGGCAAACTCACATTAATGTAACTCCTAGTATCTACATGTAGGTGGGTACGCAGGTGTGATCATTCTCACCAACACAACACCACCATGTGCATTTGCGGGGAAAATGGCTTCCTGTAGGTGCATCACATGTAAATGAAACCAAAGAACCACAGAGAAAGCCTGTTGTTTTGGCCTATTTGAACCCATTCCCTGGTATCATCTGATACCAAAATTTTACCTCTGAGACCTCCTCATCCACTGTGAAGATGTACAATTTGATTGTCTGGGTTGACATATGTGCAGGACTGGCCAGCCCCAGGTCCAAAATTCCCCCAGTTTGATGGGATCAGGCAGAGAGCAGTGACTGAAATGGAAGCCTACCCATGAACAGACTGAAGATTCGGAAGGACATTGCCCAACCACACCATCCACATGGGAGTCGGGCAGGCCAAAACCAGGGTACCCGGACATTCACTTGCATTGAGCAATAAATTCCTCCTTTTGCTCAATGCACTTTCATATGGGTTTCTATGCCTTCTTTTGCCAAACAAAACAAGTCCTGATTCAGACCTGAGAGTTTTGACAGGTAACTTTACTGAAACAAATTTATCCTACCTGTGGAATGTTCAACCAGCATTAGCCTGAAGAATCTTAACGCAACCTGAAGCTACAACAGAATGGGTCAAGACTCAGCGTCTGACTTCCTCTGTGCTTAGACATGTGATGGATCCCACTCATCACTGACCACACCCTCCCATGAGCCATGCACCTCCATTCGCCCACTCTGACAGTCCTGCAGAGATTCTCACTCTGCCTCGCTACACAGCAACTTTGGAGTTAAGCTCTCAGAGGGCAATCCATTTCTCCTGCTCCCAAGTTCTTAAGGGGATGCATCATTGGATCCCAAGTACTGAGAGTAATCGAAAGCCACTTAATAGATTATTAAACATATAATGCCCAAGAGGACTCATAAATCCACCAAATTAAATGTAATGAATTCCTTCCAACATATTCTGGCATGAAAAAATAATTTACTGAAGCAAAATGACATACTCCATACCTTCCAAGGATAAGGACAGACAGATGTTATTCTCAACTAAGAGGAGCACAAGGCTCTTACACCTGACTAGGGTGCTTCTTTATCCCCATGTTCTTTTCAGGTAAAAGGAATTGTTTATGCTCACTGCTCTAAGAAATTCACAGGACACCACTGAAGTGAGCATTTTTGCCATGTTAGCTCCAACTATAGCTACTGGTCATGCAAACAAAGGCTGCAGTGTATTTCTTTTCCTCTTCTGGTTAAGGAAAACGCCTGTCTGTGGTGACTTCCTACAAAGGCCTCTGGCCCAAGCCCTCACATGCTTCCTTGCTCTGTCTCCTGAGTAACGCATACTGCAGAGAGAAGCGAGCGGTTATTTTTCTCTGGTGGTTATCATCATTTATTTACATCTCTCCCCAGCAGGCTTTGCTCTTTTGGGTGCCTTGACAACTAGTCTAGCATGCTGTCTGGCAGAGACTGCTAACACTAGTCAGGTAGGTTTAATTAACTATATTTGTCAGAATTGTGTCAGAACATTTGATTTAGAGCCTTTGTGTCATCAGTTGGTTTCCAACATCAAGGAAAACACGGGAAAGGAGTCTTAGAAATGTGGTGTCCATCTTCCCTTCAAGAACAAGGGTCCAGATGCAGTTGCCCATGCACAGATTTTCAGTCTTTGTGAAATGCGTCCATCAACTGACTACATCCAGCTGGTTCGGAGGTTGGCCTAAAGTTGGCAACTCTTGACCAGACACGAGGATGACCATTGGCCTTCCAGGTGGTCAGACAGGAGAGCCGAGCTCAACACCCGCTGGGATGGAGTGGTAGGAAGAGGGACTAGGCAACTCCATGAAATCCGTTCCCAAAATCTATCATGGCAAACCTGGAGAACAGCCCTCACAGACCCCCCTCTGCCACCCACCTACATTGGTATGCAGGAGGCTACACAGTGGGGTAAGGAGGATGACCACTGGGATGCAGAGAGAAGAAGGCAGCCAACAGCTGAAATCCAGAGGTAGGGTGGCGGGAATAAGGAGTGGACCTCTGCTCAATCCCAGCCTTGCTCGCAGGGCAGGTTTGGAGAAGGCACCACTGTGTGGAAAGTACAAAGCCCTCCAGGAAAAGAGGCCAGTGGGACGACTATTGCTGTGATCTCGCACAGTCAACCCATCCTCACTCAGTACCTGCTTGGC
Source organism: Ctenodactylus gundi (assembly GCA_004027205.1). Taxonomy (NCBI): domain Eukaryota; kingdom Metazoa; phylum Chordata; class Mammalia; order Rodentia; family Ctenodactylidae; genus Ctenodactylus; species Ctenodactylus gundi. The sequence continues at coordinate 47,618 of PVKB01002119.1, forward strand.
CCAGTGGTTCTCCACAAAACTCAATAGTATTCTGTACACCAGCAACAGGTCCACTGAGAAAGAAGTCAGTAAGTAATTCCACTAATAGCTTCAAAAATACTCAGAAATCAAGCTAAGCAAGAGGTGAAAGACCTCCACAATGATAATTATAGAATAAAAGACATTGAAAA
>PVKB01002119.1:47887-182325 GCA_004027205.1 Ctenodactylus gundi
GGGGGGAGGGGCGGGGAACGGGACTTTTTGTGTGTGTATGTGTGGTACAGGGGACTGAATCCAGAGCCTTCACACTGAGCTACAGCTTACTCCCTTTTTTTTTTTTTTAATTTTGAGACACGATTTCCCTAAATGACTACGTTGCCCAGGTTGGGCTCCTGCCTCAACCTTCCAGAGCACTGAGATTACAGGCACACACCATGATGCAATAACAGAAGAGGCAACCTACAGCACAGGAAAAAAAAACCTGCTAGTTACCCCTTACATAGAGAATTTAAATTCAGAACATATAAATACCTAACACTACTAAAACAATCAAATAGCCCAATTAAAAAATGGACAAATTTACAGACACTTCTTAAAAGAAAAAGTACAACTGGAAATAATTACATGAAAAAATAACATCATTAGCCATTAGAGAAATGCAAATCAAAACTACATTGAGATTCCAACTCACCTGTGACAGGTAAGATTAACAGTGTTCCCTGTGCCAGATGGTTTGGGCCACAGGCCTGCTTCTACTGCCTGTGAACCCACCTCCCCACCAAATCATACTGAAGATTCCTTTGATTTCATCTTCAAAAGTAGCCAAGAAATTCAAGGGGCTCAGATCATCCTAGAAAACCTTTAGCAGTTGATGAAACTGGGGTACCACCACAGGCCTTCAGAACCCACTGGAGGGGTGGAGGGGGTATAGCTGTAATTACACAGAGCAGTAGGACTGAAAGTTTGTAACCTGGAATTAAGTTATTAATGTGGATGGGACCTGTCGGGAAGGCAGGAGAACTCCAACGTTAGCCTGGAAAAGTGTTTCTGAGTGGGTTTCCCTGAACTTGGTGTCTTGTGTTTAAACTCCGAAGCACAAATAAAGCTGGCTTAATTAAAAAAAAAAAAAAAAAAAAAAAGGGTTGCTTGATTTGGGAGCTGCCCCAGGGTGTCTGGGTGGGTCATGGAGGTGTGACCGTGAGGCCCCTTCCTCTCTGGTGTTGTTCCCCTGCTCTGCCTTCCTGGTCACCATGAATTAAGCGGGTTTGGCCCACCAAGCCCTTCCATCATGCAGCTTCTGCCTTGGAGACAGGTGACTATGGACTGAAACCCAGGAACGGAGAGCCAAAATACCTTTTCTCCGCAAGCTGTGGGTAGTGGGTATCTTGTCCCCATGACGAAAAAGTGACTGAGACATCGCCCCAGCCAGAACGGCTACCAGCAAAGGTAGAAACAGCTATGATGCTAGTGAGGATATACAGAAAAATGGAATCTTAGCTCTACTAAAATGTCATACTTGCCTCAATCAAATCTTTTAAAGTAAACAACAAAAGAGCAGCGATCTGTATTCTTTGCAACTTACAAAACAGATTTCTCGGCGTATTTTGTGCCTCATCGTGAGTTAACATCTGGGGTGGGAACACTGACGGGAGGTCTGCAGACTTCATCTGCCTCTCATCAGTGGGGTGCATGAGTTTGGGGTGCAGACTCAGTTCTACTACATAGAAACTGATACACCAAATGGCCTGAGTAAAAACAATATTGGTGCTTTACACATAACAGTCTAGAGTCAGGCTGGGAGGGCTTCCCGCTCTGGTTCCAGGTGACTATTTTCAGACTCTCCATTTACCTGCCAGCAGGAAGGAAGAAAGAAAAATGGAAGACTCACACTTGGCCATGGCCTACCTCTTATCACTGACCACACGTCAAAGGCAGTAGACACTATCAGTCCCAGTTACTTTCTCATTACTAGGACACAATACCCAAACCCCACAACATAAAGGAAGTTTTTATCAGCTCACAGTTTCAGGAGGTCTGAGTTCACTCATGGGCAGCTGGCGAGGGCAGGAATGGTCTGATGGGACTAGCTGCTCACAGCATTGTCAAAAGAAGGACCAGAGTGCAGAAGGAAACTGGGCAGGGCAGCGTTTGTCCAGGCCACAACCTCGGTGACTCCCACCACCCTCAAGTGACCCACCACACCCTCAGCACCCGACCCCAGGCCCCACCTAACAGCATGTGAAATCCACAGGTGAGCCACAATATCCAACTTACACAGGTTTGGGGGAACATTCCATATCTAAGCTACAATACCATGTCTACCCCAGCAATGGAGGCACCACTGAGAAGGATTACACCGTAATACTTCACTTGCGAATCTTCCCTCCTACACAGTTCCCATCACTTAGGGAAGTTCGAGTAAGCTCTGTTCTTCACAGCATGCATGGTTTTAATTTAGGAACACAACCATTGCTTAAGTAACACCAGTAACAAATACACTGTGAAGTCTTACACAGAACAAAGGTTTACTAAAAGAGAAAAGAAAAAAGTGGCTAAGTTCCCAAAAAATAATTAGATAAATATTATATTAAACAAAAGCTGGATGACCGGAGAATAAACCACATCTTTGCTCCTAACCATCTTCAGTCACTTTAATTAGAAACTTCTAAATCACATGGGGAAAACAGCTGTCCCTGATCTACTTTAAAAAACCAAAAGCAGGTCACTGGAATAAGTAAAGGCACTGATTAAAGTCTTCGCCTGTCTTTTAAACTGTTACTTCATTAGGACTGGGTGCTTCAACAACATAAGGGTTGCTTCCCAGCCGTGGAGGCTTCAGGTCCCCAAGGAGCAATGGGCAGGTGGGCTCCTGCCGAGGGCCGTGAAGGAGGGGTCTGTCTCAGGCCTCTCTGCAGCTTGTAGAGAGCCACCTTCATCCTGTGTCTCTTCACACCTTCCTCCCTCTGTGTGTGGCCTCTGCTCAAATTGCCCTATTTAATATGAACATCAGGAATACCGATTTTGGGCCCACTCTAAGGACCTCATTTTAACTGAGTGTCCTCTCTAAAGAACTTATTTCCAGACAGGGCCACATTCTGAGGTATGGGGGTTGGGACTTCAATGTATGAATTTCAGCAGGACACAGTCCAACCAACCCACCAAAGAACTCAGAAGCCCTTTCAACCTCAGACCAGAGTGTTATTCTTTATGGCAGTCATATCCTTCCTTCTTATGGCATTTTTAATAGAAATATAACAACTAAAGAAGATGCTGACAATATATCTACAGTGTAACCAACAGCTACGAGGTGAGCACCGTGTAACTGTCATGTGGGCCAAGACGGCCTTGTCAGCAGCCCGGCGCCCGCACGTGCCTTTTCTAGGCACATGTTCCTCCTTCCTCCAGTGGGGATCGTGTGGGTACTTTTAAGAAAATTACCTTCCTCCTTTCCTTCAGACTTTTTCCACTTGAAACTCATCTTAAACAATACTGTTGGGTTTTGCCTATTTTTAACTGCATATGACTTAAATTATGTTACGATATTTAGGGTGAAAATCCCCAGCCCCTGGGCCTCACAGCAGGAGGTGAGCAGCAGCGGGCCAGCTTCATGTGTATTCACAGCTGCCGCCCACTAGTCACATTACCTCCTGAATATCACCCGCTGTCAGATCGGGGACAGCATTAGATTCTCATAGGCGGGAGAATACTAACGTGAACTGTGCACGTGAGGAATTGAGGTTACTCATTCCTTGGGATGATCCAAGACCTGATGATCAGAAATGGGGATCTAGGCTGTGCACCCCTAAAGGCTGACGGTTGGAAGTAGAGCCGAAGGGCTAACGCCACATCATGCCCTCACTCCCAACCAGGAAAAGCTGTCTTCCAGAAAATCAGTCCCTGGTGCCTCAAAAGATGGGAACTGATCACTCAGGATGTCTGTAATATATTCAGGCATGTATTTACTTCCATGGACTTACATGGTCCCAGAGAATATTCCATTAAGTTATACCCAATTTAGCCAGTCAAATACATTTTCTCTGACATGTACCATTCTTACTCTGTTATGATCTGGACCTGGAATGCCGCTCAAAAGTTTAGATGTTTGGAAGACAATGCAGTCACGGGGTTAATCCACTGATTTCCTGTGCTGGTAAGCGGTGAGGCCTGGCTGGAGAGGGCGGATCACTGAGGCAAGACCCAGAAGGACATAGCCCCCTTACTAGTGTCACCCTTGGAGCCTGGCTGGAGGGGGCGGATCACTGGGGTGAGACCTGGAAGGACATACCCCCTCATCAGTGCCACCCTTCATACTCTCTGCTTCTTGTTGCAAGACCTTGAACACCTCCCCTCCAGCCACGCCTTCTGCCAAGACCTTCCACCACTGCCTTCTGCCTACAAAGGGACTGAGACTCTCTGAAACTGTGAGCCAAGACAAACCTGTCTTCCCTCAAGTTATGGAGGGCAGATACTGTGTCCCAACAACCAAAATGTGGCTAAGACACACTCTTTCTTAACATCTCCATACTCTTCAGTATCTTTTTCAAAGTCCTATCTACACAAACTCCTGTAACCCAAACTTATTTTTATGGTTTTTATCTTTCAATAAGCACTTTTTACTTACAGTCTCTGTGTAGACAGAGTATAATAAAAGCAATTTTCTTCTGAAAGAAGAAGTAACACCAGCAAAGTGTATCTGCCAATCAAGCTGATGAGCTCAGGCAACACTAGGGCACTCTAAGCTGAGCTGGCCCATGGGCCACTTCTATGGACATGTGTGAATCAGAAGAGGGAGGTAAAAGAGGGTGTGACTCTGGTTTGCAGGGCCAGATATGTTTCAGGGTCTGACAGGCCTCTGTGATCAGCAGAGGCCCCAGGCCCCTAAAGAGAACGAAGTAACACCATGCCTTCCACTGGCCTGAGACGCTCCCCAATTCTTGTTAGGTTTTCAACAGTCCAGAGATTTGCTCCTTGTCAATTCAAAATGAGTCTTGCTCACTATTCTCCTCTGCCTCTCTATCATTCTCAAGTGTGTTTGTCTGTAATTCCATGCTCGAATTAGGTACCAGTTTGCTCAAATCACCTGTAGGTTAGTGCTGGGTCACGTGGAAGCAGACAGACTGACTTCCACCTCAGGTTCTAAGCACAGGTCACAGTCCTTCCCATCCAGATTTCATTTCCAGGTCCCAGTGATGAGTTTATTTTGTGATTCCAATTTAAATAGTCTAAAGTGATGTGACTACCCTCCTGTCATGGTCTAGATCTGAAATGGTCACTAGACGTCTTGCTTGGAAGGGGACTGGATTTTGGGATGCTACACTCACCGGCAGACCACAGCTTACTTCCTGTGCTTTTAAGGACGGGGGGCTTGGATGGAGGGATGATGAGAGGGACTGGAGGTGTGACTCTATTAATAATAACAGAAAAGCCATTCTCATTTCTAGTGCTCAGGGATGACACCACTATTAACATTTCTACATATATCTTTTTAGGCTTTTCCTTTTGTTCATAAATACACAAGTAAATGAGAATAGAAACACAAAAATGAAATAAAGATGTGGACACTATTTTGCAATTATCTTTAGCACTTTAAAAAATATACTGCAGAGGGCTGGGTATGTAACTCAGTAGTACAGTGTGTACTTAGCATGCACAGGTGAGGCCCTGGGTTCCATACTTCAGAGGTCATCTTGTGGCAATATACTTTTTATAGCCTAAGTTTGAATGGCAAAATACAATTCCACTGTAAGAATGCCCAGTAACCTATTAGGCATTTCTAAAATCTCTTTTTGGGAAAGTGTGAATTTGATCAATGAGGACAACTGATTCTTATCCTCTGCCTTGACAATTTGTTACACCTTAAGACCAAACAGAATCAGCTATTTTAATTCACACTAAAATAAATCTGTTAAAACTAAGAAGATGAATGACTAAAAAGAATATCTGATCAGATCAATAGAATTGTTAAGTCTTTCATGCCTTATTGCTGGCAAATACACAAGACAGTACTAAGGATTCAAATTCCAACTAGGAAGACATCTAACTGTCTTTTTCCTCCAGCTTAAAAAATTTACATTATCTCCAAGGATCTCTAAGAAATTAAATGAAATCCAAATGTTCCTTCCCTATAACAGAGCAAGTAAACCTCTCCACTGAGTAAATTCAGATGGAACCAAAGACATCTGCAATACCTCACAATGAAAAAACTAAGAGACACACTCAGCTCATTTTGTGAGAAACTTATAGCCACAGACAGTGGCAGGAGAGAGTTCCAGGAAAGAAACAGCAATTCAATACTATTTTTCAAACACACTTGTGTAAGATCTTAAAATACCAAAACACAAAACCATTGTTAAAAAGTGACAGACTGTCCACAGTGCAACAATTTTTGAATCACTCTCCACTACAGGAAGCGGAGAACCTAACATCTGTAGACATGACCTACCAAGAACTGGCTGTTTGCCAACTCTACTCCAGGTAAGAACTCAAAATGCACAAATGCTTGGATTTAATATTCTTCCTTATAAATATACTACATATTCATAATTTCCACCATATCTATTACAGAAATAAAGATTTACACCTCTGCAGCACTATGCAGTTTATCATCTAGTAGATGATAACTACTTAAATAGGAAACATTTTTTTCTGTTAAACTCAGATGTAAAATATCTACACCCTGCTTGGACAAGCGTCCATGTGAGTTGAAAATCCCACTAAATTTTGAGGGGAAAGAACAATGTATAGTCATGCATTCTTTTTTACAAGCTGTAAGCAATGTGACTTCAAGATCCACATTGAGGGCCATCGGTGAGGGTACAGCACAGGCAACATTTCTCACTCGGCATGTCTCCTTGCTGACCGGCACTCCTTCTGTACTCTACTGAGATCTCATGAAACAGTCCCTCCCAAGCCACTCCTCTCTTGTCTCTTCCAACCTCAGGTAAACTGAACACTACCTGAGATGTGCCCAGTGCTACCTCCTATAGAGAAAACGTACAATGTCTATCCTTAAGAACACAGATGTCAGAAACCAAGATTTCAGCCCCAAATGACAAGAATTATAAGGTGTAGTCAAGTTGACATGGGACTAATGGGGGAGGTATTTAACCTGTAATCAAGCTTGAGGACGTCTTAGGGGGTGTGATACAGACCAATACCAGGTTTGTGCCCGAGCACATTTATACTCTCCACACAAAGTAGTCCCAACCCTAGGCTGCCCACAAACCTTCTAAACTTCCTGCAGACAGTGTTCTACTCCAACTATGATGCCCATGCCTTAGTGCCTCTACTCCCCTCAAAATTTCTTCTACCTGTCTCACCTGCAGAAAATGGCCTAACCTCTAACTTCAGAGAAATCAGCCATATAGTTCATAAGCAAAGAAATCTTACTATTAAATGATAAGGTACACAGTATACAGAATGGTCCAAATTAGTTGTTTCATTGTTTCCTAAATCACTAGTTCAACTCCTAATATGGTCACCTTGAGAATGGAAGTCCCCTACCCTTCCCTCTTCCCCACAGTCCTGTAAGCATCTTGACTCCTTCACCTGAGCCCCAGGCTCCTTCCACCTCCCTCACTCCCTCTGCGTTTGGGCACGGGTTTCCACCAATGTCCCACTGGGTATCCCGGTGTGGAAAGCATGGAAGCTGGGAGGGCAATAAAGGAGTGGCTCTCTCCTCTTCAGTCAAGAGAAAAGAACTTTCAAATCCAGCCTCAAAATGGAGTATGCCAAATCTTATCTGCACAACCCTAGAGCCAAAACCCCAAATCACTATCGTGTCACTTTAAGTAAAATTCCTTCAGTAAGACCCTCAGTAAGGTTCCAGTGAGTAGGAGGCTGTGCCCCATGTGCCACCAACTTGGGTGGGCAGGGCCAAAGGAAAGAAGCCCTATCCTTTTTCATAAGCTTTTATGCTTTACTATAATTACTTTCTAGGAATGAAATCCAGAGAAGCTAGAAGCTAATACATTTTGCCAGTCATAAGCAAATTCATTTCATATACAACTACTCTCCAGAGGCACCATTTTGTTCCAACTCTGCCCAACAGGATGGATTTCATGCAGTATTTTCTTTACTTAGATGAGCTTTCAGAATTGTTAACCAAGCCAAAACTGTGAGTCTGTCACTCTTCTGTGCCCTGAATGTCTGAGACTGTTTCAAGTGCATTTATGCATTCAGTAAATAAGTATGAAGCCCAGATTTCACACCAGGCTGTAAGCACAGTGTGAAGAAGAGGACATACATGCCACAAATGACACACTTCTGAGAAGTCAGGAAATAAACAACCTGGTAAACAGAGCAATATGAATGGTAATATGTGTCTGCATCATGCCCTTCAACAACACTATACTTCTAGGCACTACTCAGCTACATCAGATTCTTAGCATGATGAAGCAGTGACCAAGAAAACATGGTAGAAAACTGGAGCAAATTGTTGGTGTTGCAGACACTGGCATTTAAACTCAGAGCTGCAAACAAAATGTCTGGAGCAGTCCACAGGCTGACAGCCCACTCACAGCCCAAGGGTACTTTTATAGACCTTGATGGTAGAGCAAAATGAGGTCCTTATACTACCTGAGTTTTTAACCTCACAGATCCCTGGCTTGAGTCATCAATACCCAAGCCACACAAGCCACAAAACATATTTGTAGGACAGTGTCATTTCCATGTAGCCCATAGAAAAGTGGACACCTCTCATAAATAAAGAGATCTGGCACCAACAGGCACAGACAAGAAGTTGTTCAACATAAATGGTGTTTCCAAGACATCTGAGATGGAGACAAAGTTTTTTTTTTTTTTTAAGAATTCTGAAGGACAATAGCAAAATACCAAGCAACTCAAGATTTGTGCTCATTGCCACATCAACACATTGACATTTCACAATCCTGGAAACGAAAAATGACTCGATTACTTATCAACAAAAAAAATTATGGAAGAAATATCTGCTAACTAAAGTTCCCCTTGAGCCCTAAGACCTGAACCAAAGACCATGGAGGACAGTCAAAAAGGAGAATTTTCTCCACCTCCCCAAAATGTGTGCCCCATCTCCCAGAATTTGGATCTTGCACACAAAGGGAAGCAAACTACTCCCTCAATGAACTGGCTAGCATTATCATGTCAATACTTCAAAAGAGAATTTCCACCAATCTGCCTTCCCAGAAAGCAATGGGATACTGATACACAAAAACTAACTGATGATTAGAGATGTTTAAATGAGAGGATCAATGAGAAGTAGGCTCTGCAGTAGACATTAATGCTGGCTTGCAAATTAACTGTAGTGTGTTCACATTATGGAATAAGCTCCCATTCTCATGAAGAGACAACCAGCACAAGAAATCAGAGAATCCCTGCTTTAGACAGCAAATCCATGACCACGGTAAAACACAGCTGGTTCCAGGCTGTGCACAGCACTCTGCCCTCTCAATCAAAAGGTCAAAACCTACAAGGTCACTATTGTGGTTTGGATCTGGAATGTCCCCCAAAAGTCTCATGTATTTAAATGTTAGGGATTGTCTATGGAACCATGTGCTGTTGGGAGATTGGGGCCTAGTCTGGAGGGGTGGATTAATGGCATCTAAATTAGCATTAAGGGTGTGTAGTAGAAGTTTACCACACCTCTCACACCTGGATCCAGGAGGGGCTGATCACAGGAGACCCGGAAGAATATATAAGCTGCTTCCTGCCTTCCTTGAGGACTAGACTCAACATGTCTCAATCTGCCTTCCCGTTTGTGATGTTGTGAGAAGCTGCCTCCACCTCTGCCTCGGCCATGCACTTCCGTTGCTGCCAGCCGCCCCTGAGTGGACTGTGACCTTCTGAAACTGTGAGATAAAAGAAACCTTTCCTTTCCTAAATTTGTGGAAAGTAACGAGACAGTCACCCAGAATAAAAACACCAAAAATAAAAACAAATGTGGGCTATGATAGGAATAAGCAATTTTCCCCCATTTAAAACTGAGGTGAAAAAAGGAGGTATCTTAAACTGTTGGAGTAGCTACAACAAAATCCCATAATCTGGATAGCTTATAAACAACAGAAGCTTATTTCTCACCCTTCTAGAGGCTGGAAAGCCCAAGACCTAGTCTCAGGCAGATTCACTGTATGGTGAAAGCCTCTCTCCAGCTTACGGAGGTCACCTTCTCACTATAGCTCACCTGGCAGAAGAGACAGGCTGCTCTCTGGGTCTCTTCTATAAGGGCCCTAAGCAAATAAACGTCAAAGAGCTTGTTAAAGGGTAAAATATTTTTACAAAGAAGCCACCATGCCACCTACTCTGAATATGCTGCTTAAATCACTGTTATGGTTTAGACCTAAAATGTTCCCCAAAAGGCTTGTGTGCTTGCAAGGCAGTTGGATGGTGGGAGCTCTGCACTCCTGAGTAGATCTGTCCACTGCTGAGTTCAGAGCTGAATGTGCTTTTTAGCAGGTGCCCGTCCGCGGAGGTGAGTCACTGGGGGCGTCACCCAGGAGGGCATGGTCTTGTCCCTCGCTCTTCTCTCCTCTCTCTGCTTCCTGACTGCCCCTTGTTGAACAGCTTTCCTTCACCGTGCTGTTTCTGCCTTAATGCCGGTGACTGTGGGCTGGACGCTCCAAAGCCCGCGAGCCAAAGTAACCCTCTTCTCCTTCAAGTTCCTGGTGTCTGGTATCTTGTCCCAGTGACAGGAAAGTGACTAATGAAATCACATTAGTGGTTTTCTATTGCTTTTACAACACCAAAATCCATATAAAACCAACCAGTCCCTACATAGTCTGTCTTTAAAATTCCTCAGCAGCCATAATCTTAACGCATGCTCTCCACACCATGTCCTTCCTGTGAAGGAACTACACAGTCTTTCTTACAAGTTTAATTCAAGGCCACCTCCTAGGCCATTCCATGTAAGTCACTTGGCCTTAGCAGACATTTTTATATCACTATGTACCCCTCCTTCCAAACACTCAGCACAACTATATTTATAAACTTAAAACAAATTCAGGTCTGTTTTCTTTTTCCAGCCTTACTGAGGTATAATTAACAGATGAAAATCATACATGATGTTCTGACATGCATATGATGTGACATGATTACTATAATCAAACGAACATACCCATGTCCTCACACTTAACTTTTTTAATGACATGTATACTTAAGACCTACTCTTTTAATTGTTTTAGTATGTATTTGGAATGCATAATATTAACACTCTGCTTGAGGATTATGACATTCTTTTAAGAAACTTTCAAGCCCACAATTCACTGAAGTCATACTGCAGTCACTGTGCTGTATGTCAGGCCTTCAGGACTTAATCCATCTCAGAAATGAAAGCATCAGCCCTTTTTCCAACACACTCTATTTTTTATGCCCATCAAGACCTCGTAAGCATCTGTAGCCTGTTTCAATGAGTTTCACTTTTTTTAGATTCCATTTATAAGTAAACCACAAGATATTGATCTCTCTGGGTCTGGCTCGTCTCGCTTAGCCCAGTGATCTTACCAAGTGCTATCTTCTACTACACTAAAGCCCCAAAAGGGGAAAAGTTATTTCTTACTGTATCACAACTGAGTTAACCCTACCAAATAAGAGGCACACAATCAGTATCTATGGAATTAAAGTACGTGGTTGAGAAACTGAACTGAAACACAGATGATCTATACCCCTGGATCGGAGACAACCATTTCAGCAAAAACTGAAGGGTTAGACACTAACGCACTGAACCACTGAGGACAAAAATATTATGAAGAAACTTTAAAAATGAATTGAAAACTGAAGGAAATATTTGCAATATCCCTGAATAATGCTGACAACCTCAATAAACAAAAAGCTTTTCAGAATCAGTAACCTTTCAAAAATGTGCAACAGTGACTGAGGAACATCACTCAATGGTTAGAGCACTTGTGTAACAAAAATGTGCCAAGGACAAAGATAAGCAGTCTTGGAATAATTATTTCTAAACATAAAAAGTTCAAATCGTGAGAAAATAAAGAAAAGTTAATATAGTATTTTACCTATCAAATTGATAATTCTAAAAATTATAATGCTCAATGTTAGAAAAGTGAGCAGCAAATACATATTCCAAGTAGAAATGCACATTTGTTGAATTTTACTGGAGGGTAGTTTTGCAATATATACATAAGTCTGTCTAGCCTTTGAACCAGCAATTTTTCTTCCGAGAACTTAGTCCAAGAAAAAAGTTATGCATTAAAGAGTTAGTGATTAAAAAGAAAAAAGAAAATAACACAAACATCTAACAATAGAGGAAACAAAAAATGTAGTGCATACATAAAATGTCATGGAAACCAGACAATACAAGAACAGGCGATGCCACTCAGGAGGCTGAGGGAAGAGGAGTGCTGTGCATTCGAGATCAGCCTGCGCTACATAGTGAGCGCAGGACCAGCCTGTACTATGGAGCAAGACCTTGTCTCAAAAATATCACAAGCAAACATAAAAAAGTATATAGTCAATGACATGCTAAAATACTATGAACCCAATTTGTAAAAAAAAATACATGTCTCAAATCAGTATCATTCTATTTCTTTATGTAAACAAGTATTGATATACAGAGAAACAGAAGATTAGCAAGATGTTCTAAATTGTCCTCATTTGTTACTATTAGGGAGACAGTTTACACTGATTTTATGTTCACTGTCTTATTTTACATTTTCCACAGTGAATATCTTCTTTATAATCAGAAAGAAACTAAGAACAAAAAATTTAATAATACCTAACACTATTATACTACGTGTTTGTGGTGTCAAGCCTATGCTAAGCATTTTACATATTTCATCTACCCTATGAGGTAAACACTAGTTCTGTGATGAAAGTAATGCTATCATCCTTAAAGATAAACAGATGTAATTTAATCAAAATAAATTCTTTATAGTTTTTCTTAAATCTGGTTATTTTTCTCACGTTTTCACAACTGCAACTACTTAAAATAATCAAGTTACCACATTTACAGCTAAAATAACCAAGGCACTACTTTTATATCTAAAAGAGAATCTCCAAGTTCAGACTTGGGTCATCATCTCAGACTCAGAGGAAAAGAAAGAAGAGTTTGAAAAATGCTACAGCCAAATTTTCACAGCAAACCTTGGCAAATTAGGGATTTCATGCTGCAACTTCTAGTTTCCCAGCATAAGCAGGGCCCTGAATTCACAGAGCCTGACACTGAAGTCACAATTCCCAAATCGGAAACAATCCTTTCCAGGAGATTCCAGGAGATTCCATGAGCACTTCCTGACACCAAGTGCCATCTAGTCCTCTTCACGGAAAGGAATCCCACAGCAAGCTACCATTCACTCGAGGTTAACTCACCAAAGCTCTTACACCAGGTGTCACTGTTTTAAACACGCGCTTCCTTCGCCTTGCCTGGGACTGACAGGCTGGCACATCCTGTGTGTAAGAGGACTCTCCTCAGCTCTCTAGACGTGTGGTCTCTGCCGGCTCCCATCCAGCCACTGCGTGGGCTGGGCACAAAGCACTGTGCCTTGCCAGGCCACTGTCTGCTGTGGAAGATGACAGAAGATGGCCCTCCCCTGTCAAACAATCGCCTGGATATACATTTGAAGAGCAAAACTACCAGACTCCTGAAATCTATATCCAGCTTAGCCAGGCAGGCATGAAAAAATGATACGGAATTATTTCATGTGTCAACTATACACAGTATTATGTACTTAGTTTCAGTGGGTACTTACTCTATACGAGGCACTATATTAGACTCTTACTATATTCTCACTAGAGCCCCACAACAATCCTGGGGCATATAAAATGTGCTATTTTTACGATTACTAATATAAAGTCGGAAATTCGCTGCTACCAGGTCACAAAACTAAAAAAGCAGGAGAGCCAAAGCCAGAGCATCCAGCTAGTTCCAAATCTGGTGCTTCTCCTAGACCATGCTGCCACCCCAGCTTCTGCCATGTCGTGCCCCTGAAAACTCCCCCTGGACCTGCACAGACACGGACCTGCAGTCTCGCTTTGAAGTCCTGGGTTCAGCAGCACATACAGGAGCCCAGCAGTCACCGCTGACCCGTGTAGAAATGGGACAGAGCCTCACATGGCCAGAAGAGGCTGGATTCCTGTATCATCAGCTCACACCTAAGGAAAACACCTAGAAATCTAGGAAAAGCTGGTCGGGCCAAGCTGCCAGCACCTCTGAAGCAAATGCTGGCCTGATGTGAGGTTCACCTGCACCACGGTTGATTACTACATCTCATAGGGTTACACAGCAAATCTGCACCTTGCCCCAGCCGTCTAGTGTCAGGGAAACCACAGGTCACCCGCTGGGTCCAGGGCCCTGCCACAACTGGGGTACGACCAACAGAGGAGGAGCCCCAGGACAGCCTCGCTTCCTCGTGTTCTCCCTTCACTTTGAGCCAGAACTTCCACAATTTCACCAGCTACAATCGCAATACAAAGAACACACAAAAGCAGGAAATGGGAGGACTTGGGTACTCTAGCCAATAATGTCATGAAAAAAAAAATTACTTGTTCAGAGTATTCTGGATTTTTGAGACACCTACTTAAAACATCGGGGCAGGGGGAAAAGCCATGTGAGAGGGCCAGTGCCTACCAACTGGCTTGGGCCAGCGGCCCACAACCAATCCCTGAAGCTCTTGGCCCTGTCAGAGTTCCTAAAGTGATTGCTTAATAACCGCAGCTAGGACACACACGGGCCACCCTACGCCAGCTCCCTCCCAGAGGCGGGCATTCTCGGGGAAATCACTCTCTGCACTTTTGACACTTCATCTGCAGAAGCGGCGCCTGGAGAGTGTCAGGACACAGACTCTGACTCGGCAGGGTGTGCCCACCGACAACACGGACCCAAGGGGCAACCCCTCCGTGGAAAGTTCTCGCTACTTCTTTCTTTTCAAAGTTCTCACCATTTCTTTCTTCACTCTTCTTTTTCTTGCTTTCCCCCTGTGGTGTTGAGGGTCAAGCCCAACACCGTCAACACTGAGCTATACAGCCCCAGCTCTTTTTTCATTTTTGGTTTTGAGGCAGGGTCTCACTAAGTTACTAAGTTGCCCAGGCTAGGCTCCAACTTGAGGCTCCTGCCTGAGGCTCCCACAGTGCTGAGATTACCGGCCTGCAGCCCTGGGTCTGGCACACCACTATTGCATAAGGGAGATTCTTGCCATCACTGTCACCCACATCTTTGTCTCAGGGGACTGCGCTTTTAAGAAATTCCTTACTGATTTTTTTTTTTGATAAAGTGGTTCAATGACAAGACTCATCTTTTACAGAAAGAATTGACAGGTATTTCCAGAACATTCCTTTCTAAAGTCAATTTTCTCAAAATGAACTCTGCAGATACTTTCCTGATGACAAGAGTGATTTTCCCATAAAAGAACTTCTTGGTCAGAACATCCCTCATCCAGGAGTCCAGCCAACCATGGGTGGAGAAGGGCTGCTGTCTGGGATGAACGAGGCCAAGAAAAGGCAGATGCTGAAAAATCACACAGCCTGACCTGCTACTCTGCAAAGCTCGCAAAGGAACATGGAACAGGAGGTTTGTGAGAACTTGTGGGCAGCACAAGCAGTCACTACTGAATAGCACAATGTTGCTAAGAATCAGGGAGGCTGGCATTTTATTTCCTTTCTGACAGGGCAAGGAAAATGGCGGGTTATGACAATGCCCTAGATGGCGTACCTAGATTTCAACAAGGTATTGAGTCTCCCAACAATGTGCCAAACAGATTCATGGGGGTTAAATGGCACAACAAACCCAAGGGACTAATGAAATACCAGCACCTTCTCTTCCCGGCCTCCCAAAGAAGCAGAAACAACACCACAAGTAATAGAGGGTCCTGAAAAACAAATGTACTTCAAAAGTTTAAAGAAGTGAAGTCACTTACACCTGGGCTTAAAAGAGAGAGGTTCAGTTCAGTGGACATTACATCCACCCCAAGAGAGCCCCCCATACGTAAAACTGAATGACTATTCTGTGTATGAGTGTGACATGTAATCTTATGTCCACATGAATGGATTAAGAACCACCTAACATGTTAGTAAAGCACAGTGCTGGGTGTGTCTGTGGGTCAGCAAACTGTGGGGGAGGTCCCACTCCAGATGTGGGTGGCACCAATGGATGGATAACCCTGGCACAACAAAATAGGCGGCAGGAAGAGGGAAGGGCTCCTGTCTGGAAGAGCTCGTCTTCCCCCTGGCCTGTGGACACTGGTCTCCAGCTTCTACGGCCTCCAGTGTCACCCTCTCCAGCTGCTCTGCGTCTTCCAGGACTCGGATTTGGGGCTGCACCCTGCATCCCTCTTGTTCCACGATCTCCATCCTCTCTGTCTAAGCAGCTGCCCAGTGTGCAGATGGCCCCGTGGTCTCTCCACTTCTGATCCTGATAAATCCCCTTACATATAACCGCATGTACATTTTTGATTGATTCCTCCTCAGGAAAACCTTGAAGTATGATGAGTTATTTATTTAAACTGTTTTCAGTGGCAATGCTTAAAGAGACATGGAAAATATAAAAAGTAGGTCAAATGGATGCAAAGAAGCAACTTAGTTTTTTTCCCACTGAAATTGTGGAAAGATAATGGAGAACAAGCCCCAGGAAGCCCAGGCCTTGCCTCTGTGTGTCCGAGGTACACAGAGGAAGGAGGGACAGAGCACAAGGACCCACAAGGACAACTGTCCCCCAGCTCTCCTTCCATCTCAGGCACCCATGTTACTCTGCATCTCTGGGACCACAGCGGCTCCAAGGACACCACTCAGGAATTTTTATTCTGAATCATAAATCAGAAAAGGACAGAGCAGCTGTGAGAAACACAAGAAAAACTGGCCTCCGACATGCTTATAATTATCAGTGAATCACAGTTATGTACATGTCCCTGAAACTGCAGACTAAGAGGAACCTCAATGAAAATAGCCTATTCAGAAGGAAAATAATTTAATAGTACAAACATCTACGCCACTTTAGGTACCTTATTATCTAATAAATGCTACTGCTAGACTTTAGTCATACAAAAAATTATCGCTGAAAACAAAGACTACAAGTTAGGTGTAAAGGCCACAGAAGCTGGCTGGACAGAGATTCACTGGACAATCAGTGCATCTTCATTAACATGAGACGGAGAGGCAGAAAGAAAAGTCTTGCAGAATGCCATCTATTGGATGAAGAGAGAGGTAACAGAAAATAATCCCTTTGCCACCTCCAGTGTAATAGACTCAGGTTAGGCTCACCTGTGAATGCTGAGTAATTTGGGAAAGGCCATTAGGAAACAGGATGTCACATGCTCTCAAGCATCAGCCTGCAGGCTACTTCCTAATCATAAAGGGACAAATGCATATGGGACAGCTACAGTGGCCACCACTTGACCATGTGACCCACAGTTGGATCAGACATCACATGGCTTCTAGAGGATGCCCCAGCCCTCTTCTTGCCAAAAAATGCTAAGCCTGAGTCTAAAACCCAGGGGGGAAGCAGATAAATCCAGAATAGAAAACATTCTACAACCGGTCTAAACTCTGTAGTCAGAGACTGGAGGAATGGCTCAGCGGTTAAAGCACTTGCCTAGCAAGCTCAATGTCCTGAGTTTGATTCCCTGAGTCTACAGGAGGCTGGGCGTGGTAGCCCATGCCTGTAATCCCAGCCATGAATCCAAGGCTACCCTGCACTACATAGTGAGTTCAGGACCAGCCTGGTCTACTGAGGGAGACCCTGTCTCAAAGTAAATAAACAATAAAGTAAAACTCTGTAGTCATCAAAAACAAAATAAAAAGCAGAAGAACTTTTCTAGATTAAAAAACAATGATGAAACACGGTAAGCAAATACAATGCATTAACTTTTACTGCACTGCGAATCAAAAAAGAGCGGAGGATAATCATAATATAAAACATATCTGAAGTAATACTGAAATATAATTAATCAGGTTCACAATAAAATATTTATAGTTACAATAAAATGATAATAAAAGTTAATATTAAGAATGGCAAAAGAATGTTTTTGTGCTTAGGAAATGAGAAGGTATTTCGGAGTGGTGTTTTCTGCTATCTACGACTTACGTTTAAAGGTTCAGAAAATGTATATTAAGACAAAATAAAATTAACAAGATATTAAGTGCTGGAGAGACAGCTCAGTGCTACAAAGGTCCTGATTCAACCCAATTATATGTTCTTCGGCCTCAGGTCTCCTACTACAAACCAGCATTATCAGTAGCAATTCCAGACATCTCTAACTACAAACTTAATACTTTAAATTTATGCATATGAATGGATTCTTTTTATGAGACAGGGTATTGCTATGTAGTCCAAGCTGGTCCTGAGCTCACTATGTTGCCCAGGCTGGCCTCCAACTCACAGAGCTCCTATCTCAGCCTCCTAAGTGCTGGGATTACAGGTGTGCGCCACTATGTGCAGCTTTAAACAGAAAACAGAGTCTCAAGTAGAAGTTTAGTAAGCAGCACAGTATAGTGTACAGACATTAGAAGTTGGGTGCTAATTTCCATTTCTGTATGTTGATTTTCCTGAATTCTAACCTGTCCACAGCCCCACGGTGCCCACCAAGTTCACAATATAATCTACCCTTGACTTAAGCCAAGTTTAAGTTAGCTTAAGTTACAGTGGGCTCTGTCTCAAGGCATGGAAAGATTATTGTAACCGTACCCACAAAAGAAGCTGGCAGCTATTCCAGATAGCAAGAAAATAAAAGGTACCAAGAACTGCAGGTTAAATTAGTGAGAACTCAATCTAAATTTGGGGAGTTGAGCTAAAATTGGTAATGACAAAGCAGATGGCATATGCATATTCTCTCAGTATTCTGTCCAAAAAGAGAAAGCAAACCAAGGAAGGATTCTTATGCAACAGACACACGGCTGAAGTTTAGGGGAAAAAAAAAACACATTTTGTAACATCTTCTTTTTGTTATGTGCTTATCATGAAAGAAAGAAGAACTAGATTTAAAAGTCAGCTTCCTTGTACAGACTATTTTATCTATATTAAATACAATTTCCCTGAATAACCTCCTAGCCACTTTTCATTTTTAGTTCCTGCCCAAATACTGGGTTCTAAGAAGAGCTTTCAAAACCTGCAATGAGGATCTTTAAGAACTGAAAGACTAAAATTAGTAAGGAAATCAAAACCTAAAATAAGCTTTTCTTTCTTTATTCAAAAACAGTAACAGTTGGCAATGAAAAATTAAAGAATACTTTGTTATGAATTCAAATGTTGCATTACAGCTACCAACGGCAAATAATATAAAGTACATTCAAATAGTCATAACAACGGATTACTTTCCCTACTTTCAAATTCAAGTACTTTATTAGTAAATCCTCTCTACATTTGCATACATTTATACATTCTCTTTAAATGAGTGAGAGGTCAAATACCCCAGTCAAATACCAGGAAATAACTTTAAAAATTATATAGGCATTTCTGAATTCTCACTTTTGAAGCAAATTCGTGTGCTAAGAATATCTTGCCAAATAAATGAATTGCTTCGAGTTATGACCCATTTTAGAAGGCAAAAACACCTAAAATTTTTGCAAGTGAAATTAAATTACTCTAATGGACTACTTACCTCGAAACCTACTTATGTTTTATCTACATTAAACCCATTCTAAGAAATAATGTGAAAGGTTATTCCATGAATAATGCCTTTTTAAAACAAGCTTTTAAAAAACACTAGATGTTATGGTTCTGTAATATGCAGTCTTAATACCTTTTACTGCTTAAAATACATGCTGTTTACAAGTTCTTTCAGCATTAAAAAAAGTCATTTGAAAAATATCTTCATGGTTAAAAGATAAAATTTATGATGCACATTTTATACATCAAAAGCTATAATTTCTATGAATTCCCTTACATAATCCTCCAGATAAGCCTCTAAGGGAGGCACAATTATTATGACATTCAGAGATGAGAAAACTAAAATTCAGAGGCACAAATTAACTGGCAGACTGGTAGGTCGTGCCCCAATCAAATCATTCCTTTTTACTTAGGGACAACAGAGCATAGACTGACCCCCTGCCAATCAGTAAAAGGAGTCCTCCCTCTCTCCTGAGGGGCTAGAAGGAGTCACAGGCTAAGTCCTCACCAAGGGACCATGAGCCAAAGGGACACACACCCTGTCTCACAGTAAAGTAGCTGGCAAACTTGTCACCTTAGACCACCTGCAAGGCAGACCCCTGCTGATAGATCCTGCTGCTGCTCTTCAGATAGTAGAAGGAATGCAGGGAATAAGGTACTTCTGTAATTGCAAATGTTATGTCAGACTTAATTATTGAACAGTGATATGAGCCACTGTCACAAATGAATCCTAGAACAATGTTCCTTCATCCTCTACAATAAAAATAACACTAAAGGATGCTTTAATAAATCTGTTTCTAGATTCATTTCATTCCTCTTGAAACTGAATTGAACTAAAAGCACTAAGGTCTTCTCACATCTTAGGAACTAAAAACAGAATACTCTATATCTTAAAGCTTGGGCCAAAAAATTTGTGTTTCAGTCCTGGAATCGAACCTATCTAGGGCCTTGGGTCCAGACATTTTATTATTATCATTATTACTGCTGTTGTTAATTTAAATGTTGAGACAGGGTCTTGGTAAACTGACCAAACTGACCTCAAAAAAGTGATCCTCCTGCCTCAACCTCCCAAGTAACTGAAATTACAAGTATGTGCTACCCCATCTGCACAAAATAAATTTTTAATCCTGTAAGTTACAGCCATCCTGAAAAATCTATTGTTTCATTTTAATGTTTTGTGTAACTAAAAATAAAACAATTAATAAAATTTCAAATCTATTTCCTTTAGACACATTTTAACTGGAGATTTTGCAAATTTTGCTACACTTTCCCTCTTCTATCTCTCCATTTCCAAATTTAGCTAAGGATCCCTTAGAATTTCATTTAAGGTCTGTATGCATATGTGTTTCTTTTAAAAATTGGGGAAAGGCCTTAGGACACTCATGTCCAAACTAAAATTCTGATGAGGCAGTTATTTTTTGTTATCTTATATAAAACTCCACCTCCTAAAAGCATTTTAGGCAGTGTTGCCAACTTAAAAACTCAACAGTAATTAGTTTCACCCACTCACACCTCTCACAGAATGGAGACCAAAGTACCAGTGAAATTCAACAGAAGTCACCAAGCACCACACGAAAGCTATGAAGTAACACCAAAACAAAACCAGCCCTGAACATCAGCTTCTTATTCACAAATGAACACCAAGAATCATTCAAGAAATGTCTTCCGTCTTCTCCTTTACCCACAAGACACTTCTTTTCCACTACCAGGGATCCAACCCATGACCTCTGCAATCAGCTCCATCCTCAGGCCACTTTTTAGACTTGATTTTTGAGACCCAGGTATGGTTAAGTTGCCCAGGCTGGGCTCGAACTTGATATCCTCCTGCCTCAGCCTCCTAGAGGGCTGAGATTACAGACCTGCACCACCAGGTCCAACTTACTTTTTTGTCCTTCTGTCTAGCATTTTGTCTTTTTGTCCAGCATTCTGGAGTCTGAGGCAGAAGGATTGCTGTGAGTCCAAGGCCAGCCTGGGCTCCATAGTGAGCTCAGGACCAGCCTGGGCTACAGAGCGAGACCCTGTCTCAAAAAAATTTTTTTAAACTATTTATCCCATTTTTAAAGTACAGATTTATCATATAACCATCTGATTTATGATATAACCATATCATATCATTTACCCAGCACCATGTGTTCTTCCCTTGAGAAGTTTTTATCTGGTCATATTCTTTTTCTTCTGCTATGACAAAAGAGGTTCACATGTGGGGGCCTAGGCCCCATCATTTCTACCACGAGGGAGACCTCAGATCCCAGTGCCCAGGACCACCCCTTAAAGCCTACTGTCTCAGTGCAGCTATCACTCTCAAAGGTATCTCAGGGTACAGGAGAAATTATAGGGAACACACTGCCCAGTACTAACTAGCTGTGTGAACTTGAACAAGTTATGGAACGATTTCGCAGCTATTTCTTCTTTTACCAAGTGAAAGTAACAAGTACACCACCTGACTGTGATGATCACAGGAGAGCATCTGTAAGCCCATGGGAAAGTTCTACATAAACAAACTTACTGTAAAAAAAAGGACAACAGGCACTCAAATGCATTTTAAGAGCTGGTACTGATCCCCTTAGCTTGTTTTGCATCATTCCAAGAGTCTTGACAGATAGGATTTCAGATCCAGAGATGGTGGCAGAAGGGTCACAAGGTCAAGACCAGCCCGCACAACGCAGCAACTAAGCAAGACCCCATCTCAAGGCTTTGTTTTGGTTTTTTAGGGACTCAGAATATAGCTCAGTGCAAAGGCCCTACATGCAATTACCAGTACTATATATTTTTCCCACATTTTATTGATATGTATACGTGCAAAACTCAAGGTTTACAATGGAGTTGAGCATTTTGTGCACATCCGTATCTTGTCAAGGTGACAAGGGCTTTCCCACTCTCCTTTTGTCCCTCCCTCCCTCATCCCCCACCCTACTCCCCTCTTTCACTTTGTCTTTCATCTTAAGTTCCATAGGTGTTGTGATCTGGGTCTTTCATATCAGAGAGACCATTCGATGTTTCACCTTCTGTTTCTGACTCACTTCACTAAGCATGATGTTCTCTAGTTTCTTCCATTTGCCTGCAAAAGCCTCCACGCTATTGGACTTTATTGATGCACAGGATTCCATTGTGTATAAATAACACAGTTTGTGTATCCATTGGTCTGTTGATGGGCATTTTGGTGCCTTCCATATTTTTGCTATTGTTAGTTGTGCTGCTATGAACATGGATATACATATATCTCTGTTATATGTTGTTCTGGTCTCTTTTGGATATATTCCCAGGAGGGTATTGCTGGGTCGAAGGGGATATTTATTTCTAGTCTTTTGAGAGCTCTCCATACTGTTTTCCAAAGTGGTTGTACGAATTTACATTCCCACCAGCAGTGCAGGAGGGTTCCTTTCTCCCCATAGCCATGCCAGCACTGATTATTATTTGACTTGTTGATGTAGGCCATTCTCTCTGGGATGAGATGGTATCTTAGCATTCTTTTGATTTGCATTTCTCTTATGGCTAGAGATGTTAAACATCTTTCCATGTATCTGTTGGCCTTTTGCATTTCTTCATGCGTGAACTGTCTCTTCATTTCATTTGCCCACTTTTCAATAGGATCCTTTATTTCGGTAGGCTTACTTTAGCTCCCTGTATATTCTAGTTTATATATATATATATATATATATATATAAATGCTAATTGCAAACATAGAGAGTCACTTCAATTTTTAGGGTCCTGTTTTCTTAACTGTAAAATAAAACTGCTTCCCTGGTGATCCTTATAGCCTATTCCAACACTAGAAATAATGTTATTATAGTCACTGTGGTCAGACTTCTCAGACTGTCATGAATGCATCATTCATGTTCTATCTATTAAACCAACTGTCGTCCGAATTCACAACCGTCTTTTGACTTCAATCAGAACCATTATCCTAGCTTGCAGCCTCATCTGGTTGAGAATCAAAATACTTAATTAATATTTTTAAACTAAGCTACGCATGGTGGCACATGCCTGTAATTTCAGAACTCAGAGGCTGAGGCAGAAGGACTGCCATGAGTTCAAGGCCAGCTTGGGCTGCATAGTAAATTCACGACCAGCCTGGGCTACAGAGTGAGACCCTGTTTCAAAAAAACTTAATTAAGGGGCTGGAGGAATGGCTCAGCAGTTAAAGCACTTGCCACAAGCACTAAGTCAAGCACTATGTACCCGAGTTTGATTCCCCAGCACCACATAAGCCGGGCGTGGTGGAACACGCCTATAATCCCAGCATTCAGGAGTCTGAGGCAGAAGGATTGCTGTGAGTCCAAGGCCAGCCTGGGCTCCATAGTGAGCTCAGGACCAGCCTGAGCTACAGAGCAAGACCCTGTCTCAAAAAAAATTTTTTAAACTATTTGCCCCATTTTTAAAGTACAGATTTATCATATAAAAACAACAATGTCTGAATTTTCTGGGATACTGGTACAGCCAGCATCTTAGAGCAAAAATCTGCAAAAGTAGCAGGAGCTGTTCCTTCAGAAATCGCCCATGACCTCCACCTCACCACACTCATCACCCAGTTCACTTCACCGATTTCTGAGGTATATGACTGGAAAATGCAGTGAATGTTTAAATACCTTTTAAATCCATTATGGTAAGACACACTGCCATCAACCACTGTCCAAATCCTCCCCCTCACCGTGATCACATTTATTCCACCATTCCTGCCACTCTCCGAGGCAGTTCTGAAAGTCCTTTTACCTATCTTTTCCAGGTGTGATCAAAAATACAATGACTGTCACTGTGACATCCAACAGAAAGGCATCTCATAAAAACATGGCTGTATCCTCATCCACCTTATTCACTGGATCTGGCACTGTACAACCACTGGCTCTTCCCCAAAGTCAAAATGGCCATGAAAAGTTAATGTTTTGAATCAATTCAGGACATCAAGACAGCTACACCAGCGCAACTAAAGACACACAGGAACGAGGGCCTCCAGAACGGCTCCAGAAATGGTGAGATAAGCGTATTCTCAGTGAAGTGAAGCATTCCAGGGGGATTCATGGCAATATGTCTTTTATTATAATAAATTTATCTTTACTTAAACACACACCATGTATTTTGATCACCTCTTAATTGCTATCTTCCTGAATCACACAGCAGTAGGGTGGTGGGATGAGGTTAGTGAGATGTTGGACAAATGGCACGAAGTTTCAGCTTTTCAAGATAAGTAAATTCTACATATCTACTTTACAGCAAAGTATCTATGGCTATTAATACATTATGTACTTGAAATTTGTTACCAAAGTAACAAATGTATATGTTCTCATCAAAAAAAATCAGTAATAACCGGAAGCGATAGATGTATTAAACAAGCTTGACCTTGGTGATAAATGTCATCTATATGCATGTACACTAAAACACAAAATTGTACAACTTAAACACATACAATTTCTATTTGTCAATTATACTCCCAACAAAGCTTTAAAAGCCATATTAGAAAAAAAATACAGAAATAAAAATAAACCATTGAATTTATCAATACATGTAGCTTTCAAATTAAATGCAAAAAAATTTACAATTATATAAGAAATAAGATAGCTGAACTTTCTTCAACAAAATTATGACTCATCAAGTGCTCAAAAGTATTTTATGCAATGCAAGATAAATTTTGCTGATGCAAGTGGAAGCAAAGAGATAATGGTAAACGAGAATGCATTAGAGATATATTTGAATCCTCGCACCTGCATTTACAAGACAGGTACGTTCTAAGTCCACACACATGACATGAGACATTGGCTACATTCACAGAACATGACCAACTAGGATACACGCATCTTCAAACTCAGAAAACAACATGAGCAAAAACTTAACGTGTTGTGCTTTAATTTTTTTAAAGTTTAATTTCTAATCATGTTACTTTTCACTATAACTGTACTCTTACTTATGTAAATTCATCATAAAGTGCCTTAAGTATAAACGAATTAATTAATTGATAGTCTTTTAGTCCCAAGGAGGAAGTCTGGCAAAGCAAAACACCTAAAAGGAAGATCCAGAGAAGGCCATGTCCACAGGACACTGAAGAGCCCGGCCATCTCCTTATGATCCAAAAGGCCACACACACAGGCAGCACCTTAAACCCAACCAAGAAATGCATGAGGAGGGGCTGAACACAATCAACTCCAATTCTAGCTCCAACACAAGGCCTTATGCTATGCGCGTCCTCCAGGCCACGGCTGCCTTGGGAGTGCCAAGTCCTTTCCATATTGCCGACCCTTGCCTCAACCCCATTCCAGCTTCCTTGCCAGCTCTGGCAGGATCTTTCCAGGTTTTCTTCCTTCGTGGACCTAAGTCTTTGTTTCAAACACCATTAAGTCTCTTCACATATCTTGTGCAGGCAAACAAGCAATTGTGGCTGTCTTCTTTTATGTTTTTTATTTCTTTTCCTTAGTAAAAACTCATAATGGCCCCTCATTGGCCCCAAACTCTGTGTTTCTTGCCTTGTACCAAACAAGCTGAGTATGGACACCATCTCTTGTGTGCTGTGAACCAGAACAGAAGTTGCCAGCCAGATGTACGCAACGTGTGAGTTTCATCTGATATGAGCTGATCTAAGAACAATTTTTATTACTTACCAACAAACTACACTCAAGACATGCTTTCTATACACACACACATCTGGCTTCATTTGAAAAATCTGAAGAGCTGGCCATGCTGGATCCAAACCCTGCGTGGCTACAGTGTGGTAAGCCACATGGTAACACCTCCTTTCCCCTCTGAGTGTGCCTCTCCAAGATACCGCCAGGAGGTTTTATCTGTGACCTGCTGGTTCTGGAGGTACTGGAATTTGGGGTAAGTCCAAGCCCAGGGAGCTGAAATTATGCTCAGTCATGAGGCAAGACCTCGTCCCTCACCTCCAGGTTTCAGGTTGCTATCTTCGTTAATTTCTGTTGCTGAAACACAATACCTGACACCCACACTTACGGGAGGAAAGTTTTATTTTAGCTCACAGTTTCAGGAGGTCGCTCCATCCATGGGAATCGTGGGACAGTCTGGAGGAGGCCTACCTGGAAAAAAAGCTATTCACAGCATCACAACAATAAGTAGGAAGAATCAGTTTGGGAAGAAGCTGGGGCAGGAGTATACGCTCCCAGGCCATCCCTTCAATGACCTGCCTCACCCTCAACACCCTCAGTGATCCCACATGCCCTCAGTAATCCACCCCTCACCATCAGGGCCCTCTCCTGACAGCCTGTGAAATCCATGGATAATCCACAGCACACAAATACATGAAGCTTCCAGCTCACACCAGATCTAAACAGCAATGGCTGCACAATCATATTCTTCTACCTTCCACTGGTCTCTCCTGGCATCGCACTCACACAACGGCCTCACCTTCCTGTAACCAGCAGCACGTCTATCAGCTACATGCACGGACACTATAAGGCAACCCTGCAGAGGCGTCTCCTGACTGGCCAACTCCCACACACAGCGCGATGCCACGTGGGGAGCTCCGGGATCTTACCCACACACCTGTGAAACCCTCACCTCTAGGTCTGCTTCTCATTGGTGGCCACGCAGTCCTTCGTGCAATACCTCAGTTCCGATGCGTGCAAGCAATGCCTCTCAATATTGACGGGGCATGCACATCTGTGGGGATCTTATTAAAAAGGCAGACTGCACCTGTGGATGGTCACCCAGTGGGGTAGCTATGCATAACAGTAATACACTGTACCTTGTACGAAGAGAGGAGCAAGAATCTTGAGAAGGCAAATGAGGAAATGGACATGCCTAAACTGAGTTAAACATTATACAACAAACATTTATACTGACACCTCACATTACCACATTAATATGTACAATTATGTTTTATGTACCAATTAAAATTAACTTAATAAATATAATAATAAATCTATATGTCCATTTAAAACTCAGCAGGTCTGAAGGACACTCTGAGAGTAAATTCTTCAGAGACATGGTGCTGCTCACCTGCACACTGCACTTCAATAACAGGAACCTGGAAGCCCCACAGAGGGAGGCACAGGCTTCTGAGAAAAGAACTGTCTGAACGAACTAAACCTTCATTTCAAAGTTACTGAGGTTGTTCATCTTTCAGCATCCTGTGCCAACTTCCTATCTGATTAATACAAGCAACTGCCTCCTACAGTGGTCTGTGAGGAGGAAACCAATGGCTCCTCCAGCCTTTAAGTATTGATTATTGCCTGGTCTCCACGTGGTCAATACTGAGCATTTATTACCCAAAGGCACTGGCCAGGTTCCCATAGGTTGAGAGGGCTTCAAACCTAATTGGCAAAAAAGACTCACAGTAAACACAATACCCAGTGCATATTTACAACAGCAGATAATTGATTAAGGTCCTAATTTCAAATGCTTAAAAAGGGGCCCAAGGAGGTGACAGATCACCATCTGGGGGAGAAACATCAAGCTAAGTCGCTCCCCCATCCCTTCCCAGAAGATCAGGATATCTCTCCACCTCCACCCTGACTGTTTGTCACTGACTAGGAAGTACTACTGGCTTCTAAGAATGTCATATTTTTCAAGAGACTAAGTTGAGGGAGGAAGTAATGAAAACCACTAATTTTTACACTGTGTATCAAAGGACAACAGAGAAAGTAGAACTGGTGGGTGTTTCGGGTTTTTGCTGGAGCAAAAGTACTAACGTGGGGACAAGCCTGGGTATTTGTGCCATCACCACCATACTGTCCGGGGAAGAGGAAGCCCACAAACTATTGCCTGAAAACAATGTAAAAAGCACTGAAGAGCCAGGCCTGCAATCCCAGCAGCACGGGAGCTGAGGCGGCAGGTTCATAAGCTTCAGGTCATCCTGGGAAAGTCAGTGATTTAGCTCAGCATGGAGGCCATGGGCTTGATCTTCAGTATCACTAATACATACACACACACACACACAACTGAAGAAACCCCTTACAGGGCGGCTCACTAACACAGTCTGCCTCTCAGGTCCTTCTCAGCTCTTCCTCAGCTGCAAGATGAAATTCTAGCTTTCCCCAACACAAATCTTTCCCAAGAGTCATCATGGCCTTGCCTGCTGTTAGCCATGGGAGACCACTGAGGAGATTGCAGGTGTGTATAAGTACCTGCAAATTAGCAAGAAAGCCTAATTCTCTGCAGCAACTTAAGCATTCTGCAGTCACCAGCATGCCCAGTTTGTGAGCCTGCTCCCACCTGTCCTGTTTCCAGTGCTGACGTCATTGTCTGTGGCTCTCGCCTGCACCTCGCCCAAGTTACCTTCATCCCGCACATGTACGTGCCCCCACTGTCTCTGATTATCCATCCAGAAGCAGCCACACCACAGTGCACATCCCATGAACGCCCCCTGCAGAACTCTTATAACACTCCCAATTACAGGTTTATTTTTCATTTTCACTTACGAAATACTTCAAGAAGAGAATGCCCCAAAGATCACCATACATATTAAAATATTAAAATATAACAAAAATTTGTTTGCTCAGAACTGATTTGTCAGGATATATGAAGTAAAACTAATACCATGAGAAAAATGTACACGCACTAAATTCCATGTACAAGGTGCCCAAAAGTCACCCTACATAGGCAATATTAGCAAACTTTTGGTACTCCCGGTACATTAGAAGTTCATATCATTGAGAAATTAATGTAACAGAAACCAACATACAAGCACCAGATTTAACAAAACATGAGCCACCTGTCCACATGTGCTTTGCAATGACCTGCTGTTTATTCATCTCTGTTGCCAGCTTCCCATGAGATGATCTGTTCTGTCTGGGTAGGGCAGGTCTGATTATCAACCTCTTGTAACCATCACTTAGCACAGACAGGACACACAGGCTCCTGGTGCTTCTTCAGTGAATACAACACGAACGACTTACTCAGCCCGAAATAATGGTCATCACTACAAAATATTTACAAGACAATGAGGGGGGAAATAGGAAATGGTCTTTATTGAAAAATAAAGGCTTAATTAGGATATGTGCTCTAAGTAGATATCATACACTTGGTGGGTCAGCCTTCCCCAGAGGCTTTTGCCCTCTTGTCCTGGCTTGTACATGCACCTGCCTAGATAGACACCATGGTACGGCGTATGATCTCTTACAGTCTTCTCTGGATTAGAGATGCAACTCAATGGCTTAAAGAATGAAGGCAGAAGCTGGGTGCTGGTGGTACCCACCTGTAATCCCAGCACTCTGCGGGGCTGAGGCAGGAGGATCTCTTACCTACCAAGTCTGGGCAACTTAGCAAGACTGTCTCAACATTTAAAACTGATAATGCAGGATAGTGTAAAGGCCCTTGGCTCAATTCCCAGTACTGGGGAGAGGAAGGAAGGAAAGAAGGAAGGAAGGAAGGGGAAACAAGAGGGGAGGAGAGGGGAGAGGAAAGTAGGAGAGAGGACAGGAGAGGAAACGAAAGGAAAGGATGAAGGGAGAAAGGAAGGGGAGGAAAGAGGGACAAGAGAAGCAGAGAGAGCCCCGGCCCACTATAACAATAATCATTTTTTTTCTAGGTTAGGCCAAGGGAACCACAAATCGTCCTAAAAGCCTTTGGGTATCATGTTTACTTGCCTGTGATTAAATGAAACAAAAGGTAAAAGTATAAGAAAGGTCACGTCCACCTCTTTCTGCCCATACTCATGGCCACCCCATTTCGTACTACAAAACCCTAAAAGCCCAAACCCCTCCCACCACGGCTCTCCATATGTTCTCAAATACCAAGTATATGTTTTTACCTCTTCAACATCAAAAAGTACTAGGTGTAAGTTCTATCATCCTGAGCTCCTATTCTAGAGGGCCACCTCAGAAGGACTGACTGTCATTACAGGAGACATCATTCTCAATCCTATAATCAGTGGAGACCTCCAACTCTCTGGTGGGGAAGTCTCCTAGTCAAAATACGTTGCTTATTGTCCCCTCCTTCCCTGTCTTTGCCATGAAATATGCCACGTGATATAAAAGAAATTATTTCTAAGCAGCTCCATGAGGAAAATACCCCTTGGCTCCATAAATAACTTACTCCACAAATAAAATGTTACACAAACGTCTGCCAGTCAGGACACATCAGCATAGCACACCATCCTACACTCACTGCACACTGCTTGGCATAAATAAACTCAGCGGCCACCATCTGACTCACCCAGGCACACCTGATGTAGATCACATGGCACAACCTCTTCTCTGGAAGTTGGCTATCACATGCATTAGCTTCTAGGTACAACTTCTCTTCTTCACAAAGCTATCACCTTATTGGTACCTGAGGCCAGTTCTCCATCACGCCTGTCCTCTGAGCAACATTTCTCATCACATAAACAATCGTTAACCAAGGGGAAAAAAATCTCCTCCCTTATAGCACAAGTTTTCAGGGATAAATGAACAAAGCATCACCAGCATTTCCTGGACACAGGCCAAGAGCTGATTCACTCTCTGTATGACATCGGTGGCTTCATCCAACCATAAAGTGAAATATCTGCTCACAGGAACTTGATAGTAACGGCTCTTCCACACTCCACTCGGTGGATATTATGCAACAGCCAACTGTAGCACCGGACAAAGGAATGTTGTCAATAACTCCTGGTTTTCCCTCCAGGATAATCTGTGTCCTTAACTTTCCAGCTGATTGTCCAAGTGTCTCATCAATAAGGTCATTCGTATTTATTTTTGCTACTAGGGCTTTTAATGCGGCGAGTAGAGTTATCATCTCTTACCTACCTCTGGCCATATTAGACATTAATTCTGGAAAGGAAAGCATTATTGTGTGCTTGTCCTAGAAAACCCCAATAGTATAACAGAGAAGCCACTGTGCTTTGTTTGAAAATGACACAAAAACATCCATGGCTTCATGCCACTACTGGACAGAGTTTCCTAAGAGGCAACGATTAAGGATTCACTCCTGATAGAGGAGCAACAGAGGACGGTGGGCCCCACACCTCACAGTTTTGGGGAATTCACTCCTCGTGCTCACTGCTGCTCTAGGCTTCTGCTCTCTGATGCCCCTGGCTCCATGCTTACAGGTTCCTGCTGCACAGCTGTGGTGGGACTCAGTTTTCTCTATGAACCTGTGTCATTCACAGGTTGAGTAGCCCTCATGCAGTCTGCTTGAGACCGTGTTTCAAATGTCAGACCTTGTTCAGATTTTAGAATATTTCCATATCCCTTGGGAAAGGGACCTAAGTCTAAACACAAATTTCACTTGTTTCATGTGTACTTTATCAAGGTAGCCCAAACAGTTTTTATATAGTATTTTTAAATTTATATAAAAAACAAAATTTTATGGATGGAATTTTTCATTTGTAGCATCATGTCAGTGCTCCAAAACTTTCAGATTTTAAAGCATTCCGATTTCAGGGTTTTGGATTAGGGATGCTCAATCTGTATTTTCATTACTATTTCTACACTTCAATGAACCACGTTTGAACCACTGATCTATTTTTGCAAAGCAGTGATACAACTTAAGAACAGCAGAAGCAAGACACACTTCAGCAAATGATAAGCTACTGACACGGAAAGTATATTAACCAACACAAAGAAGACCAGAAGAAAATGTCAGCCAGTCTGTGTAACACAAATACTTCAATAGTATAAGAAGTTTTTAAGAACGTAATAGCATGTCCACTGGAATCATGACAACTCTCATATCTCAGGGCCTCCACAAGCTCATCTCCTCCACATCATCTTTCCAATTTCATGTCCAACTTCTCAACTGCATCCCAACACCCAAGTCTACTGGTCTTTTGTGACGCATGCCCACCTCAAGACCTTCACTGTGCCTGCAATTCTCTTTTCAGGTACTGCACACATAACTCTCCTGCTTCCTTTTAAGTCTTGATGACCCCGTTCTCCATAAAGCCTATGCAACCACACTGATCCTGTCCCCTTTCTCTTTCTCCTAAGGCCTTCACCTCCATCTACCATGCTACCTGATTTACCTATTTGGTTTATCATCTGTCTTCTGTCCCCAGTGAATGAAAGCTCCAAAGATTAGGAATCTTAGTTTCATCCATCGGTCTATCTCCAGCACATACTGGACACTAACTCACAGAAGCACAGTCAGTATTAGCTTGAATGTATGAATGAACATGAAGTTTTTTCATTGCTTTTCCCTTCTCACCACCAAAGTGCCAATGGCTCTTACTTCCAGAGTCAGAAAATCATAAGCTATCAAAGGTCTTTAAGCAAAAGAATTGTATCAACAGAATGGTGTCAAATTAGACAAAATTAAGAAAGAACCGAAACTTTGGAGAGGCTGGATACAGTTAAGAAAACAACCCAGAGGTCTGGGAGTGTAGCTCAGTGGCAGAGCATTTGCCGAGCAGGAGGGAGGCTCTGCGTTTAATTCCCAGTACTGTAAAGAGATGCTGGAGGACACGATCTTCTAATGACTACATCTTAAGTGGTTTGTTTCAACCTCACAACAGACATATCTAAAGTTATGGGATCAATGTGTGTGTGCATATGTATGCATATACATATAAACATGTAAGTTGAATAAATCCAGAAAAACATCTAAAGATACTTTCCTGTCATATGAGTTCTCTTCACATAAAAGCTGACAACTTGGGTCACAGTTAGGATGCCCATACCTGCCAGTTTTCCTGAGACAGTCCCAGTTTATACTTGTTACCTTCTGTCCCTTCCAGTTAGTACAGCATTTTACCCTCAAAAATGTCTGTCACTGAATGAAAAAAATCTCAAAGTCATCCTACTTATAAGGAAGATTCATAATTTCTCCCTATTGAGACCTGCTGACCAAGCTTTTGAGGGCTTCAGTGGACTGACTACTGAAAAAGTGACAGCCCTAATTAAGTATAACACAGGTAATACTGCAGGTGAACTAAAGATGTCCCAAAGGTCAACATACATATAAAAATACAAATAAATAAATAAATAAACAATAAGCAAACATTTCTTTGCTGAGGATTTATTTGTTGTAACATGTGAAGTAAAACTAATGCTATGGGAAAAAATTAGTGCAAACATTAAATCCAATGTACAGCATGACCCAAAAGTTGCCCTTCATAGGAAAACTCACACCAACTTTTAGGACAGCCTGTACTACCAGTGTGCAAGTCTTCTACGCAGCAAATACCGCAGAAGCAGGGGCCAGAAGCCTCGGCTGTCGAGCCTGGGCCGAAGAGAACCCCAGTCTCCTCACGTCACCTGCACCCTCAGTTCAGGTGGGGCACTCTTCCCGCATCCCTCTGTAGGCAGTCAAAACCCAAATCCTACCGGAGACAAAGAAGATTAGAGAGCACAAAAGCCCTCCTATGATCCTCATGGCTCAGAGGGCTTGGCAACTAACCGGAAGTAAAGTTGAGTCTTCACAGCAGCATCTGTGCTCTGAGCTCGCAGGAAATACCCCAGAACTGGACCAAATGCCAGCTTGGGGACCTCGTATTCTCACCTGCAAGTGTCACATGACACCGACTCTTCAGCGTGTTTTGTAGAACACGTTCTTTCAAATGACAGGACTACCGCAAATCCCATCAGCCCCAAATAAAAGGGCCAGAGCTAATAATTCAGTGTGCTTCAAGGCCACAGTGACAGAGCCGATAGCCACGGCAGACACACAGTGACTTCGAATATGATTCGTGTGTTCTTATATGTGTTAAGAGACACAAGTCGTTACTCATCCTCCTGTCCTCCACACAACTTCTTTTCTTCCTTGCGCATTTTTCAAGCTGAAATTTTCTATCTTTGCACATAACAAAAGACAAACCGAAGCAAGTCCCCAACTCTGGTGTCAAGAGATGGTGATGAAGAAGACGGTCAAGGTTGCTTAATTCCTGGGTAGACGACGAATGGACCACCCAAATCCAGGGTACTGTGACAGGGGACACTTTTGACCATTAAAACAGGTCAGCAGCAGTAAACTGGCCACATCCCGGGCCAGCTAGAAGGTCAGGCCACCTTCTAATCTGTCACGCATATGCTGACAGCAAAGGTCCCTGGCGTACAAATACGCCACCCTGCCTCTGTGAGGGCAACCAAACCTCGAACACAGCCTTCCTCTTGTGGGGTCTCTGGCTTCTGACACCGTACCAGCGTCCACTTGATGCCACCATTCTTGGTCCACCACACTCTGCAAACCTGGCTCCATTTTCTTCCCCAGGAAACAGGCCCCAGGGCACTAGGCCAGGCCCCCAGCAGGCCCCCAGCCCAGGGCCTCTGCTTTCTAAAGGAACATGTCACAGAACAGACAGACACAGATGAAATATTATTCAGACACCTGCCACAGATTTAACAGACATTCAATATCCTCCACCACTGAGCTAGTGCCTGGGCACATATCAAAACCAGGCAGAACCCAACAGCCACCTCTCCACGGAACACCTGCATCCCAACACAAAGGCCACAGCACTGTCCTCAGGTACAGGGTACAGACCAGGTTTCCTACCTTTTTCTGAGATCCAGAGTGTAAGAAACTCTGAAAAGTGAAAGAAAGCACATCTGTCCCCAAATTAAAGAGTGCCACTTTCATTTCACACCTCCTGTCCCAGGGGGCGGAGCACCACTTTGGGCTCATTCACTTTAGTCCCTGGCTAGTGACTATTAAGTTGCTAGAAATGCTTCCTCACAGTCATACAGAGGGAACCCCACTTTCCCATCTAGCTGCACTCTACAGCTCCTGAGTAACCTCAGTGGTGCTGGGAGCAGAAACTTCCCGCTGGCTGCAGGCTTATCTCAAGCTTTCCAAATGGCTTTGATTTCATCCCTCCTGTCATAGATGCAGTATTCACAAACTCCCAACCTGGAACAGGGACAATGTGAGGTCAAACTCTGAGGCTGAAAAGGCTGCCCACAAAGCTGGGGGCACATGCTGGGCCCGGGAGGGGCCGGCGCAGAGAGGAAGTATATTGGACTCACCATGATGCAGGCCACAGTAGGGCCCTTCCAGCCAGGGGACAGTCAAGGTTCAGGGTCATTTGCATGCAAGAGCTACGACCTTACAACCAGAGTGGCAGGATCAGTTCAAGCCCGAAGGCTTTTTCTGTTAATGTGACTGTTTAAACTGACTTAACCACAATCAAGGCCCAAGCATGTCGATGAAGCGATCAGAACAAGCAAGGATGCCTTTTCAAGTGCTCCAAGAAAGTAAAACCACGTAAATACCGTTGGTCAGGCTGCTGGTGGTAAGGTTATAGTCGACATTCTTCGTACCTTCCAGCCCACCCTACCCCACAGCCAGTCACTTCTGCAGCCTATACAGTGCCGCTCCGCGCGTGGCTTCCCTTGGGGGCCAGCCGGGCCATCTGTCTCCCACACTCCATAAACAATCTCCGCAGGAACCTTCTGATGACCCGGCAGATCAGCAGGCTTCAGATCCTCACACCCAGAATAATGTCACCGCAGAACTCCAAAGACAAACTTAAGAACTGAGCCCGCTCTGCCGGCAGGTAATGCAAGTGTCACGTTAAAGATAACCCCTTGGAATCACAGCAATCTGCGCGGAGGGAGGGAGGGAGAGAGGGAGGAGAAAAGAGACTGACTCCAAGCAACAGAAGAAATAAGCCCTTGAGGACACAGCAGACAGAGCAGAAACAAAACCATCCTGTCCCCAAGACAAACACCACAGCACGTCACCAGGTCTCCTAGAAGGCTGCTGGTTCAAATACGCTGCTTCCTTCTAAATAACCATTTATAAGGAATTTAGCCACACACAAAAAAGCCACGTTTTACACTCGGGCAGGTGCAGACCCAAGAAGCTCGAGTTAGACGGCCGGAGGTGGCCGGCAGCAGAACTGTCCGCGGCAAGGCAGGGGGCCAGCAAGTTCGCCCGCCTCCCACCTCTGTCCACACGACGACCCCGCGCCCGGTGCCCGGGGCGCAACACCGACCGCAGACCCTGACAACCCTAGACCGGGCGGCTGAGGCGCGGACTCCGGAGACCCCGACATCCCCATCACAAAGGCAAAGCGCGCGGCGCGGCGCGAAGGGCCAGACCTCTGCAGGAGAGCGTCGTCCTCCCGGACCCGTCTACACCGCCGGCCGCGGCCCCGGGCTCCGCCAGGCCCCGGGCTCCATCCCAGCGCTCCAGCCCGAGACCAGCGAGCCGCCTGCGTCCCCGCGAGGGACTCGGCCGCGCCGCCCGCTCCCCGGCGCGCGGCTCAGGGCGGCGCGGCGGAGGTCGAATGAATGGCCGCGCCGCCGGCCCGCAGGAAACAAAGCCAGCTCCGGCCGCGGCGGCCGACTCACCTGGGCTGGCGGGGCCGCGGGCGGGCGGGCGGGGACCGCTCCGGCGCTTCCCCCGCCCCGGCGCCCCGGCCCGCGGCGGCCTCCCAGGCGCTCCCGCGGGTCCGCGCGCGCCGCGGCGACGGCACGCAGCCGGGGACGTCGCTTCGCGTCGCGTGCGGCGCCCGGCGGCGGCGACCCCTGCTCCGCAGCCCAGGGACCCCGCGCCCCCCGGGACGGCGGCCGCCCGAGCCGAGCGGAGTCGAGCGGGGCCGAGCGCGCCCGAGCGCGCCCGAGCGGAGCCGACGGGAGCCGAGCGCGCCCCAAGCAGCCCGGTCCCCGCCCGGCGGGCGCCGCATCGGCCGCGCTCGGGCGCCGCAGCTCCGGGCTCCCGCGCCTGTGCGCCGCGCCCGCCCCCGCATAGAGTCAGCCGGCCCGCGGCGCCACGCGGGACACGCGCGTCCCGGCTCCCGCCCTCCGCCCTGCGCCGCTTACCCGCCGCGGGCGCCCGCCGGGAAGGACGCGCGTGTGCGTGGACGGGGCCGGAGTCCGGCCGTTCCCGGCGAGGCTTCCGGACCGCGCGGGGACTCCCGGAGGCGGGGCAGGGCGCCGGGTCCCTCGGAGGTCCTGCAGGCAGCACTGTTCCCAGATCCCGCTAGGAGAGCTCAGGAGCGGGGTGGAAGCTGCTGCGCCTCGGCGCCCCGACTGCAAGGACGCGGGTGGCGCTCGGGTCGCCTCCACCGGGTGTGGTCACGGTGAGCACATGGATTATCGGGAGCCATCCAGGGTACTCAGAGGAGGCGCCAAGGCTACAGTTTGCTGTACGCATACTTTGCTGTTCATGTGTAAAAATTTTCTTTCTTTTGTATTTGGGGATTGAACCCAGGACCTTCGCACTAAGCTGCTAAGCTGTAGCTCCAGCCTTTTTTCTTTTTCATTTTTTTTTTTTTCCTTTGAGACAAGGACTCACTAAGCTTCTCAGGCTGTGCGCGAACTTGCAATCGTCTTTTCTCAGCATAATTGCCCTTTCCTCCTTCGCAACGCATAGTATTTATTCCAGAGATGGGAAAGATTTATTCGATTTTGTAGTTTAACTGCATCGACATGAAGGCCCAAAACTCATCTTCCACCAAATAAATGGATATCCATTCTTGGGGGTTGTTCAGGATGAGTACTCAGTAGTATCCACCGCCCCTTCTTTCTTTCCTGGTACAGCACTTCCGGCATCTTCCTGGACCTCTCCATGAGAGTTCTGGGGTGTTCTAGGAGACTGACGCCCGCCACCCTGGCTCCCAGGACTGGCCTCTCGTCCGTCATGTTCCAGACCACAGTTACTGGTTCTGGAATGGAATGTTGGTCGGGACACTCGGTCTGAGGCTGCTGCTGGGCCAATTCTGAAAAATTAGCTCAAGTCAGTTTCATTTGTTTTTGGTCACATGTCACAAAAGAGCCCTGGCTCTTTAGCACCCCCCTTCTGTGAGAGCCCCTGCCCACCCAAAGTCCAGTTCCAGCTCCTACCAGACGAGGGGTCCCAGGGGATCACACCATGTTCTACAACTCAGGCCCACCGTCCCCCACACCTGGACCCTCGGCCTCCTGCCTTGCTTACCTGCCACGTGACAATCTACCTTCCGACAAAAGGCACAGAAATAAGTGGACAGAGGCCACATGGGTCATTATTGTTGCCCTACATTAAAAGCAATGCGTTCTCTCATTTTGGAAAGTAGCCCTAACTGTGCTTTACATAAAGGGGGTGAACGAATAGCACAGTGGTTAGAGCTCATGCCCTGAGGGCGATTCCCCAGCATCGTATAAACCAGATGTGGTCGTGCACACCTGTAATCCTAGTACCCAGGAGGCTGAGGCAGGAGCATTGCTGAGTTTGAGGCCGGCTTAAGCTATATAGTGAGTTCAGGACCAGCCTGAACTATAGAGCAAGACCCTGTCTCAAAAAAAAAAAAAAATTAATGTATCAACCATTGTGATTAAGGCATGAAATGAAATAACAAAGCCATCCTAACATCTCAGACTTGTAAAGACACGGAAAGATCAGACATCTATTTCCTAGACATCGACTGAAAAAACAATTTTTGATCAACTTTGCTTGGGGAAAGACTGAAATATGTTAGCTCTACAGAATTCAGTGTGACAAAAATCATTCTTATTTGAAAAAAAATCAAAAAGGATGCAGACAAAATATACCGGCAAAAAGTATTACAGAAGTATGTCCAGTAATTATTAAAATCATTGTCAAGTCTCAGTTTTTTGTTTGTTTTGCTTTGTTATGTGGTACTAGGGAATAAACCTGGGGTCTTCACAATGAGCTGCATCCCCAGTCTTTTTTTGTTTTTTAATTTTGAGACGATCTCATTAAGTCACTAAGTGGACTGCTGGGCTTGAATTCATGATCTTCCTATCTCTGCCTCCCAAAGAATGATAGGATTATAGGCCTATGCCAATGGGCCAAGTTTGCAAATCTTTTTGTTGTTGTTGTTGAGGCAGGGTCTCGCTCTGTAGCCCACACTGGTCATGACCTCACTATGGAGCATAGGCTGACCTTGAACTCACAGTAATCCTCTTGCCTCAGCCTCAACCGGGATACAGGCGTGCACCACCATGCCGAGCTTTTGTGGTGCTGGAGAACAAACTCAGGTATTTGGCGCTGCATAACACTTGCTAGGCAAGAGTTTTAACTGCTGAGCTAGTCCTCCAGCACCAAGTTTGCAAATCTTTTTCAATGCATAATTTGTTACAATTTTTAATTCTAAAAACTCTGTTTTCTACCTCCTTTTGTATTTGTACTGTATATATATATTTTCCTAACTAGTGTCCTGAATTGAATAATCTTCAGTCTCCATGAAGCCCAAAGCCCAGCCTGAATCTGTCTCAACAGAACGTGATATTCTGCAACCTAATTAGGGTACCATTCAGGGGCTGGGAGCTCCCAAGTGAAGGCATTACTAAATTAAGCCCAATATGGCCATAAGACATCCATTGCTGGGCCAGCCCATATTCTGGGTCCCCTTTCTGATGACTAGCAGAAGCTTTACCCTCTGTCTTTCTCTTTCTATCATTCTTCTTCCCCTTCTGTAATTCCCCCAATAAAGTATTCTCTTCACAACCTGCAAGAAAACAAAACAACAACAAAAAACTGCCCATTGCAATGTCATTTCACCTATCTGTCATCTTAAGGGAGTGAATAACCACCACAATAGGGCCTTGTGGATGGTCAACAGCTACCCGTTTGAACACCAAAATACACTCTTAAATGTCCTGTAATGTTTCTGGCCTTTTTAAGGAAAATACAGCAGACATAATTAACTCTTCACTTCTACCTATGACTTACTTATTTACCACACTCTGATCACCCATCCCCTTAGAAACCTAAAACTTCAGGAAACTATAGTGCTATAGTCCAATTTTTTTCAGCTTGAAGATTGTTTTGTTTTCAATACCTTATTGCTTTATGAGCTTTATCATTCACATATTTATTAAAAGTTAATGTTTCTGAGATGAGTACAAAGAGGTTAGTATAGTGTGAGTAAATTTATGATTCCATTGGAAATCACTATCACCACTTGTGTTAGGTCAGAATGTCAGCTTCCATTGACTTTGGGACCCACCGGTGGGATTGATGGGGCACTGTTCTGTGTGCATCTGGGTGGGCCATGGAGGCCTGGCCTTGGGGATCTGTATCCGGTCCCTCAGCCCTTCCTTTCTGGTACCATTCTGCTCTACTTCCTGCCCACCATGAGCTATGTAGCTTCACTCATCCGTGCCCTTCCACTGTGATGCTTCTGCCTTGGAGTAAGCTGGTTATGGCCTGACTCGCCCAAAACCATGAGCCAAATTAAAACTCTCCTTCTTTAAGTGTGGGTGTTCAGGTACAGTGTTCCCAAACTGAACAGCTAATAGCCTGCTCATGCTCCTGGGGCCCTTTGTTTGTTCTTTCATTCTGATTTTAACTGTCTTACTTGGTAACAAAAATATTTTTGTTGATTTTTGTGTGTAGGGGGGAAACATATGGGTAAAATTAGCTATACCTAATTGTTTAAAGAATCATTTTAGATTAATTCTCAACTTTCTCATTTAAAAAGGCTCAAACTCCCACATTTTCTCCCCACTCCAAACCAGCGCCCAGAAAGGCAGGTGGCAATAGTGGCTTGCTCAGTGACACAGCAGCAGCTGGCCCGCTGGATCCATAGGTCCACATGGCATCCATTGGAGTGTGGGCCTCTCGTGGGCAGGGGCAGCTGGGATTGCCCCAAGCTGATGGTCCCTCCGCTGGGTGTTCAGTTGGTAACTGCCTCCCATAGCCTGTGGCTACTGTGACTCACCGTCTCAGCTCTCAGCCTGCCAGGACCCAGGGTTGCTCCTTGGCTGAGTTGGCAGCTTAGTCACTTTCCCATGGCAGGGACACAGCTCGCGACAACCACAACCTTAAGGAAGAGAGGTTTATTTTGGCTCGTGATTTCTATCCCTGGTTGGGTGGCTCCAGGGCAGAAGTGCATGTAGGAAGGACCTGGCGGAGGAAACCACTTGTCCCCAGCAGCGGGAGAGCAGGGGGCATCCTGCCTCCACATCACCCTCCCAGGGACAGCCCCCCAACCAGGCCTCACCTCTGAAAGCGAGGCTCAGGGGACATTTTAGATCTAAAACAAAACAGCTGTCATAATTGCTGCTGCTATGGACACCTCTAAATTTCAGTCATACAGGCCTTTTATCCCATACTCTGGGCTCCATATATGTAAACTTGGGGTCTCTGTTCTCTTGGGAGAGCTGTAACCACGTGTTTACTTTGAGGCAGGATAGAGCCAGAGCGCCCCCTCTGGGACTCCTCACTCACTCTGAAAGTCATTCCAGAAGAGAGCCCCTGCTCTGTGCCCCATGCCAAAGTCAGAAGGCAGAGATGAGAAGCACTTCCTTGGCAGCATGAGTCTCTCCAACCTCCGTCTGCCTCCTTCTCTGTGACCCACCATAACTGGCACAGATGTCCTTCCCCATACTTCCTCTTTCTGCCTCCCCAAGGGCTTCCTTGGGCTAGAAGCAGAGGCATCGGGCAGCCCAGTGCTTGTACAACGCCTACTCCTCCCCTCCCCAGCCTCTGTGCTTTCTGTTAATGGGGGGGGGGGGGGTTCTGCTTACCAAAGAGGGAAACTAAGTCAAGAAGTCTTTTAAAAACATTAGCTTTACATTATTAGCAAAGGATACTGAATTTCTCACTAGCAGACTTAGTTCTGCTTTCATTCCAAATTAACTGCGAGGAGACTAAAGCACAGAAAGGCTCAGTTGCCTAAGTCTTTCTCCTCAGCTGGGCTTTGCTCCACTTTGCTCTATAGTAAAAATCACATAGAGTTAAATTACTTTTTAAGTTTTGTTTCCATGAGAGACATAAAATTAATCCCACTCATTCAAATCACTTACCTATTTGAACATCTTTTGCATCTGCTCAAATAGTTTTCTCCTAAATTTCTTGCTTTCTTCTTGTTTTCGTCTTTTCAGCATCTTTCTCAACACTACCACCCCTGATGACATTTTCAGTAATATGGACACAGGAAGAGCCCCACCTCACTTATTGATTGAATACGCATGTTCACAATATCTTGAGAAGAGAAGCCAAAATAAATTATAAGATGTGGAAAGCAGTCCCCAAAGAGGGTAATATTTTGGTTCTGTGTCTGAGAAATATCACGAACACTTTGAAAATCTGAAATGTATAATGTAATTTGCATTTAGATCTAAATCTAAATATACTCTTGTTGATGGTATGCCAGATAAAAATCAGCATTTCAGCTGACTTAAAATCCCAGCCCAAACATGACTGTGTTTGTTGAGACAACTGTGGGTGACGCTGTAGCTTTTGGCCAAGGAGAAGACACCTTTCCCAGAAGCTGTGTCATTACTGACACTGGTGCCAGGAAGCCTGTGTTCAAGGTCACTGAGAGGTGATACAGTAATTAGTCTGAGAAGACTTAAAGAGAAAAAGAAGAACAGAAAATACATTGTGAAAAAATTGTGAAATTAAAAGGGTGAGAGAATGAGGAAAAAAAAATCCTAAAATGTGCATGAAACCAGAAGAAACCCAGAATAGCCAAGCAATCCTAAGCAACAAGACAAAAGCAGGAGGGGTTATACTCCAGGACGTCAAGTTACATTACAGAGCAACAGTGACTTAAAAATCACGTGGCATTGGTACAAAAACAGACAGGTGAATCAATGGGACAGAACTGAGAATGCAGAAACAACCCCCAGCACCGTCAGCCATCTGATCTTCAACAAAGAAGTAAAAACACACATCGGGGGAAAAAAAAAAAACTCTTTAACAAAGGAAGCTGGCAAAACTGGTTGTC
The DNA here is from genome assembly GCA_004027205.1 of Ctenodactylus gundi. Taxonomy (NCBI): domain Eukaryota; kingdom Metazoa; phylum Chordata; class Mammalia; order Rodentia; family Ctenodactylidae; genus Ctenodactylus; species Ctenodactylus gundi. Next base: position 90,655 of record PVKB01002119.1, read on the forward strand.
TACATACAGAAAAATGAAACTAGGCCTACGTCCTGTATTGTAATCAAATCAAAATGGATCAAAGACCTAGATATCAAAACAGAAACACTCAACCTGTTGGAAGATAAAACAAGGGAAACTTGAAACTCTTGGAGACCTAGGCATACAAGAGATCACAGCAAGAATCAACAAATAGGTCATATCAAAATAAGAAGCTTCTGCACAGCAAAGAGAATAATCAACAGAGTGAAGAGAGAACTGACAGAATGGGGTGCAAATCTTGCCAGCTACTCCTCAGACAGAGAACTCCTATCCAGACTAGACAAAAAAAAAAAAAAACCCTGAAAAATATTAGACAGCCAAAAATAAAAGATGCAATTAAAACACAGGCAATTGAAATGAACAGACAGTCCTCAGAAGAAATGTAAATGACTAATAAATACACAAAAAAACATTCAGCATCTTTAGCCATTAGAGAAATGCAAAACAAGACACACTGAGATTCTATCTTACTCCAACAAGAATGACCGTTATCAAGACCTCAAGTAACAACAAGTGCTGGTGAGGTTGTGGGTGGAAAGGAATCCTCCTACATTGTAAGTGGGACTCCAAACTGCTACGACCACTATGGAGATCCTCAGAAATCTTAAAATAGATGCTCCATTTGCCCCAGGTACATCGCTTCTTGGTATCTTTCTGAAAGAGTTTAAGACATCCTATAACATCCTAAGAGTATAAGACATCCTATTATAAAGGCATACCCACTTTTGTAGCAATGCAACTTGTAATACCTAAGTCCTGGAAGCAGCCGCTATGTCTGTCAACAGGTGGGTGGGCAAAGAAGTGGTGTGCACACACAATGAAGTGCTATTCTGTCATAAAGAAAGACAAATTGAGTCATGTGTAGGAAAATGGATACTCTTTGAGACCACTGTGCTTCATAAAATAATCAGACAAGGAAGCTTAAATTTTTGCATGGTTTCTCTAATAGGAGAAATCTAAAGTATCAATAAGTCAAAGATCCAATTAGGAGTGGTAGTAATAAACAGGGAGGGGAGTTCTGTAGAGACGGAGAGTAGGCACGGGAGGGACAGTGATGGCAGTGTGACACGCATGTGCACAAATTCCTCAGGCTGGCTGGAATTATTACAGCAAGTACCTGCTAATACAAAATAATCTGGGGAAAAATTTTAAAAAATAAAAGCTACAGTGAGGCCTAAGAAAATAACATGAGAGATAAGTTAAATTATGGTGGCCTTCTAATTGTTAGTCTTTATTCCAAGACTTAGGAGCCAATATTATACCTTGTGAAACTTATCCTTCGATGCTGATTGTGTGCTGATTGTCTCTGCGTGTCAAGCCAAGCGTCTAGAGACCTGGGACCCATGCCACTCCACCCCGCTTGGTGTCCAGGAGCCCTATCCATGGGGGATGCACAACAGAATCCTTTATCCCCTGCCTGGAGGAGTTAGACGTTTGGAGTCACTCAACCCATCCTCCCACCCTAACTTGGTGATGTAGGCCCAGCACCCAGGCCTTCTACTGTCCCTTCTGTACTAACGGGTAATAGCAGCTGTCCACATTGTCCCCTCTCCCCCACATTCCTTGTTCCTTTTCTTAATCCTACCCCAGCCTCTGGGAATAGACTTTGTGACATGCCCTGCCGCATTCCAGCTCGTGTGCCTTCTGTGGTCCCCTGGGCTCCAGAGTGGCATTCTTTTCGCTCTGAGAATGACACATTTCAGTACACTTCAAAGTGTACTGGGGCTAGACAGTGTTCAGGCCAGCCCGGTAGCTCACTTCAGTTGCCAGGAGGGAATTCCAGACCTTGCTCTACCGAGAGTTTTTTATGTCAGCTTTGAAGGTTTTAAAATTTCAATGTTATCAGCTCATCTGGAGATGACAGAACATAGGGACTCTCTTGATGTGAAAAACATTCAAAGGATGTGGGGAGATGCTTCCTCAAGGCCGTTTATTAGCCTTCCATGGAAGAGAGTCCCCAGAATGAAAACTGTTAGGTTGTCAGCTCAGGATCTACCTTCTGCAGTATCACAGTATCACTTACAGTCTCAAATTACAGGCAGATGTTTGCGTCACCCAGCACAGAGCTAGAGCCAGAGGGACTGAATAACTTTAAGAGATTTTTCCCATGAGATTATATTGACATATGATTGCTTTTATAAAACTCGAGGTATATGTGTACATTAAAAACAACACAAAACCAAAAAATGCACATGGAATTCTGTACAGTAATGAGAAGGCACAAATTAAAACTAAGTGACCATGTAGGTGACTCCCATAAGCATAATATTGAGTGAAAGAAGATGTATGCACAAGAGTGTATATTGTATGATTCCACTGATGCAAGGACAAAGCAAGGAAGCCAGTTGGTGCCATTCACGGGTCCAAATAGTGGTTACTGTGAGTAGGGGGAGTATGGCTGGAAGAGCCACATGAGGGATGCTGGGAAGCTAGCTGCCCCTGACTAGCTATACAGGTGAATCCATTTGTGAAAATCTACTGATTTGTACATTTACAATAGAGATGTTCTTTCTGTATTTATATTGCATGTTGAAACAATGAAACAAAAAAACACCGGTACCACTTTTATACCAGAGCTTTGCTCTCTTGCAGACAGTGTTGTAGACCCACTGACCAATTGACTGGGCAATTGTGCTTCTCCGATGGGGTACTCAGCAGTACCTCAAACTCCTACGGTGACATTGTCTCAGATATGGATCTTACACGTGCTGATTGTTGTCCAGATGGAATGTAATACTCTTCCAGGTGACAGCACATGGGCCTCATACAAAGAATGCTAAGAAATCATTTCTCAGGCTGTGCTCTTGATGGAGAGAGTCGACTGAAATCCATTGTACATTTTTATGTCATATGTGCCCTTCTGATATGTCAGAGTAGTGGCTTTTAGATGTTTTGGAATCTCACCCCACACCTCCTGAGTCAAAGCCTACTTAGAAACTCTGCAATTACTTAGAAACTCTGCAGTTCTTTGAATGTTGGTGTGACCCCCACACACACACACAAAAATATTCACAGGTTGAAACTTAATCCCCAGTGTGATATTTCTAGGAGGTGAGCCCATGAGAAGGTAATTAGGCTATAAGGTCAAAGCTTTATCAAAAAGACCCCAGGAACTTTGCAACACCATTGAGGATGCAGTGAGAAGGTACCTTCTCTGAGCCAGAAAATGGGCTCTTACCAGATAGATGCCCAGTCTTCTAGCACTTTGATCTTGGACTTCTGAATCCAGAACTGTGAGAAATAAATCTACAGTGGTTATAGACCAGTACTCATACACAAGTGTCCTGCTCGTATAATTTACTATAGCCAAGAGGTGAAAACAGCCTGCACGTCCATCAAGAGCAGAATGGATAAACAAAATATGGTGCATACACACCGTGGAATATTATTCTGCCCTAAGAAGGAAGAGCGTGCTTACACACAGCACTAAGTGGTATGACTCTTGAAAACGGTCACCTAGATGAATACGCTACCCACAGTAAGACAAACATTATATGCTTCAGAACAGTAAGGGGTGACTCGAGGGGTCAAGTTCTTAGGGTGTAGAACAGGAGTTGCCAGAATTGGGGAGGGAGAGTAATGGGGAGTTGGTTTTTTAATGGCATTTCCATGTATTTGTATATTTTCTACTGCTTCTTTTGCTGTTGATTTCCAGTTTTATTCCACTATGATCTGAGAGTAAGCAAGGAATTATTTCGATTTCGATTGTTTAAGCATGTCTTATGACCTTTAATGTAGTCTGTTGTAGAAGGTGCTCCATGTGCTGCCAAGAAGAAAGTGTATTCTGTTGGCGTTCTGTAGATATCCATTAAGTCCAACTTTTCCATAGTGTCATTTACCTGTAGCGTTTCTTTGTTAATTTCTGTCTAGCTGACCTTTCTATCTGTGATGGTGAGTTATTAAAGCCCTCTACTATAATTGTATTTAGACCTATATGGCCTTTCAAGTCCAATAATTTTTGTTGTATGTGATTTGGTGCCCCAGAGTTTGAAGCATATATAGATAATTGTGATTTCTTTCTGTTGTATTGTTCCCTTAACCAGTATATAGTGTCCATCTATATCTCTCCTGATCCATTTTGTTTAAAGTCTGTCATGTCTGAGTATAGCTACCCCGTCTGTTTCCTGGGTCCCGTTGAATGAAGTATTAAAGTCTATCCTTTTAATTTCAGTCTATGTGTTTCTTTGTGGGTAAAGTGTGTCTCTTGTAAGCAGCAAATTGTGGGTTTTTGTTTTTTGATCCATTCAGCCAGTCTGTGTCTTTTTATAGTCAAGTTGAGACCACTGAAATTCAGTGTAATATTGTGTTATATCTAATATATCCTGCGATTTTTACAATGCTTCAGTGCTGTTCTACTAAATGTGAATTTCTTTATGTTTTCCTTATCATAGAAAATTTTAACTTCTCCCTCTATTTTGAGAGATAACTTTTCTGGATATGGCAATCTGGGTTGACATTTAAGATCTCTTAGCACTTGGACAATATCACTCCACAATCTCCTGGCCTTCAGAGTTTGTGTTTAGAAATCTGCAGTTACCTTGACGGGCTTGTCTTTATAAGTCACCACCTGTTTTTCTCTTACATATTTTAATATTCTCTCTTTGTGTTGGATCTCTAGGATTTCAATTATGATATGTCACAGGGATGTTCTCTTCTGGTCAAAGTTGTTTGGAGTTCTATATGGCTGTAATAGTTCAATATTCATTTGTTTCCTTAGATTTGGGAAATTTTCTTCCATAATTTCATTGATATGTCCTTTAAGCCTTTTGTTCTGTCCTCAGTTTGCTCCTGCACTCCTAAAACTCTGAGGTTCTCTTTGAGTTAACCACCAGCTGCTGTAACCAGTCTCTTTTCTGCTTTTTGTTTGTTTTATGATCTTCATTGTCCATATATTCCAGATTATCAACTTTATTTTCAAGATCTAATAATCTGTCCTCAAAGTGTTCAAGTTATTTATTTTTTCCTCTGAGTTTTTCATTTCTTGAAATTCAGCTTTTATTGTTTCTATTTCTCTGCTGAATTGTTCCCTAATTTCCTGAACCACCATCATTATCTGCCTACTTGCTTCGTCTTTATATTTCTCTAACTTCTTATTAATAGCTGTGACTACTCCAAGTATGTTTGCTTTGAGTTCTCTGTATATCCCTTTTATGCCCTGTGTGAGCTTCTGGGCCCAGAAATCATCCTTTTTTCTTTTTTCTTTGTCGTCTCTGGGTTCTGGTATTTCAAGATCCCTTGTATCAGTTTCTGGGGTGTCAGGATTTTTGTAGGTGATTTATTACCTCATTTCCCTACTATTCTATTCCCCACTGTGACCATTGAAGGGATTATGTCAAGTTGAGGGAATTAGGAACCACACCTGCATAGGATTAGGATTTGCCAACCACACTAGATTGAGAATCAAGAACCGGTCTGGATTAGAATGTGAGTGATTTGTGGGCTGGCCAGTGAGAGAAGAGCACTCACCCAGATGTGGGAGGGCCAACTGGAACTCCAAGGGTATAAAAGGAAGGAAGAGGGACGATTGTTAGAGCTTCTTCCTCTGGGAGAGCTCTCGCCTTCACAATTGTCTATGGACGCCGACTTGCTACACATCACAGATCATCAGCACAGATTTGCTCCAGTCTCAACTTGTGCCTGTCTGCCTGTTGTTGCTCTTCAGTCTCCAGTCTTCAGGCTTTAGTCTTCACCTGAGATCTACAGCAGATGCTCACCTCACTGGCTCTTCTGCATTGCCAGACGGGGGATCTACTTCACAGCTGAGCAGCCATCTTGGACTATCTTTACTTTTGAATTTGTAAGCCTTCCTTATAGACTCTTTTGTGATAAAATCTGTAAATTCTGTCTTTTGAAAGAACTCAAACTAATACACCCACTATTCTATTACTATGAGTTCATTACTTTTATTAGACTATTTCTGCTTTAAGTTTTACCTTGAATTCATTCAGGTTTTAGAGTTTACGACTGTTTTTAGTTTATTTAGCTATTAATTTTGAAGGTATTCTCAATGTCGAGCCTTCTGTCCAGACCTTAATCTCTTCAACCCTTTGGTTAAGGAGGCATAGAATGTAGAACTATGTATGGTCTATACACAAAGTATTTGTTAGCCTATATTATTTGTGAATATCATCACCAATGTCAATATCCACACTTTAAATAAAGGTTTACATTTGCAGTGCTATCTAATATTAATAACTTATTTGTAGAACCTAGTAGCTAATTTAATATTTTGACTGTTCTTCTACTCTCAATAGGTGCACTATACTTTCACTTTATATCTAAGCAGACCTTGTATTGACTTGTTGAAATGTTTTATTACTATCAATAGTGTAACCCAGACAAATAGTAGTACTCTATCTATATTACTTATCTAGGCTAACCTGAACCACTAGAGGTTGTCCACTCTTACTGAGTTCATCTTCTATACCCTTTTAAACAATATGATGTATGCTTGTATCTATTTTTTCCATATTTCCTACTAGCTATATATTTATACTAACTAGAAATTGACATATACACCAATCCCCTCTCATTATGATCTAAATTACTAATGATGGCTTCTATACCTAATGTTTGGTAGCCTAGTGAAGGAATTTGCTCATGGCACCATTATATTGTTGATAACAATATATATACACAAAGCTACATTTATTTTATTACTAGAGAAATAGTATACAGAAAATAAGTCTCCACTAGACTATATAGTTGTTAATTATTGATACTTCGGAGTTCTGCTTATGGGGAATTGGAATAGGAAGACAGTAGACTATGATTAGAGGTTAGCTTCAGGTATAAAATAGAAACCAGAGGAGGATTTTATATGGTAGGGAGTGGCCTATTAGTACTTCTATCTCAGACAGAGATTAATAGGGAAAACAACTATAAGCAAGATTCAGATGAGGTGAGGAGAGTTGAGAGTGAAGTGGAGAGATTGTAGCTTCCAGATCTGCAAACCATTTATGATATAGGGCTTAGAAACGTAAAGAGAGGGAGTGATTCAGCACTATCACATATAGAGACAGAAGGAGTTGGAAGAAAAGGAGAGGGAAGGGACCACAACAAAGAGAGATAAAAAAAGAAAAAGAACAAAGAAAAATGTTACCAAAAAAAGGTACAAATAAAACAGAAAAAAAGGAAGAAAAAAAGCAAAAAAGGAAATAAAACTTCATCAGTTGCAGGAAAAGAAAATAAACCTAAAAAGATGAACAAATCACAAACCAAAACACAACATCACAACAAAAGAAAAAAGAAAAAACATATAGATATCAGTACCCCCCTGTTTGTTGGGTGTAAAGGTTTTCAGGCACTGGTCTCACAGTCTGATACTGTTCTATTCAGCTACTGCTCCTGGGGATTTCCACTGTATCTATGAGTTGTTCCCAGCAGCTCCGGTGGCCTTGAGATAGATGGGTCAGGGCCCAGAAGAGCGTCAGATAGAGCTCTGATGGAGGACAATGGCGGCGGGGCCAGGCAGGCTGCAGGCCTAGGTCTGAAGCAAGCAGTGGTGAAAGGACCCTGGCCTAGTTCCATGCATGCGATGGGCAGTGGGCAGGGAGACTCTGGGGCCTACGTCCGCAGGGAGAGAAAGTGGTCTTGCATTTAAAGAGAAGCATAAATGTTATTGTAACATACATAAGTTTAATTTGATAACCACAAGTTCACGCTTTTTGGAGAAATGGAAGGGGATCAAGAAGGTAGGGAGAGGAGACAAGGAACCCAAAATGACTAAAGTGTAGCCTGTACTCGCACCGCATCCCCAGCACCGACGTGACCACTATACACTACACTAATATACACTAATAACAAGTTTTTAAAAACTCAAGTTACTAAGTTGATGGTTCATCTCTGATCCCTACAGTTGTTTGTCAGCAGCCATTTGCCAGGAGCAAGACAGACGGAGCATTCCTTGTCGAAGGGGGTAGATTTCTCTCCCTCTGATAACTGTAGCTGGAAAGGTGCAGAAGATGTTGGCTTCTCATCAACGGAAGAGGTTCTGACTTGCTGAGAATTCCACCCTCCCCTTTGCTACAGTGGCAGACAGAAATAGGGCAACTGAAACAACGGCTGTCAGCATGTGGACACCCTGTCCCACTTTTCTCTTCCTAACGATTTTATTGCAGTATGATTCAAATATAAAAAGTATGCAACTTTGTGTTTTCTTAGTATGTTGACATAGTTATGCATTCATCACCACAATGAATTTAGAATGTTTTCATTATCACCCCCAAAGTCCACACCCCCAAGCTATCACCCCAACATGACTTTCTATTTTTTGATCACTGCCAATACCCTATAGAAACTAACACTACTACCTAATGTCTGTAAATTGTAACTTACACAATTTATACTTTTCTTCTATGTTCTGGCTCTGAAATCTAAATGACTAAGCCAGGTACACTGTTGTAATTTTGATGGAATGTGGTAGGAGCATTGCTTTTTCTTTATTGATTACCCTTCAACAGAATTGCCCAAATTAATTTGTCAAATGTCTCAATAACTACATGTTCATTTCTTATTCTAAAATCACTCTTAGAAATATTCAGAGGCTTTTAATTACTTTGGGAGTATTTCAATTGTATCTTACTTTCAATATTGTCTAAGGTAAGTGAAAGGCCATTTAGAATGGAATAAGTTGTTTAGAAGCTTTAAATGACATTAATGGGGGGAAACAAATAGAGATCATGAAATACCCTAGAAATAATTGTTTCATTAGGGATTAATTAGAAAGTTTATTAATGCACTGCCTCTAATTTTAATTCCATCATTTAAGAGTAATGCAGAGAAATAAATGCAAATCCAGAGGGCACAAACAAAACGAATGGGAGTAGATGTGGAGAAAATAGAGAAAGGTCTTGTTTTACCTTGACAATGGGGAGGTTGACTAACAGTGAAAATGTCCTGAAGTTTAGAGAAATATTAATGACTTTCCGTCTCCACAGATATCTATGTTGGGTAAACACACTGTCACAGTGTCAGCCACAATTTGTAGATCCACATGTGGATTCTGAATATTCCGCTCCATCCATAGACTTCTCTTGTGATCTGAGACCCAAGTATCCCACAGGGTATCTTTATTTGGACGTTGGATGAAACACAGCACGTCAGAACTGAACTCTCTTCCCTGCTGTGGGGGACACACTCTCAGGACACCTGTGTCCCTGTAGCACAGTGCTCACAGCTGTACAACCCCTGCCCAAGTCTGGGGAGGACCTGTGACCTGCTTCTTGGCCCAGAGTACAGCAGATATAGTAGAGGTGGTGGAACATCACTCCCGTGATACACTAGACTTTAGAACTCCCGTCTTGCCTTCGGACTTCGTGCGGAAAGGCTCCTTGCTGTTTAGGGTTAGCAATCATGTTAGTGGAGCCCCTACGGCAAGCAGCAGTAAGCATGGAGTCTTGATGTATGATGCAGACTACCGCGTGTAGAGGGGGCTCTGGGAGATGATCGCGCTGCAGCTAGTGCTTGCATTGTTGGTAGCTGTTTCAGAGAAGAACGCTGCAATGCACACACGTTCCTAGTCTCTTGCTATGCGAGGTCATCGGCATGACCTCAGGACTCTGCCAGCAAGGCCACCACCAGATGTGGCCTTTTGATCTCAGACCAGAACCAGGAGTCAAAACAAATCTCTTTTCTTTATATCTTGCGCAGTACTCTAATGGCAACAGAAAATGGACTAAGGCAGAAGCCAATCCAAGCCATAAATGGCTCTTTGTTTAATGTGTTACAGCAGCTCACGCTTCCTGGAGATGTAGACGTCAGTGAAGACGCAGGTTCAACTGCACAGGGAGAAGATACCGCCTCTTGGAGCAAAATGTGGAGTAGGAATGTTGCCTTCCCCCCAACCCCGTCTCTGGGCTGCCTCCCATTTTGACAGCATATTTTCTAGACATGCTTCCTCTTTGCAGAAAAAAATAAATTGGGCGGTTGGACACGGTGATTGAAGCTTAAGTATCTGCAGTGCTGATGAAAACAGTACAAGGCTGAGGGAAGGGAACAAAGTCATCTCAGAGCTGCAGTCGATGTTTCTGTATTTGAAGATGTTGAGAATTGAACATAGCTTAATTCAACTTATTTCCTTAATTTGAGGAGGGAAGAAAGCATTTGAATACATAGAACATCCATTTACACAAAAGAAAACTGGGGTTCATATACAACAGCCGAGTATTGGAGCTCTGTGACTTTTAGTTTGGGGTCTCCCTGTACTCGAGCCTGAGATGAGAACTTGGGGTTTAATCGAGAAGTAGTCAGTGGAAGTTGACCTAAACAGGTGGAAAACATGAAACAGAAAAGACAGAAAAGCCAAATGAGTGTCCCATTGTTCCTGGTCACTGAGTTGTGGGCAACTGGACTTTGATTCCACTTGGAACTTTGTGAAGAGCTCCACAGAATATGCCACAGAATCGTTTCACTAAAGATTCTGAGGTATGCTAAATTCTTTTCACTGTTGGTTGAAACTTACCCTTAACTACTATATTAACTACAACTCCCCACCCACAACTTCTTTCCCAGAACATTCAAAGAAAGCCTGTTTGGGGGGTAAAAAGGCAGAAAGAAGCCACTGTCCACATTTGAGGTTGGACATTGACACTTTGCTTGGAATGGTAATTACAGCTGTGATGGACAAGGGAGTGTGCCTTGGTTGCGTGCTCCCTGTGAGCACTAAGGCCTGGTGATCTGAGGGGGAGCCGAACAGATGGTTTTAGCACCATTCCCTGTGCCAGCCCTCCATCCATGGAAAAATTGTCTTCCATGAAACTGGATCCTGGTGCCAAAAAGGTTGGGGCATTTTAGGGCACTCGTGTCTGCTGTGGGTTCTAACAAGCTAAAATGCATCGTTTTTAATGATACAATCAGAGCGGAATCTGTGCCATCTCTGTTCTCGATGAAGAAATGATTTTGGTGAATATTTCAACTGCCCCATGCTTGTACGACATTGCATGCTTTGTTGAGATGATTGTGTTCTTATATCACAGAGCAGGACTCGGCATCTTAAGAACGACAGGAAACACGTGCACACACTTTCCTCCTCTTACACTGGAGAGGAGCTCCGGGAAAGATTCAGACTACGTTTGGCAAAACTTGGCCAGGACTGAATTGCAACTATCTGCCACATGCTATTTTTTAAAAAATATACCAATACAACTTTGAGGAATGTTTTTTTAAAGGTTTTTGATTCTGTTATTTGAAAATGGGGCACTTAAGACTATTGTAATTGTCCTCCTGTCGGGTGTGCATCTCCCGCGTTGGTCATGAAGACTGAGGTCTGAGTTGTCATGCTGAGAAGGGTGTATAAGATACATCAAGATCGTGGTTGTTTCCGCTGTCAATGATCTTGGGAAATGAAGGACCTTAAGTAGTGTGACAAGGGATTTTGGGGTTTTTGTTTTGTTTTTCCAAGCTTGTGTTTCAAGAATGTGATGGAAATGGGCCTGTGCCACAGGAAGACACAGGGCAACCAGGCAGAACAGCAGCCCTGGCAGAGCTCATGGTGAGTTGCCGAAGCAGTCATCAGCGGGAGCCACTGGTCTGTGATGCGTCCGTCTCCCAGGATATTTTAGTCCAGTTCTGCTACTGTGCAGAGCCCAAATGCTGCTCCATCTGGAGGCTCTGAATCTGTCTGTGCTTGAGTCAGAGGACTCCACTCTGAAACAAGAGTGAAGTGAGAGTGTCCTGGAGGAGAAGGGTGACCAATAGGTCATATGCTCCAACAGGGTCAGGAGGAATGCAGGCAAGGAAGGAAGGATGCAACTAATCTACAGGGATTCTTTGCAATAGAGGATTCTGGTTCAGATCTAAAATATACCCCCAAAGTCTCATGTATTCAGAGGTGAGGCTTTTGGAAGGTGATTATACCACTGGGTAATTTATCGTGGTGATTATATCAAATTAATCATCAGGGGATTAATCCGTGCATGAATTCCTAGCTGAGTGTGCTGTGTGGTGGGGCCTAGTTGCAGGAGGTGGGTCTCCGGGCAGGAGGAGGGGGAAGTGAGCCTTTGGAGGGTATGTGACTCATTCTGGCTTTTGCTTTCTCTGTGTTCCTGGGCTGCTCTGTGTGTGCTGTGGCCAGCTTTCCTCCACCCCACCATGCTGTTTCTGGATCCAGCTGGCCATGGGCTGACCCCACTGAAACTGTGAGCCAAATAAACCATTTCCTCCTTAAGCCACCAATGTTGGGTAAGCTGTCCCAGCAGTGAGAAAGTGACTGATACTTGGAGGTCACCAGTAATATTCAGAGAGCTATTACAAGAAAGTATTGAGCTAGTTACTCAAGTACAGAAACTAAAAATGGGCAGATAAAAAGAAATGGAAATAATTAGCTTAGAATGTACTTTTATTATAAACTAAATTATAAGGTTTTTTAAAAATATATTTTAATTATTTTATCACATTCTTATCTTGTAGATAAAGAAGCTGAGCCTCAGATTGTGGCTTCCCAGAATCACAAGCTAGAAAATAGACAGCTCTATTTTTCCTTCTGAAGCACAATTTTATTTCTTCAAAGCGTTAAGCCTGAATCTTGACAACCAAGATCAAATATAATACAGTGGGTTTTTTCCTGTTTCAAAGTACTGAAAGCTGAACCCAGTGTCACTGCTTGGAACTATATCTCCAGCTCATTTTTAAATTTCTTATTTTGAGACAGGATCTCTTTAAGTCACTAAGTTGCTCAGGCTGGGCTCCTATTTGGAATTCTTCTGCGTCAACTGCCCAGAATGCTGAGATTATAGATACATGCCACTACGCCTGACCTTTATGTATTCCTTCACACTTACTCAGCCTTCCTCCCACTAATGGCCATGTGGGCACAGTGATACACAGGACCAAGACCCAAGCAGACATAGTCATCCCACTTAATCTGTGGAGGGTACATCGCAAGACCTCCAGGAGGTGCCTATACCCACTGAGAGTCCCAAACTATGTGTAGAACATTTTTTTCTATACCTACCTCTGATAAAGTTCAGTTTCTGAATTAGGCACAGTAAGGGACTAATGACAAATGGTAAAATAAAATACCAATACCCTGTGTGTATGAATGTGGTTCCTTTTTCTCACCACTGATTTTATCATCACAACCCTTCTTTGATCTTAACCCTCGCACCTCCCTCCTTTCCTTTTAAAGATCCTTGAAACAACTTCAGCACCAGGGAACCCAGATAAGCTCTGCATTGCAAGATCTGACCTTGATCTACAAAATCCCTTTTTCTGGGTTCTGGGGATGAGATTATGGACAACTTTTAGAGGGAGGGAGCATTAGTCTTTCTTTTATATTAATTCCACCCTGGATTTGCAAATTATTCCCTTCTTCTCTTCTGTTCACTGGCAAACATGAGTCCTGGTCTCGTTGACCATATATCTCTTCAGATTAACAGAAAAAATTATTGAGTTCACTTAGATTCCCCAAGGTCTGTGAACCTCCTCACTCAGGTCAAGTTGCTTTTGTCATAGGAATTCATCCACTTGCTTTATTCTAGCACATAATCTCATGGCTCATGAGCACTGGCGTTCCTGGGGAAAGCCATAATATTCTTCTTTGTATATTCTTAATTCCAGTAAGGCCAAGATTTTAGAATGACATTATTATCAAATTGTGGCATAAAGATTATTAAGACATTGTGTAGAATGTGCTTATTTCCAGGAGTCCTGATCCCTTATTCATTTGCAGTAGCTAAAATTTTGCACAGCATGCAGCTACCTGAGAGCTCTGAAAGAAACAACAAATGGAATGTGGCGAGGATCCAAAACTTGAGGAATGAATTCTACTGGTGTGAATCTCTCCACCCCCATCTGCTAACGGTAATTAACAATAACTCCAGTTTGAGCAAGTATCACACGGAGAGAAAGCCCATTTTTCTAGTCAGAGGGTAGGGAAGAAGCATCTTCTGGAGTTGTGGAGTACTGGAGAAGGAGAATCCCTAGTTCTATGTTTGAACAGCATGAGTCCCATGATCACCCCCATGCTGTATATGCATGGGATAAACTCAACAAAACACAGCAAAGCTCTTGAAAGTGGAGATGACACTGGAACCACTTCCCACAGAATCTGAGGTGCAAACCTAACTGCACTGATTGTTAAAATATAAAACGCCCCACAATTTAGAGATATTCCAAAGAACAGCCATGGAATCTCACTGTACAACATGGAAAGTGACCAGGATACGACCCAGGATTACTCAACATTCAAAGAACCAGAGCAACATGCCCAATTCTTAAGGCAAAGGATAATCAATAGATGCAGCGTCTGAGACAACCCATATCAGGAGCAACATTTTTGTGCAAACGGCCAGATGGGGAAAATATTTTAGAGCACGTGGGACATGTAGTCTCTGTCACAATGACTCAACTCTATCATTGTAGCACAAAAGTAACATCAACTATATATAAACAAATAGACATGGTTGTGTTTCAATAAAATTGCATTTATAGACACAAAAATTTGAGTTTAATATAATTGTCATGTGTCACAAAATATTCCCTCAATTTTCCCCAACAATTATAGCTGTGGGGAATTTTTTTTCTCATGAACCATACAAAATTAGACAGCAGGTTAGACTTGGCTCATAGATTTGCCACCTCCTCATCTAAATGTTGGAACTATCACACAAAGACACAAAAGTAAACATACTGCAATAAGTAGGGGTAAATATTCTTGACATTAATAGAAAGATGGAAGTTCCACCTAAAATTTAAAATAGAAATTAAAAATTTTTAGGTAGGGATTTTAAAACAGAAAAATTTTAAAGAAATTTTAGGGGCTAGAGGAATGGCACAGTGGTTAAAGCACTTCCCTAGAAAGGGCAAGGTCCTGACTTTGATTCCACAGCACCACACAAAAACCAGGCGTGGTGGTGCATGCCGATAATCCCAGCACTTGGAAAACTGATGTAGGAGGCTGGCCATGAGTCCAAGGCCAGCCTGAGCCCCATAGTGAGTTCAGGATCAGCCTGGGTTACAGAACAAGACCCTGTCTCAAATAAATAAATAAATAAATAAATAACACAGAAAAAATCCAGTATCTGAGATAAATTTAAAGAAACTCAGAAAATTATCAAATGCTATTAAGAAAGTTCTGCTCCACCAAGGTACCCAATAGAATTAAGATGTACTCAACTGTCCCAAGTAGGATTATGAGGAAGGAAGCAGATTATGTCAGAAGCAGAATGAAATTTTAAAAGGAGCAGAATCTCAGACCTAAAACCTCCAGTTATTATATTTGTAATTGTATTCTTATGTACCTCTGGAAGAGAGAGCAGGATATGAGTCATCACTATGAGATATTATCAAAAAGTACAACTAATGTTAAAATTCTTTTGAATTCTAACAGCAAAACACACTTTCCATTCATCATCCTCCAGACAGTCCTCCTTGCTTTGAACGCATCTATTCTACTGTGCTTGCTACCCTCTGAAGCAGCTCTGGAAGTCCTCTTGCCGGAGGGACTTCAATTGCACTGTCATGGCTGCCTCGATATCCAGAATTGATTCAAATATTTGTCTTGTATCGTCATTTTGACTTTAGGGACCATCCAAGAGTCACATGACACAAGATCTATAAGTTTGATGATGACACACACTCACGTTTTTATGATCCTGCCTTTCCGTCAGATGGCCTGTGGCAGCAACATCTGTGATAGATTCTATCACACCTATAATGACACTACTGAAAAGGCCTTCCAGAACTGTTTCTGAAAGCAGGAAGACTGATGGAATCAGCATGCTCAAAGTGAGAGCGAGAATCGTGAAGGCGGTTAGTGGCAATGTGTCTTTTACTGTGGTAATTTATTATTTTTATTTTTAATATGCTGCTATTTTTAAATGTAAACATTCACCATATATTTCGATCATACCCTATATCTAAAAATATTTTCATGTTCCCTTAATATGTGTTTATTTGTACTGGCTTTCTCATTAATAAAAGTAATACATAGCTATGAAGAAAAACTTAAAATGATGCAAAAACACTTAAGTGTGTAAGTGGGAGAAAATTATTCTTTCCTCTTTCAGCTCCAAATATGAGAAAAATAACATTAATAGTTTATGTATCTATATTTTGCTACCATGTAAAATAAATACAGACGTTCAAATACTTTTAAGTAAAAATAGCATCATACTATACGACTAGTTCTTGTTTTCATTTGGTGATATGCTGTGAATATTTTCCATTTGAGTACGTTGAGATCAACTGATTCTTTTTGATAGGTGCTTAGGGTGAACATATTATAATTACTTAGCCACTTTCCTATTGATGGTTAGAGTAGATAATTTATGCCCATCTTCCACTCTTCTTAGTGGATCCAACACTATACCACCAGTGCCAGACTTCACGGTGGCCTCCGTGTGATTTCCCCTGCCCCAGCTTTGGGGTTGGCCTTGCTCTACCCCCATGCTTATAGCAACACAACTCAGACAAATCTCAGAAGCAGCTTGTATGCTCACCACCAGATGAACGGATACAGAAAATATAATATATATATACGTGTGGAATACTACTCTGCCATAAACAAAGATCAATTTGAATCCGTTGTAGGAAAATCAATATACATTGAAACCATAATGCTTAATGAAGTAGGTCAGAGACACAAAAGGTTAAGCACTGCATGAGAAACCCAAAATATAAGTGACCTAATGAGCAAAACGCAAGAGAGAAGAGAAAAAACAGAGAAAGGAGATGGGAGGTGGGAAAAGACATGTAGGGAAGAAGAGGTGGGAATGGGAGGGGAGGGGCAGTAAAAGATCAAAATGTGATATGCATCAATTCCCCAAGCTGTAGGTAATTAATATGCATCACAAACATGTACTAATAAAAATTCAAGACAAAAAGCAATTAGTCTGCTACGTGACTCAGAGGTTTGAAATGCGCTTATGTGGTTGGGCTTGCTCCCTGGCTTTTCTGTCAGCACCAAGAAAAACAGGGCATAGGTGGGCACTGCTCCCTGCTCCTTGGCCTCAGGAGGAGCCACAGCAGAGAGCTGTCCCTGCCAACCTGTAGACATCTCAGTAAAGCAAATGCTCATTTGTGTATGACACTGACATGAGATGTTACGTTGGGCAGCCTTGTTGGGGCAGTGGAATGTTCACAGCATGGTCATCGACACTGATTCTATTTCTTATTACTGTAAGCACTTTTTAGAATAGGTATATATTCATTTCCTCAAACCTTATGATTTTCAACCAGATAAATCCCTAGGACTGGCAGATTAAAAAATGCTAAAGCTAGCTAGATGGTGGTGACAAATATTCACAACATCAATATTTGCTGGGCACCTTCTGTGTTTCAGACCTTATGGCTTTTATATGTGCCAAGAACGGAACAGGGTCTGAGATTTGACCCTACCTGTAAGCTAACAGTTTGAATTTTATCCTGTCACAGTTTTTATAGATAGGGACCTGAAATGCCTGGATAAAGACGAAAGATTTTGTGACAAATGACACAAGTAGCATGAGCATCACATGCTTGTATTTATTCTTCTTGTCCTTGGGTGTTAGAGATAAACCACATGTTGTGGTTGGGATATAGACTGTCCCCCAAAAGCTCATGTTTGGAAGGTGATTCCATCATGGGGTTAAACCTACTGACCCTGCGCATGACCTGGCAGGGCGAATCACTGAGGTTTGATCTGGAAGAATGTAACTCACTTGCTAGCTCTGCCCTTCACTGCCTCTGCTTCCTGTCTGCCATGGAAAACAATGTTTCTCCAGCTGGCCATTCACCAGATGCTTTCGACACTGCCAGCTGCCCATGAATGGACTAAGAGCTCCCAAATCATGAGCTAAAATAAAGCTTTCCCCCTTTAGGTTGTAGGCATTGGGTACTGTATCCTAGCAATGAAAGTGAACTAAGACACCATAGACTGGCTGAGCTGGGCAATTCTACACGTGGTGAGCTGCATTTCAGGAAAGCATCCCTGAGCTTTTAGGACCCACATTGTTAATAATTAATGGGAATCCTGCT
Organism: Ctenodactylus gundi; assembly: GCA_004027205.1. NCBI lineage: Eukaryota > Metazoa > Chordata > Mammalia > Rodentia > Ctenodactylidae > Ctenodactylus > Ctenodactylus gundi. The sequence continues at coordinate 108,631 of PVKB01002119.1, forward strand.
CTTAGCCCCAGAGACACTGTGTCTATTTCCTGCATCTGTTACCTACACAGATTATTTTGAGATGATTTTTCAGAATAAAGATTTTTCAGTGTCTTTCTTCATATGTCACATAGAAATGTGGGCACTGTCTGGACAATCATCTCTTAGCGGAATTTATTAACTTACTTAATCCTCTCTACAAATACAGAAATCACAGGGGGGTTTAAGCAATTTGCCCAAGATCATAAAATGAATTAATAGAAGAGCTAGGCATACTGGTTAATTTTTCCAGGACAAATACAAATCCCTGATTTAGAATTAGTCCTTAACACTGCCATTGTAGAATAAGCAAATATGAATTTAATCTGCATCATCCTATAAAGTCCTTTTGAATTTGTTAAGCTGTTCAGTTAACGTAAGAAAGAAGAAATTTGTATCTTGGTAGCACCATAGCTAGAGAGAATGCTTTCTATGAACAGTTCTTTAAGGAAAGCAGGATCCTCTCCAGAAAGATAGTATATGGGAGCTTGAAAGTGTCAAAAAAAGACAACATGCACGTCAGAGTTGATGTAGAAACCTGAGGTCATGCTCCACCTGATTGACTTCCTGCCTTGCTGGGTCTCTGTACTAATTGTTATTTGGAAGCAACAAAGAAAGCAATGTGGATACGGTTTTTATATTTGTTAAAGGTCAGAGAAGAAAACAATTTAACTTTGTAATGCAATCTTACTAAAGAAAGCTTTTAAGTGATCACATCCAAGTATTCAAGTTACAATTTAAGCTGAATTTGAATGTTTTGAGGGAAAACGTACTCACCATTTGTGGTCTGTAGGTAAGGACTCCTACTGTAACAGTAGTGAAAGGCCTGGTTAACCTTTGATTCCTATGACGAAGTGCACTCCTCTGCTGTTCAGGAGTGCTGATTTGATCAGATTCATTGCATTTGTCAAATAAGCTACTTAAAGATATGTGCGTATATTACCCGGCATTTTCATTGCTACACGTAATTCCCAATATTCACAGTTTAAAGAGGAGGTTTAATTTGTCTTACACTGTACGGATTCATCCCATGTATCCACGGCAGGCGCGTCACAGCGGAAGGGCACATTGGAGAAAAGGTGGTTATCTACCGGCATCCAGGAAGCAGACAGGAAAAGAAGGCACCAAAGAGGGAGACGTACGCCCTGGTGACACACTTTTTACAACAACAACATCTCCCCCAACAAGGCTTCACGCCCAGCAGCACACTTAGTTGCGCACGGCATCAGCGGATCGGTCTACAGATGGGCATAGTTCCATCCAAACACCCCACATCTGCACCCACGGGACTTTTGTGGAATATTTGAGACATACACCATAAAAATATGTGCGTGCATGTATTTTTTCATGTATTTTAAAGAGAGACCTAATTTTCCCCAAAATTGACAGGAAGAATAGTGTTACAACGTTTTCATTTCTATTAAAAATTTTCATCCCCATCATCTGGTGACTCGTGGAACTCTAGAACTTGTTAAATACTGAACAATGCAGCTAAGTCTCAGAAGCAAACGAACCCAGGTCCTGACGGCAGTTATGATAACATGCTACTCACCACTCTGTACATCTTAGTTCTCATTTACTTCCACACTATAGGGTTCCTTGACCGAAAATTACATGAAAGAGCTTTGGGCTCTTTTGGGTACACACATACAGAACCACGGATGATCATGGAAATCTCACAGTCATCAGGTGGACGGAGCACAAGACCCAAGGAAAAGGAGCAGCGCTGAAGAGACTGTAGGGACAACTTCTACAGAGCACCATGGTCTCCTGTCCCATTGCCCTGATTACCCGCCACCGGCTGCAAAATACTCAGAAGTGTACACTAAAAAAATGTTACTCCTATGGAAGTTCTCATCCATTTTTCCCCACCCCTACACCCTATGATCAGGGTGATCACCCACTCTGATTCCCCCCCAGATTTCTACTTTATGACTTTTTCTTGGTTTAATTATTACTAATGCCTTTTTACTGTCAAGAATTTAAACAATAGACATGAGGAAAAATACTGAAATTGAAAATGAAACAATAGAGGAAATCAATAAAACAAAAAATTCATTTATTCTTTTAAAGAATCAGCTACATTGATACACCTCTAGCCAAACTATCAAGATAAAAAAGAGAGGACTGTGAGGAAATGTTGTTAAATACATTTAGATAAAGAGTAAAATCTCAAAAAAAAATTCATTAAGAGGAACACAATTTGTTCAATCTTTAAAACGGTCAAAGGTATGAGAGGCTTTTAATTTAAAAAGATGCATGCATATCAAAAAATCATATAAAATATGTTAAACATTACTAGTCACTGATGAAACATAAATTATACCATATTTTTTCAAATAGTAGAGAAAAACCCCTGACAATATCAAGCGGTGATAAATGTAAGAAACAGCAAAGAATATCATGCATTATCAACAGAAAGTTAAGGTTTGGAAAGCAGTTTTACAGTTTCTTACAAAGTAAGACATATGCCTACTCATAACCCAGCAATCTCACTCCTACATATTTGTCTAAAAGAAAGTATTTATCTTCACATCAAACAAATATGTGAGATTTTTACAGCATCTTTCTCAATAATGGCTCTAAACTGGAAATACCCCAGATGTCTCTCAACCAATGAATGGCTAGGCAAACCATGACACAGTAGGATCCAACTCAGCAACAGAAATAAATTTTTGACTTGTGTAATAACATGAGTGAGTTGTGAATTCTTTACTACCTTGCCAGACCCAAAAGAATATGAGGCAGTTCATATGGTATTTTTAAAAAGCAAAATCATAGGCATAGAGGACATATTAGTGATTGTAAAAGACTGAGAGGCAGGGGAGTGGGTCTACTGTAATATAGAGGAATATAAAGGGAAAAACAGTGGAGTATTTTGGAGGTTATGAGACTGTTCTGTATGCAATTAGGTTGGTAGCTGCAGGTTCATCAAAACTCATATCACTGAATATCACAAAGGATTCATTTTATCGTATGTAAATTAAAACAACCAAGATATGAACAAAACACAGTATGGGAACAAACAAATCTAACTCTATTTCAAATAAGTCAAATAGCTGCACTAAAACAGGTAGAAAAGAAAGGAGATGAACAAGAGACTTTAGAAAGTTGTTTTGATTTGATGTTTTAAGGCTAAGCAAAAAATAAAATTAACAGAAAAACCAACCGAAACAAACAAACAAATCTGTACCCAAGCAATATGCTCTCTCCATAAATTAATTTCTTACTAGGGGATAAAGGAGCAATTTTAAATTTTACATTTATTTTTAAACTGATTCCCCCAAATTATAAATACTTGTAGGGTAGTATATGATGTTTTGGTGCATGGATTACAAAATTTTAAAATCATTTTATACATGTACCAGGGTTTCACAAACAAAGAGAGGCCTTGTAGGTGATTAATATGGAACCAGGCTTTCTACAGGCAGAGAAGAAAGTTAAAAGGACAGGAGCACAAAGGTTGAAATAGAGCTGGAGGAATAGCTCAGTGGTTAAAGCACTTGCCTTACAAGCGCAAGGCCCAGAGCTCCATTCCCCAGCACCACATAAGCAGGGCATGGTAGTGTACACCTGTAATCCCAGTGCTGGGGAGGCTGAAGGAGGAGGATTGCTTTGTGCTCAAGGCCAGCCTGGGCTACATAGTGAGTTCAGGACCGGCCTGAGCTACAGAGTGAGACCCTGTCTCAAAAATAAACTCTGTGGTGCTAGATTTGAGGACTATCAGCAAAAATTCATATTTTATTCATTTATGTGCAAGCTGTAATAAAAAAATCCAGTGAATGTGTAAAGCTTTAAAAAATTACTACAGTAAAAGACATGTCATAATTACTCATCTCCTAAAAATTAATTCCCTTCTCTTCAGACACATTAAGGCCTTTGTCCTCGCCACTTTCTGAGGCAGTTATGGAAGTCCTTCTGTGAGTGTTCTGCGTTTTCGTGGCTGCCTTGATGCTGATTTGATGCAAAATGTCACTTTGCCTTGGGAAAGAGAATCAGAAATCACACCGTGGTGGATCCTGAGAGTAAGGCATAAGAGGACATGCAGCATTGCTTTGGTTACCAGCCTGCCTTTCCATGGGTGGCATCAGGCAGCAGCCATCACGGTATTGTTTCTAAACCTTGGAAAGGCACCCAAGAAAGAGGACTTCCGGACTGCTTCTGGATGTGGCCAGAATGGTGGAATGCATGTGTTCAGAGCAAGGGGTAGACTGTAAGGGGATTCACAGCCATGTGCCCTTCACTGTAATAAATTTTTAAAATTAAACATTCACTGTATATTTTGAGCGTATCTTACATGTATGCACAGGTATGAGCATATATACATATGTGCAGAGAAATACACACAGAGATCAATGTAGATGTGGGTGTATGTGCATGAGGGGTCACGTAGATATAATTTCTACTTCTAGCTTCTGAGAGGACCTGAAAGCAGTGACTCCCTAGCGGTCAGATTTTAATTTCTATCACAGTGTTTAATAAAAAGGAATGGCTGCACCTGGGACAAGTTGAGCTACAGCATGAATAATGATAGCACTGGAGTGCAACCCAAAGAACGTAATACTCTCAAGTCCATCCTGACTCAAATGACCGAAGAATTCGATAAAGGGAGAAGGGACAACTCTCCCCTATAGAATTCTATTGATAAATGCAGTAAAAAATGAGGAAACTACAAAGTCACTATTAGCACACTCTTTGTTAGTTATAAAAACATACACAATAATATTGTATGGAGAAACGTTCATGTAACTAATGTTACTTTAAACAGTAGTAAGACATGAACATCACGTAACCCCAGGCGCATTCTGCACTGGAAAGGTATGACTTCAGTTCTGTGGTATTCTTCCCGAAAAGCACAATCATGAGAAATCATAACCCACCAGAGGTGAGGGACATCTTTCAGGATAACTGATCTGTCTTTTCCAAAAATCTCCAGGTCATTAAAGACAAAAAGTGACTAAAGAAGGAGACAGAACAAACAAAGGCAATGCAGGATCCTTAATTATCTCCCAGAATAGAGGAAGAGTGTTTGCATTTGAGTCTGTTGTTTGGATAACTGCATTATATCAGCATTAGTTTCTTAGTTTTGATGATTGCACAGAGATAGGAAAACATGGCCCCTCTGATAGAATCTATAGCTGAGAGAAAGAAACACAGGTTCTCTCAATAGAAGAAAATGTATTCAATTGTCCACTCACTAAAGAACATTCCAAGCTCCTACTGCAAGCCAGGCATTGTACTTGGTGTTGAAAATAAGAACCAAATTTCTATCCCAAATAGTACAGCCTCATTAAAGGGAGATAAAATATACTGATCATTACAGAGTGCCTTGGAAGGGACAAGAATGGCTGGCTTCACAGCACAGTCGACATTTCTGTGCAGTTGATTAGACTGGTTAAGAGGAAGGCCAGGTCTGCCAGAGTGAGCCACGCCTACAAGCACATGCTGTTGCGACAGGCTTGGGTTCAGGAGTTCCAGGGGCACAGGTGTAGAAGAGCCTGCTAGATTAGGCTGAGGCTATTAGTGAGAGAGACAAAATCAAAATGGAGTTAGTTCTGCTCACCACCACCTTCTGCTTACCCCTCCCCTCTCCCTGAGATCATGAGAAAATCAACTTTTGGCCCTAACCCTGCACCTGTGCCAGGAACAACCACAATATGTTTCTGTGTACCCAGAGGTCGCCATGGCTGATAGATTGTAAGTTTCTGTATACCCAGAAGTTGCCATGGTCAATAGGTTGTACGTTAGATTGACGCATAAACTTCCTGATGTAGAAACAATGTATGCCCCATTTCTCTTTTGCTCTGTCAAAAATCCCCCTTCTTTCTTCCCTAGACTGTGAGTATAAAAACCCCTCACCCAAGTTGTTTGGGGCCTGGCTCCTTTGGTGGTCGGGTCCCAGTATGCTGGTCTGTCTGGACCATAAACTCTTGACCAACCCTGCCTGTGAGTCCCATGTGTTAATCTGTGCTACAACATGAGCAGTTTGTTCCTCATCTTTCATCAGCATTCATTTGATTTTAAAAAAAAAGTTCAATGGGGGAGACTATTAGATGATTTTTAAAGTAAGGGCTGAGAAAGTCAGATTTACTTTTTTAAAAATATCATTCTAGGGGCTACATATAGGAGACACTGGAAGGGGAGAGAGGAAAACCACTTAGGAGATCACCATAATAGTGAGAGAGGCTTCCCATCGGTAAAATGACGTTTGTTGGAGGACATCCTGTTTCAAAGCTGTTTATCCACTGAAAATCAAGCGAGAATTCGGGCGGGGGGGAATCAGTAGGGTGAGGTACTTAAAAAAAAAAAAAAAAAAAAAAGCTGTCTTCATAACAAATTCTCAGGTGTCCGGAAGACTGATTCCCTGGCAGGTGAATTGATTTACTGAAGACTTCAAATTCTTTCCCCTAACTTTAGAATCGCCTTACTAAGTTCCTACATGCTTTGCTAGACCGTGCGTAGGGAAAGAGAAATGGAAAACACTCCATTTACGCACTTGGGCTCTGACTGCTGATGAATAAGGAGATCTGAGGAGAAACCAGAAAGTTCCAGGACCCTGAAGAGGGCGTTCACGTGCCTCTCAGCTCTTGGTTCCGTGGAGAAATCACTCCGAAAACAATGGGCCCCTGGCTCGGACGCTTTCCACGACTCCTTGGTAGGAATTGTGCACGGCCGGCTCGTTTCTCTCCCGATCAGCTGAGCCTGAGGACGGGCCTAGGCAGCTGTGGCCGGGCGGCCGCGGTCTGCGGCTCAGCAGGCTCCGGGAAGAGAAGGCAGACACCTGCCGAGGAAATGGGGCCTCCTCGTGGACCTGACTGCGCTTATGACGCGGGCGAAGTGGCTCTCGGCTGCCCACGGGTCAGCGTTTCACTGGCTCTTCATTAAACGCAGATATTCCTAAAGCAGTAATACTACGAAACGCCTGAAGTTGTTATTTGTAACTTTCCTTCTCGTTTTTGAAGCTACTTACAGTTAGAAACACCTAACTTGCCTGTCTACCAGCAAGAGTGTATACTGAAGAAGTGAAGGACAAGACGACAGATTATAGAAGAGTGACTCTCCACTTGTCCGCCACGAAGGGGCAGGGGAGGGAATTGGTTTTTTCCTTTAACAAGAAAGACATCTTTTTACCATTTTTACTGCTCCTTTAACAAAATCTGGTATTTTCCTATCGCTCAGAAGTTGATACCCTCCAACCAAAAACACCTTTCTCATCTTGGGACTCTTCCTGCTGCAGGGAGTACTTTGCCAAAATTGGATCGACTTGGCTGCTTCGCCTAGGCAAGCGGACTCCGCCATCTCCCGCAAGGTGAGAGGGAAAACTACATGTCCCGGCCTGCCCCGCTCGGAGCACAATGGATCCTGTCGTCATCGGACCCCCGCGCCTGCGTATTCTCTGTGCGCCGACAGATTTCCGCCTGGGTCTTGCCTGGGGCGGAAGGCCTTATTAGGCCCGGAAACTTCACTTCCCAGCATGCCCTGCCTCCGCCGCACCTGCGTACTAGCTACCCTGCTGAGGCGCGGTTTAGTTTAAAGGGCTGTCTCAGTGCCTAGGCAACAGGCTTGCTTGCAGACAGAGGCTCCTGCCGACGGGTGGATTCTGGGGTGAGTCTCCGGGGCCCTTGAGGGAGAGTCGACGGCTCGGAGCCACTCTTAGCTCCTGTCACCCCGTCTTCTCCTCTTAGGCCAGCGGTAGGAGCGCCGTTTGCGTGGGCCTGGCGTTAGTTGAAGGAGCTAGCCTCCCCGGCCGCCGCGTAACCCCGAGTCCACCTTTCCGTGCTTACTTCTGTGTTAGGCTGCAGGTTCCAGGGAGGGCCGTTTGGACGTGAATGTTTTATTTATTATTATTATCATCCATTTTTCTTCCAGGCTTGCTTATTAGGACATAAATACCAGGAATTTTCATTTGGTCATTGCTGTTTCTCCAGTACCTGGCACTTGTATATGAAGAGAACAGTGACAGGCTTTTATTGAATATTATTGTCCTCGTTCTTGCCACCCACAATGTAGCAGGTACTGCGCTGGGCACTGAAGATAGAAAAAGGATTAAGAATTGAACCCTACTTTTGAGAGGTGCACATTGACTTGTTACGCTCATCGTGTACCTGATTTATGTCAGGTGGCCGAGGGTTTGGTCGTTTAATCCTGTGTTCCCCGGGCTCCCAGCTTTCCATGTGTTCTCAGATTAACAACTTCAGACCTCCTATCTCCAGTCTGCACCTCTGTTTTGAACTCCAGATCTTCAAATTCAATCATGTACTAAAGACATCTTTTCTGTTTTAAATCTAGCATTTCCAAAACCACTCTCAGTTTCTCCCCAGAGTTCTCATAGGTTTTCATTGTTTCTAAGGTAACACTGTCCTTCCCGTTGCTCGGGCTAAAACACTTCAAAGTAAGCTTGGCTGCTGCTTTTTTCCTTCTAGCTCATATTTAATTCAGCAGCAATAAGTCTTTAAAATAAGACTGCCAAATCAGTGATATATGCAGCCATCAGTGGACCAGTTGGAAAAAAAAAACCGACTGGACTCTGGCCACTTCTCAAGCTGTTGTCATCCTGGCTGTAGGTGGCCGCATCTCCTACCTACAATATTAAGCAGCCTCTAAACTGGTCTTCCTAGTGTTCCCTTCTACCATATGAGTCGGGGTGGGGGGAGAAAGTGCAGTGACCCAGTAAAAAGTGAAACTAGGTCACAGCCACCTTTAGTTCTAAAGCATCTAGTGGTTTTGAGTCACTAAGAGTAAAAGCCAAATCTTTACAGTGGTTTTAAGGGTCCTCTGTCTTCTGATCCTTTACACCCTCCAGCTTGTCTCAGTCACTCTCTAATCAAGCTCCTTACTGTTTTGGTGTCATCAGGTGTCTTAACTTAGGCCCTTCCAACCTCATCTGCCGCTGGTCTCTTCTTCACTCATTTCTTTCACTTGTTTGCCTGCAATCAAACTAACCTCCTTTCTTTTGTGGACCCACCTGGTGTTCTAACTTTGTCCTTTGCACTTACCGTTAACTACGTCCCCAGATCTTTCCACAGCTGCATTCCTGACCCATGACCGTTGTGCGTTAAAGGGTTGTGTCGGTGAGATTCTTGCCTTGACCGCTCAGCTTAAAATTAAAGTCTGAGCTGGAAGAGTGGCTTGTGCCTGTAGTCTCAGCACTTCAGGAGATTAAGACAAAAGGATCACAGTTCCGAGGGCAGCCTGGGCAACTTAGCAAGACCCAGTCTCAAAAAAAAAAAATTTTTTTAAAGGGCGAGGAAGGTAATTCAGTGCAGAGACCCTGGGTTCATCAACCTGTAGTAGTACTCTTTGCCTCCTCCAGATTAAAATGTGCACTGTAGCCTCTATTTTAATGCTTTTATTTTTCTTTATTATGCTTATCACCTGTGAGAAAACTTTAAGTTATTGTATGTCTTGTTTGCTGAATATAAGCTTCATGAGGGTAGCTAGTTTGTTGTTTGGTTGGGGGGATTTTGTTTCTTGTTTTGTTTTTTTTGTTGTTGTTGTTTTTGCATGTGTGTGTGTGTGTTTGTGTTTGAGACAGGGTCTCACTCTGCAGCCCAGGCTGGCCTTGGACTCACAGCAATCCTCCTGTCTCAGCCTCCCGAGTGCTCAGATTACAGGCTTGCGCCAACACACCCAGCTTATATGGTGCTGGGGAATTGAACTCAGATACTTAGCGCTTGCTAGGCAAGTGCTTTCACTGCTGAGCCATTCCTTCAGCTCTTATATTTATTTATTTATTTTTGAGACAGGGTCTTGCTCGATAGTCCAGGCCAGTCCTGAACTCACTATGTAGCTCAGCCTGGCCTAGTACTCACAGCTGTCCTGCTTCAGCCTTCTGAACACTGGGATCACAGGTATGTGCTAACATGCTCAACTACTATATCGTGGTGCTGGGGATTGAACCCAGGGCCTTATGCTTCCTAAGTGAGCACTCTAATCACTGCGCTACATCCCCTGCCTGCTTTATTGCCTCAGTGCCTGTAAGGGTATCTGTTCTGGCAAACAGATGTGTAAGTGACTGGAGATAGTGTTACCGACAGAACTGGTTTCCAGTGGTTGTGATAGACAGCCTTGCTCTGTTATTTGCATCAGTGGCTAATACTTATGCCTCTTGCTAGTTATAGGAATAGAACAGGTGTTCATGGAAACAGGTGTTCCCTTTTCAGAGTCACGTGGTCTTTACGTGTGCTTCTGACATTGGCCTTTTTATGCCTTGCTTTCTATGAGGCGACACACGAAGATGCTTGTTGGAAATACTCTCCAACATCAAACATGTATTTAAGAATGACAGCCTATCTGGATGTATGTAATTAGTTGTGAATAAATTTTTAAAGCATATACATTTAATTTTTTTTATTACTGTTACTATAAAACACCAGGTCTTAGGGTTAAGGCAGCCTTCACCATTTCGCAAAGCACAGATGCATCAGAGCGATTGCTTCTTTGCTGGAATATGAGTAACTGAAGGAAGCTTTGTTCTTGGGAGACTACACTTTTTGGAGTGTGAGTTACGGACCTGCGCCTTAATGACGACCTGCCAAGTGGACAGTGGCTTGTGTGCTAGGGGAGTGGCATGTCTCTAACCCTTCTGTGGGCTTACTCGGTGAAGGACAGGCGGGGTATTGTCAATATCAACAGCAATGAAGATAAAAATCTCTAACTTCAATCCTGAACTCAGCGGATGCCTTGACTCGATCCCAGGTCCTTATCTCGTATTCCTGTGTCACTGGATAGGGGCTGAGGAGGTCCTCCAAAACAAGAGATAGGAACCTCAGCTTGCCCCGCCCCCAGCAGGGTCAGCAGCTCATGTCACAGGAAAGCATACCAGGGGGTGTCGGTGAGAGGTGTAGGCAGAACTGTTATGCAGTAAGTACGCTGAGAGTGTGGGTGCTCAAGGGCGAGGCACATTATATGGTATGGCTTTAGAGGTATTTATATGGGTTTGGGGATGTGCTCAAGGTGGATGATCTGGGATTTATTGTTGTTATTATTTACCTAGTGTGTTTCCTTAAGATCACTCGCTCGTTAGTGGGTTAAAGCAGAAACTGGCCCGATAAGTAGGGCAAAATGCAAATCATCTGTGCATGTTTGAAGTTGGGAGAAGTGGTACCCAATTAATGGCGAGGCCTGAGTGGAAGTCCATGGAATTTTTGGATTTGTGACAGCAGAAGCAAAACACAGGCCAAATTTATGAGCTTACTGGATCTCTAAGACCCCTAGGAGCTTAGGAGTAGGAGAAAAACAGGTCTGGTGTGAAAAAGTCTCTGCAGCCTTGAGTGACTTTGCATTCTGAAGCTGTGGTGGTTTATCCCCCATTTTATTGATATGTGTAAGTGCAAAATTTAAGGTTTACAATGGAGTTTAGCATTTTGTGCACCTACGTGTCTTGTTAGGGTAACAAGGACTTTCCCACTCTCCTTTTGTCCCTCCCTCTACCCGTTCCTCCCTCCCTCTCCGCCCTACCTCCCTGTTTCACTTTGTTTTTCATTTTAAGTTCCTTAAGAGTTGTGATCTGGGACTGTCATATCAGAGAAACCATTCAATGTTTCACCTTCTGCTTCTGACTCACTTCACTAAGCATGATGTTCTCAAGTTTCTTCCATTTGTCTGTAAAAGCCTCCATGCTGTTGGACTTTATAGATGGATAGTATTCCATTGTGTATAAATACCACAGTTTATGTATCCACTGGTCTGTTGATGGGTATTTTGGTGACTTCCATATTTTAGCTATTGTTAGTTGTGCTGCTATGAACATGGGTATGCATATATCTCTGTTGTATGTTGTTTTGGCCTCTTTTGGATATATTCCCAGGAGGGGTGTCGCCGGATCAAAGGGGATATTTATTTCTAGTCTTTTAAGAGCTCTCCATACTGCTTTCCAGAGTGGTTGAATGAATTTACACTCCCACCAGCAGTGCAGGAGGGTTCCTTTCTCCCCACAGCCTCGCCAGCATTGATTGCTATTTGATTTGTTGATATAAGCCATTCTCTCTGGAGTGAGATGGTATCTTAGCGTTGTTTTGATTTGCATCTCTCTTATGGCTAGAGATGGTGAGCATCTTTTCATGTATCTATTGGCCCTTTGTACTTCTTCGTGAGTGAACTGCCTCTTCATTTCATTTGCCCATTTTTCAATAGGATCCTTTATTTTGATGGACTTAATTTTCTTTAACTCCCTATGTATTCTAGTTATGAGTTTCTTATCTGAGGTGGTGGTGGTGAATATTTTTTCCAGTCTGTTGGTTCATTATTTACAATGTTGCAACCTGTTCAACAAATGGTGCTGGGAAAACTGGACATCCACATGCAGAAGAATGAATCTATTCACACACATGTCACCATGCACCAAAATCAAATCAAAATGGATTAAAGACCTAAACATTAAAAATGTTTAGGAAGACAAAGTAGGCAAATTTCTAAAAGACATAGGGGTAGGCAAAGATTTTCTTGGCAAGACACCAAGTGCAAAAGAAATTACCCCCACTGTCAACAAATGGGATCTTGTCAAATTAAAAGTTTCTGCAAAGCAAAGGAAATTGTCAACATTATTTCTAGTCTTTTGAGAGCTCTCCATACTGCTTTCCAAAGTGGTTGTACAAATTTACACTCCCACCAGCAGTGCAGGAGGGTTCCTTTCTCCCCACAGCCATGCCAGCACTGATTGTTATTTGACTTGTTGTGAAGCTGTGGTTTTTGTAAAAGTATGATTTAAAGTTACATCTTTCCTTGTCTCCTTTTTACCGTCTTTATTTTTTGTGCCCCACTTGCCAGTCTCCCAGGCACTGAGGGACCTTTCTGGTGACCGTGAAGGCTATCCTCTTGCTATGGCCCTCCCAAAGGCTTTCCTTACCCTGGTACTGTCTTGTTTTTCCACGGTGGGATGAAAGTGGTGGTGAGGGTGGGAAATTATTGGGAGAGAATGTTTTCAGCTAATCCTAAAAGCTGTTTCTGATAAATCTTCAAGGACTGGATTAGTTTAATTTTTGACTCAGCAGCTTTCGTGATGACCTGAACAGAATCTTTAACGGAGATATTTCAAGGCACCACCGTGTTTCACTCCGGAGCTCTGTCCTCTGCCTCCTGTGCAAGTGCTGACAACCTTGATCTCCCCTCCTCAGACCAAGTTTTCTGACATCCTCCTGCCTTCAGAGCCTGGGGCAAAGCTGGTTCCTTCTTCTTGAGAATATTTCTTCTCTCTGAATGCCAAAGAAACTCTAGTGGATGGGTTGGAGTGAGTGCAGCTGCAAATCAAATTCCCACCCTAACATATAGACTTTCTCTTTTATAAGCAGATGAATCAGTTTAATTTGAATTAATGTGATTGTTTTTATAGCAGGATGTGCATACGCTTGTAAATATACAGATTATAGTTACCTTAGAGTGACAGTAACAAAACCGGACATTTCAACAGTTACATGAAAATAGTTTAGGTGGGAATCTGCATCCTCTTCAGCCTATATGGTGGAAACTTCTATCCCATTTTCTGTATCTTTGCAAAGGTAGACTTTTGTTATATTTGTAGTAGCGTGCTTGGCTTCAGATAGAAGTGACACCGGGAATTCTGTGTATTATAACCAATTATCTGTTATAGAATTGGTCTTCCTCCTCCTACCACCCCGCCCCCGGCCTCTGGGTTTTTCTTATTATTCCCTTTACCTCTTCTGCTTGGAGATACTGTTGTCTGAAAACACCATATACCAGAAAAAAGTGATTAAAGCAAAAAAAAAAAAAAAGTATGTATTTTTTTGTCCCCCCAGACAGGTCAGAGATTACTGGCTTGCTCAAAAACTGTCAGGACAATCTGAGCTTCTCAGGCCTGGTATTTCTTAGACAATGATGATTCCTGGCTCTTTTTTTTTTTTTTTAATATCATCTGATCAAAAAATACTGCTAATGTTTAAATTTTTAAAAATTATTGAAGTAAAAGACACATTGGCATGAATCTCCCTGAGAATACTCTCTCTTGCCTCAGACACACTTATCCCATAATTCTTGTCACTTTATAAAGCAGTTCTAGAATTCCTTTTTCATGAGTATCTTTAGACATGGCTGCCCTGATGATCCTAAATTGATTCAAAATGTTTGTTTGTTGAGACAAGGCCTTGCTCCATAGGCCATGTGCAACCCAGGCTGTCCTTGAACTCACCACTGTCCTCTGCTTCAACTTCCGGAGTGCTGGAATTACAGGCATGGGCCACCACATTCAGCTATTTTGTGTTTGGTGCTGGAGGACTGAATCTGGCGTCTCGTGTTTCCTAAGCAAGCAATGTAATCCCTGAGCTGTGCCCCCACTCTGAAAACATTTAATACTTTTCATGGTCATGTTAACGTTGGGGACGAGCCGGAAGTCACACAGTGCCAGAGTTAGTGAATAAGGTGGCTGAAGACACACTGCCGTGTTTTTATAAGCCTGCCTTCCATTGGACAGCACTCAGTAGGAATATTCATTATATTCTAGATCATACATTGTAAAGAAGAAGAGGATCTTGCCAAGATTCATGGCAATGTGTCTTTTATTATATAATTTTTAAAAAAGTAAACATTTCCCATATGTTTTGATCAGCCCTCAGGTATTTAAGAGCATGAGGTATTTTGTGGCAACCTGAAGGAATATGCCCCATTCTGACGTCCTGAGGGGAGGGAAAGGACAAATGTCCTCTTTCCTCTTGTTGATTTCATACCTTTATTATCAGCATGTTGTTGTTGTTGTTGTGGTCGTTGTCGTCTGAGCACTGTGTGTGGAGAGCAGGTGCCGCTTGTGAGCCGGATCAGACTCCCCTGCGTACCTTAGGGTTGTGTTATTACCTTTACAGGATTTCGGGGAACTGAACTAGCCAAGGCAGGCTGCTTTGCTGCCTCCTGGGCCCACGGATGGCTGAATGAGCTGCCCAGCTGTTTTTTTGTGGCCATGGGAGAGTGAAAGAGGGGGAGGATCTGGTTGGCGCTCCCCGGAGTATTGGCAGGTGGCGATGCTTAGAGCAGACTGCCCACTTGCTTCCAAAGGCTGTGAGACACTGAACAGTTAGGGCCAGCCACCCAGCAGCTTCTGCAGTGGGTGGATGGGGCCACCCTGCTGGTTTACAGGGCCATCTTGGCTGAGTTACAGAGTCCAGCTGACCAGTGGCTTCACAGACCTTGGTCTCAAGTTGGCACGGTGTAGCAAGAGCACTGGGAGGATGGGATTGGTGAGGGTGTCGCAGAGCTGGTCCCTTTGAGGCAGCATAGGCTAGGAGAGTCTTCAGCAGCTCCCCCCATCTGGGCGAAGGGCCTACAAAGGCTGCAGGCATCACCACAAACAAATACTTCTGGTGTCTACAGCATGAGCAGGAACTTGTGGAGACCTTCCGCTGACCCTTACTTCACTGTGTGACGTTACTCTTGGTTCAGGCGGCGTGGGAGATGCTGTGTATAGTTCCCTCCTTTGTGTATTTCTGTTCTTTCGACTTCTCTGCCACGTCCATACTTGACTCTGGCATTCTCCCTCAAGTACTCCAGTGGGATGTCGATTTTTCCCCCTGTGTTTTGGTGCCATCACCAGGTGCCATTGGCCAGCCATCTTACTCACGTCTTATTCTCATTTAGTTTTGTTGAGATTTGGAATGGAGCTTGGAAATCTCACGTCACTGCTTATAGAATGAATGATCATTGCTCCTGCTCTGAAGTTACGGTTGCAGATTGTTAAAAATTGCCATTTCACATAGTTGGCTAATCAGTTATTTTGTGACACCTCTTCAAAGATCTAAGCATAAAATTTTTTCAGGAAGGCTCACTGATGTTATCATGAAAATACGTGGCTATACAAGAAGTGGTAGAGAGCTAAGTCGTAGGTCCTAGTACGTGGCTAATAGAAAGTAGGTGAGACCAGATTATGATGCAGTCACAAACTCCCCAACAGTCTCAGCGGCCTGCAGGCACAGAAGCTGATGGCTCACTCACACTGTGTGACCTGGCCGGGCATGGATGTCTTTTCTGCCATCTTCACTGTAGGACCCTAGCCCAGGTTGCAAGCCTGTCTGGGACACAGTTCATCTCATACAAGAGGGAAGAATGATAAAGGACAGACTGGTTCTGCCAACACAAGATACAAGGCCCTTCCTGAGGTCAGCGGGACGTTGAAGCGTAGTTCTCTCATCAGAGTCAGTGGCTATTTGGACGACAAGGGAAAGTACCACACTGATACTGGGACTTTGCTTTTAGGTGCACATGGAAACCGCAGTGTATAAGCCAACCCACATCAAAGCTACAGCTGCCGAAGTGTTCACAGCACTTCAGCAGAGGATGAGAGTAGTTGAGGAGCAGACCAGCGCTCTGAGGGACGACCTAATAATGATGGACTGCGGTGACAAAAGGTAACAGAACAGTGACTAGATCCGTCTTCGTAGTCTGAAGAATTTTATTTCACTGTTTAGTAATAGCGAAACAGTGGTTTGCAGAGGAGACACATATTTATGAAAGAGCTAAGAAATAATCATAATCTTTTAAACATCAGTTAAAAAATATTTGCAAGATAATCTGTCATTCAGTGATACCACTGTTCAGTTATTGGACAGGTATTAGGTACAAAATTTACTTTGTTCACTTCAATATGTGATTGAAAAACAGTTTTTATAGAAATTATAAGACAGGATTGAAATCTTTAAATATTTCATAATATGAAGTTGTGAATGAGACTCCAAAACTATTCCTCCCACTCAGTACTGCTAAAGAAGTTACCGACTTTAAAAGTAGTATGAATTTGGGTGCTTACATGGCAACATGAAACTCATTGGTGTGATTTTTTAAAAAAATAGATCTATTTCCTGTGTGCTTCTAATTAAGACATAAAGTTGGTATAGTTTTTACTGTAATAACCACAGAATAACCTTTAGCATTTAAAGATTAAATTTGAAAAAAGATTAAATGTTGTACACATTGAATATATTGGTAAATAGAAATATTTGTTATGATTTTAAAATTTCTCTTAAAGCATGTGCGTTGGTAACTGTTAATTCTGTTAGGTCACCATTATAGAATTAACTTTTAACATGTTTTGTGTGTCACTTGTCTTTACGTACATCAGAAAATTTACAAGAAGTCAAGTCAAGTAGTAAAGTCAGTCACTGTAAGGTCCATCCATGCTGGGCTCATTCACCCTCTGCATCTAACAGTTCTCTCTGTATTGGAATCTGGAAAGGCTTGTTAATGAAGAAATCACATTAGTTTTCATTTTATCTTTTAAAAAATTTGGTTTTACTTTTAATTGACAAATGATTGTATAGATTTGTGGATGTTTTGAATGCAACTGAGGCGCATGACCAGCTCATGTGGTAACTAGGTTTCAGAGAAACCCAGACAGAAGAGCCCCAGGAAAGGGTCCATGTGCAGGGCCTCCTCCAGAACCGTGCACACACACACACACACGCACACACGCAAGCACGCACTCACGGTTTCACCTCTTCTTTCCTGATTTGAACATTTATTTTATTTTATTTATTTTTTTGAGACAGAGTCTCGCTCTGTGGTCCAGGCTGGTCCTGAATTCACTTCAGAGTCAGGTTGGCCTTGGACTGACAGCAATCCTCCTGTCTCAGCCTCCCGAGTTCTGGGATTACAGGCTTGCGCCACCACGCCCAGCTTATGTGGTGCTGGGGAATTGAACTGGGGTACTTAGCGCTTGGCTTAGCGCTTGCTCAAGCGCTTTAACTGCTGAGCCATTCCTCCAGCCCCTCTGATTTGAACATTTTTTATTTGTATTTTTGCCTCACTGCTCGGGCTGGGATGTCCATGGCTGTGTTGAATAGTAGTGATGAGAATAGGCGTCTTTCTCTTCTTTCTGACCTTAGAGGAAAAGCTTTTAACTTGACACCATTGACTATGTTATCTGTGGGTTTGTTATACCTCACTTTTATTGTGTTCAGGAACATTTCTCCTATTTGTAATTTATTGCTCTTCTCATAAACGGGTGTGAATTCTGTCAAATTCCTGTTAACAGTTGAGCTTCTGACTAACCTGACTGGGGGTTAACTAAGCCAATGGTCAGACCTCCAGCAGCCTGAAGAGGAGACCAGCATTTCCTAAGCCTTTTCTCCAGCTCGCTGTATGGATAACTCAGCCTATTAATTCCTCTTGGAAGAAGCTGGCAGCAGCAGCAGTTGGCAGAGTACATTGGCAGCCCCTTCCAGGGTGAAACTGGGAGCTTTGAGCTTTAGCCTTTTTGCTGCCTTGATCCTGGGTAAAGAAGCTCCTAGAGGTATTTATATATCCATAATAAAACTGGTCCTTTGCTCTGTGGTCTAGAGAGATGTGTATTTCTAATCCATTCTGCTCTTAGAGCAAGGCAAAATAAGAGCCAAACCATGGGGAAGCGTGCAGTTAGGGTGCTCTGAGTGGGCTCCAGCCACTCAGGGAGAAGCTGGGGACCGGGCATTCCTTCTCGGGTGTCTGGTACATGCATCCGGTGGGGTTTGTGCCTTGTTATGCCTCAGCTTTGCCTACCTGTTAATGTGGGCCTTTTTCAGTCACGTAGAACATATCTCAACTCATATCCTACAATCTTAGAGGGAAATGATTTGTGTATAGATAACTTGTTTGGTGTATTTGTGGCTGGAGGGAGAGTTAAGAGCCTCCTGTTCTACCGTTTAGCTAATAACTACTTGTCTCTAACTATTATTCTTACTAGAAAGTTAATTTGGACTCGATGTTGGGATTGCTGTAGTACAGATTGAATTTACATATTATTTTATGGGGCTCTTTGTCCAGAGACCATTTGGAAGTTTCACGCTATTTAGAAGACCCAGTCAACCAGAAAATCGTCAGTCCTATCAAGACTGAAGTAGTCTGTCCGGGAAAAACAGATGTTTTATGGAAGAACTGTGAGTTTCTGGTAAATCGAATGTGCCATCTGGAAAGCCTCATTCAGTCCTTGAAGATGAACATCTTCCGCCTGCAAACCGAAAGGGATATAAATCCACAGAAAACAGGTACGATGAGAACCGAAGCATCAGAACATAGGTCCTCTGTGGGACTGAGTTGATGATTGTTTCCCCTGCTCGTCTTCCCACCCCTTGATTTCCCTCTGGCGATGTCTGTCCGGCAGCGTTCCTGAAGGACCGGCTGAACGTGATCCAGGAGGAGCACTCTCAGGACCTGAAGCTGCTGCACCTCCAGGTGATGGATTTGCGCCAGCAGCTGTGCAACGTGAGGGAGGAGGAGGACAAGGCGCAGGATGAGGTGCAGAGGTTGACCACCACGCTGGAGATGGCCTCAGAGACGAAGGTGTGAAGCCCCGTGGTCTGAAGCACAGCGAGCATTAGGTGCTTGTTGTGGCAGCAAAGGACCCGTAAGACTGACTTGCAAACAGGTGGTGCCCAGTGAGGCTTCTTGGCATGTGATGCCCGTCTGCGTCGGGACCCTGCGTCCCTGTGGTGGCAGTTACTGTTTGGAGCCATTGCCCTGTGGGGGGCCAGGGAGCTCCCAGAGGCAGGGGGTAGAGGCTGCACTCAGAATGATAAATGGGGAAAGTGAGAGAGTAGGAAGTGAGGACAGGAAAGTGAGTGAGCGCCGGGGAGGAAGTGCTTTGTGTTCAGATGTGCTTGAGAGGGAACAGCCCAGGGAGGCTCCAGGGGAGAGAGGACTTGAGCTGAACCTCCCCAAGGCAAAGTGCAGGTAGGGTCATTGCAAGGAGCACACACACAGGCCGCAAAAAAATAGGGGCTACTGGGAAAAGAAACTGAAAGCACCATTTCCTCCTGTGGACCAGGTGGGAAAACATATTGTGCAAGGCCTTGTTGTCCGCGCTTTTAACATTTAGAATGCTGGAGGAGCTGGAGGAATGGCTCAGCAGTTAGGCAAGCGCTAAGTCAAGTGCTGAGTACCAAGTCCCATTCCCTAGCACCATATAAGCTGGGCGTGGTAGTGCATGCCTGTAATTCAACCCCGGCACTGAGGAGGCTGAGATAGGAGGATTGCCTTGAGTCCAAGATGAGCCTGGGCTCCACCGTGAGTTCAGGACCAGCCCAGAGTGAGACCCTTTCTCATTAAAAAAAAAAAAAAAAATTAGAATGCTGGAGCTCAGGGAGAAGTCATTTGCCCAAGCTTACCACCTCTCGACTACCTGTTTGACCCTTGATCTTGCCCTAGGGTGTAAGTAGGGTGAGATGTGCTCTCTTGCTGGCGAAGAGTGAGAATGTAATTGTGGGAGATAAGCTGGGTATTAATTAGCTGGAGATTCTGTGGTAGAGCATCCCAAGATCAAGGCTAAGAGGTGGGCTGAGCCTGTGGCCAGAGATGCAGGTTTTTGATCCAGAAGGGACAACATGAAAATAAGGCAAATACGTTCATAATACTGTGGGGCACCAACTGCGGGGAAGAACTTAGGCACAGCTGGGGACCCATTCGTTGCATGATCAGAGTCACGAGAGCCCAGACAGGTCTGACCTAGGAGTGTGGCATCTTGACATGAGAAAAGAGGGATGTTTTATGAAGAAAGATCTTTTAGAATATGGCACTGAATAGAGAATGAAGGTAGGAAAGGTGCCACTTGTCCTCTGGTTATTGAATTTTATGTGGGAGGTGGGTATGACCTGGTGAAATGATGGGCACTATCAAAGGACTAACTTTAGAACTATGTCATTGTAATAATTACTTCACACTTTTGTTTATGGCCATATCAAAACATAGATGGCCAGGAGCAACGCACATTTCCTGGTCCCCTTCCTGACTAGCTTTACCTCCTTCCTCCCCCTTCTGTCCTCCTTTTACCTTCCGTACTTTTTCCCAATAAATTTTCTTCAAAACCTGCCTCCTGTATGAAAAAAAAATTCATTCGAGCTGACTGGCCAAGCTAAACCTTTCCTCACGTGTCAGATTGTTGAGAGCTTTTTCCCCTTCCGTTTTTTGTTTTTTGTTTTAGAAGAATGCAGCTATTATTGAAGAGGAGCTGAAGAGCACAAAACGTAAAATGAGTCTTAAAATTCAGGAGGTGAGATGGGAAGCCATGCTAGAGCGTGTCCAGGTAGTGTTGGAGTTGCAGAAGGGAAACCAGGGAAGTAGAAAGTGCAGATGAAGAGAATTCGGTGGAGAACAAAACCCACAACTGTGTCATAAGGTGGAAACCTTGTGCAGCATCTCAGGTGAGAGTGAAAGGGCCTGCCCTTACCTGACGCAAAGACTCCCCTTCGCCTCAGTTCTGTCATAAAACTAGAGGTGAAAAATAGATGCTCCTGAGCCAGGAGGGGACAGCGATCACATGCTGAAGCCTTGGCCACAGGGTTGCCCACTACAGTGGTGGATGCCTTCACCAAAGGCCTCTTCATCGAAAACTATGCTTGGAATAAGAAGCTTTTGACAAACCTGCTCATCTAATTTTCCCTTGAAATCTTCATTTCAGCCTCAGTTTTGGGAACTAGGAAGTAGGCAGTTGCTAAAAACTGAGGGACTAAAAATTTGCCACTGAAAACAGCAAATAGAACAGTTACCAACTCACTGCATGGACAGTGACCTAAACACCACCACATTCCCTGCAGAGTTGGAATTAATCCTAATTGGAAAGGTCGAATTATATTTAAAAGATGCTTCCATATGAGTCAGCAAAGTAGACATGTAAAATTTCTTAGAATTATAATTGTTGTGCTTCATGTAGTAAGCATTGCTATCTGGAAAATTCTCTTAGGTGGAGAAATTTATTTGCTGTTCCATTAAATCATGCTTGTTCATAATTAGAATATTTTTAATATATTTAATAGACTATCTTTTAGAGCATGGTTAGGTTTTATAGAAAGATGGAGCAAAAGTTTCCTTATACCCCACGGCTGTCTCTGTTAGGGAGACATAAGCTTGTGTTTCTGAGTGGTCATAAGTGGATGAAGGATATTTATTTTATGGCATGTTAGGTGAACTTTTGACACTAACTCTGGTTCTCGCTAAACTGGTGTGGTGGTCACTGGTCTTGCCTAACTGCAGTGTTGTCCTGTAGCTGAGAAGACAACTGGCTCAGGAGAAGCACTTCAGGGAATCCCTAGAGAAATCCGGGTCAGTGATGCTGCTCAAGATACAAGAAATGGGATCCACAGTGGAGGCGGAACGGAAGCAGGTAAAGGATTTCCTCTCCTCATGTAACAAGAAATGGTGGAGAAGTGAGACAGAAACAAGAAGCTGACATTTTGTCCGTCAACTTAGTTTTGCTGATTCTCTCAAAATTTATTAGGTTATGTATGTTTCTTTAGTAACCTGTTATTAATAATATTCTTACTACAGTGCTTAGAAATTTAGAGCAAAGTAAGTATGGACTCTACTGTTACTTTTCCAACACATTATGAATGAAACAGCTCAGATTAGAGAAGTTAACTTGTACCGGCTTTCTAGAAAGATCCTTGGCTCCCTGTGTGATAGCCTTCCTTCATCCAGTGACTCTGTGATAGGCATAGGTCTCCTCTGTATGTGTGTGAGAGAGAGAGCGAGTGAGAGATCTGGATAGACAGCAAAAGACTAAGATAGGAACCAAAAACTTAAAACAAGGATATCTTTACACTACTCATTTCAGTCATTATTTATGTTAATCCTCATTTTTGTCTTCGTTGTAGTTACTTGAAGTACTTACATGTAATTCAGCGTATTTTGAATTTTAGGTACCCAAGAAAATTAGCATTTTTATGTTTTAATACCTACAATTTAATTGCATAACCTTTATTATTTGCCCTTATTATTTTAACCAATAACTGCTCATCAGAAATGAATTTTTAAAAGGATTCTCCTTAAGAAATTTGCAAGTGATCCATTTTTGCTATAACTTGTACTGCTAATCAATATAGTAGCCATTAGCTACTTATGGCTGTTTATATTAAAATTAGTTAAACTAAGGATTCGATTCCTCCATCACTTCAGCTGCATTTCATGTGCTAAGTAGCCTCTCGGTACTGGTGACGGCAGCACTGGGGAGAGCGCAGGGTGCTCCAGTGGACAGCACCACGGGGAGGCCTGCACTCTTTAGTGCTTTGATCTGTAACATGTACACTGTCTTTTCCTTCAGAGACTTGAAGATCAGAAATCCTGCCTTCTGCCGGAACCTGTACCTTACAGAAAGAGCTTTTCTTATACAATTTCAGGTGCACATTTTGCAGCAAAACTGCCTGACCTTACGCAGTTCTATGCAGACCACCCAAAACCTGCTGGCACAGGAGCAGCAAAGAAGAGAAGAGTCAGAGACTGCCGCCTCCCAGCTCAAGTCCGACCTAAGTATGTGCTTCGAGGCTGGGAATCCCTTTCGGGTAGTGCTTCGAGCTTTCACACAGAAGCTCTCCCTTAGGGGCTCAGATTCTAGCGGTACCCTGGGTTAGTGGTGGTCTTCAAAGTCCTGAATGTAATTGCTAATTTCCTTTCCTCCTTAGCACTGATACTAAAATATGTTCATAGTAAAACAAAAATGTTTTAGTAATGTTGGTAATAAAACAAGCAAAAATTAACACTAGTAAAACATTTTTGACCCTTTTAATTGTAAACTATTGTAAGTATACAAAAACATTTGATTTCTAGACACCTAGGTTAATAATTAGATAAATATTAATGAGGAAAGCCGTTACCATTTGCTAACTCACTGATTTCGTTGTTCATCATTAATTGTGTCAGGTGATCAGTATATCTTAGTTCACTTACACTTGCAGAGACAGGTGATGTAAGGCACCTTAATGAGGTCTTAGACGCCTCCCCTGGCCGCACAGATGGGAGGATCCTCAAAGGTGACACGGCTAGCAAATTTGGATCAAGTCTAGGAGTTTGGAGTCATGCTGCTTCTTCTGTCCCATCAGCACTTAGTCTTCTGACTACTGTGTCATTACAAAGCAGTTTAAGGTGGTCAGTTATGTGTGGTACCTCACATGAGTAGATTATCATGATTTACACAGAAGAGCTACCTAAAGCCCTTCGAGGTTACATGGGGAAGAAGTGGCAGAGTGGAGCTTGCTCCTGGATCCAATGACTCCCAGTCCAGTGCTCTGCCCTGTGGCTATAGCGGGGCAGGAAACACAAAAGGAAACAGGGAAATGAAAGTTACAGAACAATGTAAAACAAAGTGGAAGCCCTTCATGTGTTGACTTGGATTGCTCTTGGCAGAAAACCTTTTCTTTGTTGGATAGAGAGTTACACATGAAGTTCTCATTGATGGTATCCCAAGATAACTTTCCGTCTCATGATTGTGAGCCTACAGAATAGCTTGCATTCTATGGTGCTTCTGTTATTCCATTTGAACCTTACAACAACCTAGACAGAAAGATAAGAAAATACACTCATTCTGCAGAACACACACTTCTGAAGGGACTGTTCCCAAGGACCCACACAAGTGGAATAGCTATTACTAACACACAGATCTTTCTAGTATATTCGTTGGCTCTCTTGGTAGATGAGTTGGTTTTTTTTTTAGCTGCTCATTGAATTAATGCTTTATATTTTAATTTTGTAAAGGATATGTAGAAGTCATAAAAGAATTAAGATTAAAACAGTAATTCAAATTAAGTTGAGGAAAAGGAATGTGATTAACTGTATGCTTAATACTGGGTTTTAGACTTTTTACATATGTGTTTGTTCTCTAAAGTAAAAATAGTCATTCTAGCTAGATTAACAAAAGGAATACTTTTACATATTTTTCAATTAACTTAAAAAGTTGTCTTTTATCAAATACGTTAGCCATAAACATTTATGAAAAGTGATTAAATTTTTTCCAACATAAAGACTTCCCTTTCTTTGATAATAGAACTTTCAAAACAGGCCCTATCATTTATCTTTTTAATCCTTCACACATTTTAGAGTTCAATGAGTCATGGATTCATATATTCAAAAATATAGGTATTATAAGGAATATTCTACATAACGTGATTTTTAAAAACTGTGTCTTACAAATTTTTGGCTTTAAATTTAAGTGAAACACGACTAATAGGTCTCTGAATTTAGCCATAAAGCCAAAATATGACTTTTGGAAAAGTTTGCATCTTTTGACTACTAGTATATAAGGCCAAAGTATTCCTCCAGAGTCCTTAATTTTCTTTTCATTGCTTATACTCAGTAATTTAAGATGTTTTTCTACCCCTCCCTCTGACAAAAATCATCCTTCCGAGCACCAGACCAGTATCTTCCTGCGAAGCATACTTCTATATTTGGGAGCCCTGTTGATGTGTCAAACACACGCACACCTTCCGGGTTCATCCTTTCTCATTCTGTCCTTGCCCTCCACTCCTCATGTCCTTAGAGTCCACTGTCTACTGGTCATGGCTACATGTGCTCCTCTGCTCCCCAGCAGTGACCACCCAGGCCTGACAGTCCTCTCTGCTCCATACTGCTTGTGTTTCCCTCTGCCTCCCCACTGTCACGGTTGGTGGCGGCCAGCCCTTGCTGGGTCTTTATGCTGATCTCCCTCCCTTTCTGCATGTTCTTGGTGTGATCTAACAAAGAAACTTCTGCTCTGGCTCCTCGGCCTCAAAGACCCATCATCTGCACATTAACATGTGCAACATCCTTTACCCTGCAGATGACTGGAATAGTTTAGATAATTCCATATCTGTTTTTGGTTTATAAAATTAGTTGTGTTCATCTTATTTCCCCCAAGATATTGACAAAAAGAAAGAAATCTTCTGAGGGAAAAAATACCATGTGATTTTGTTGTTATAATTAATTATCATGAGAGTTCAGTGAATTTTTTATTTTTATTTTTTTTTTTAGTTTCTAGAGATGATCTCATTTCCAAGTTGGTTGAAGAAAATAAGGTAAGTTTTCAGGTTCTCTGAAAGGTAGAGACCACAAAGATCTTTTTCTTCATTAAGTCTAATTTTCTCATTTGTGTTGGCTTATCGTCCTGATTCTCCCAATAGCTATAGAAAAGTTTTGTGTAAATAATTTTTATATTTCAGCTAATACTGGGTATGAAGAACTAAAAAAATCTCATGCAAGCTATAATATAATAGTATGAAAATGTGAATCCACAAAAATATCTATTGTTTTTGCTGATTGTACACTAATTGTTGAAAATTACTAAAACGGAAGGCACTACTGCATATTATTGGTGGGGGTTGCACAGCAGTGTATTTAATGCCACCAAACTATATCATTAAAATGGTTAAAATAGTGAAGTTTTATATTTTACTATAACAAAAAATAAGCCAGGTGTGGTGGTATACACCTGTATTCCTAATACTGTGAAGGGCTGAAGCAGGAGGATTCCAAGGCAAGGCCACCTTGGGCAACTTAGCAGCATAACGACATCCTTTCTCTATACAAACACACACACATACATACGTACAACATGCCGGGGAGGAAGTGCAGAGTGAAGGCCTTGGGTTCAATCCCAGGTCCTAAAACCAAAAGAGAAAGGGTGTGTATAACCACTTCAGATCTCACTGCATTTATGGGTTACCTCTAGATGTGTGGCCCCGACCTGGGTAACCTTCTCAGATGCATGCCCATCCTGTGTTCTGTGCCATTTAGCTCCCCTGAGATGCCTCTCCTGGGCAACCAGCCAAGTGGCTGCTATGGAGAAAGAGCCTTTGCCCTTTGTTCTCCTGGCCTGCTCGGAGACTGGTAGGGCAGCTCAGCCCGCAGCTCTGTTACAGCCAGTTGTCACCTTTTTCTCTCACAGCTAGTTCCGTCACTTCACGGACTGGAGGTGCTTTCCTCAGCCCACCCCAGATTCTTGGGATAAACATCTTCACTTACCCCTTTCAAAGACCTGTGAGTGTGATCCTTGCAAGCACAGGACTTACTGCTAGTAGGAGAAGATGTATATGTAATGTAAATATCTTAGTAGGACTTTTGTTATACAAGGATACTAGGATATATTTTCATTGTGCTTTCAGGCAAATTCTTTCTAGTTGGAATCCCACCTTCTTTGGGTAAATACCAGGGCACATGATTGCTGGATCCTACAGCAGTACTCACTTTAGTTTTATGGGAAACTGCCATACTGGTTTTCCGAGTTGCTCCACCATCTCGCCTTCCCACTGGCCGGGAGAGCGCTCGTGGCTTCACTGCCGCATGTGCGGGGAAGCTGTCAGTGTTTGGGGCTCTGGCCCTTCTAATAGAGCATAGTCATATTATGGCCTGTTTTTTATAAGCAGTCTTGGTAAATAATTTAGAAATACAGAAGTTTGTGAGTAGACTATGAAGATTTTTTAAATAAATTCTTTATAAGATGAACACATAGCCATAGATCATTAGGACTTGAAGTGGTGCTAGCCAGAGCACAGACAGGTACCTGTAAAGAGATACACTTACCCTACGTGTGGAAAAGAGGATAATACTTTTTCCCCAATAGAATATGCAAGTGTCCTTCAACAAAGAACATGAGGAAAATACTCATTTGAGGTCTGAAATATCATCCCTTCGTGATGTATCAGAAAAAATACAGGTAAATCTTCACTGATTGTCCAGTTTTTAGAGGTTAATTTTGTTCAATTAAAAGACCAAGATTAATCACGATTATATAAATTCATGCCATCACTATCACTTTATGATTTCCATAAGGTCTTCTTCTTCTGTGAAACATCACATTAACTGCATTCTCATTTTACCATTCAAATTCTTAGGACTCAGTGGTCCACAAAATGTCATTACATGGTGCACCACGTACTTAGCCTCTGTCTTGGCTTGCTTTGTAATTAGTTCTTGGTTTTGTGCCTCCCCGACTCCTGAGAGCGAGCCCTAAGCACGTCCACCACAAGGGCACGTCTTGGGCTTCCTTTGTATCTTTTGTAACCCACAGCCCAGTAACGAGTGCAAGCCTAATAAATGCTTCCTGGGTTTTGCAGTTCTGCAAAATCATTTTCTATGGGATGGTGGTTCCCAAATTTAGCTGGTACTTTATCTACATTAATATGTGGATATATATACTGTAGTCACCAAGTTGGCAAGGAACCCAGAATTACTTATCATAGAACCCAATGAAATGACATTTATCGCTTAAAATAGCTTTCCTGTTTGGTACAATTTGATGACAACAGTGCCCAGTTCATAGTGTTGCTGTGCTTTCTTTGTAATAAAATATAAAATAAATGTCCTCTACACAATAACAACTACTTTTCTTATAGTTAACACTTTTACATATACTTCTTTTTTTGAAAAGTACCTATTTAGTTCATTTGCCCATTTTCTTTGGACTCATTTCTCTTTGTTGTTTTTTGAGTTCATTATGCATTCTATGTTAGTTCTCTAGCAGAGGAGTAGTAGCTGGCAAATTTCCCCAATCTATTCTCGAGCGCTTGCTTTGCAGTGCAGAAGCATTTTAATTTGATGGAGTCCCTTTTGTTTCCAGTGTTTTTTTCTTGTGTTATTGCAGTTATGTTCAAGGAGTTCATGTTTCTCTGTTACTTTCCAGAGGTTTTAAGATTATGTTTTTATATCTTGGCCTTTGGTCCATTTTTATTTGATTTTATTGAAGGGTGAGGGAGAGGGGCTGAAGGAATGGCACGGTGATTAAAGCACTTGCCTTCCAAATACAAGGCCCTGAGTTCGATTCCCCAGCACCACATCAGTCGGGTGTTGGTGGCGCACATCTCTAATCCCTGCACTCAAGAGGTTGAGGCAAAAGAATCGCCACAAGGCCATAGTGAGCTCAGCCTGGGCTGCTCAGAGAGACCGTGTCTGAACCAAAAAAAGAAAAGAAAGAAAGAAAAGATCTTGTATGTGTGTGTGACTGGTTTTCTCAGACCCCACTTGTGAATGAGGCTGTCTTTTCTCCAGAGTGTATTTTTTGGTCTCTTTGTCAAAAATCGGAGAGTGGAAGGTGTGCGGGGCTGTTTCTGTGACTTCTGTTCTAATGGTTGCCGTGTCTGTGTTTGTGTCCATGCTATACTGTTTTTGTTACTATAGCTTTGGAGTATAGCCTGAAATATGGAATTGTGATGCCTCTAACTTTGCTGTTTTTCTGCTCAGGATTGCTTTGGCTATTCTGGCTCTATATAAATTATAGGATTTTTTTCTTTTTGTGTAAAAGTTGATGGTATTTTAACAAGGATTGCACTGAATCTATAACTCACTTTTGATGATAACGGACATTTTAATAATACTAATTCAGCCTGTCGAGGAGTAGAGGAATACTTTATTTGTGTATGGTAATTTTGTGTCCTGCCACTTTGCTGAATGTGTCACCTCTAAGTATCTTCTGGTGGAATTTTTGGGCCTTCTATGTAAAGGGTCATATCCTCTGAAAAGAGAGAGAATTTTACTTCTTCTTACTCATATCCCTCTTACTGGTTTCTGTTGCATGTTGCTACAGCTAAAGTTTTGAGTGCTATATTGAACACGAGTGGAGAGAGTGGGCTCTCCTTTCTTGTTGGTAATCTAGAGGAAATGCTTTTTTTTCCCCATGCACTATGATGTTATTGTGGGTTTGTGATATTTTTTCAGTTTGAGATAAGGTCTCTAAATACCTATTTTTATCAGTTTTATTTTTGTAGTTTTTGGGTTTTTGAGACTGAGCCTTGCTGTGTAGTCTAGGCTGGTCCTGAACTCACTAAGTAGCACAGGCTAGCCTTGAACTTACGCAGACCTGCTTCAGCCTCCTGAGTCCCTGATTATAGGCATGCACCACCACACCCAGATTATGTGATGCTCAGGAATCAAACTCAGGGCCTTGCACCTGATAGGCAGACATACTAACTGCTATGATGTCCCTCCAACCCCAGGTTTTTTTTTTTTTTAAATCAAGAAAGAGCACTGGGTTTTGTCAAAAGCTTCTTCTGCGTGATT
Organism: Ctenodactylus gundi; assembly: GCA_004027205.1. Classification (NCBI taxonomy): domain Eukaryota; kingdom Metazoa; phylum Chordata; class Mammalia; order Rodentia; family Ctenodactylidae; genus Ctenodactylus; species Ctenodactylus gundi. Next base: position 138,349 of record PVKB01002119.1, read on the forward strand.
TTATCCTTGGTTCTATTAGTGTGGTTTATTGCTTTTTTTTTTTTTTTTTTTTTTTTTTTTTTTTTTTTTTTTTTTTTTTTTTTTTTTTTTTTTTTTTTTTTTTTTTTTTTTTTTTTTTTTTTTTTTTTTTTTTTTTTTTTTTTTTTTTTTTTTTTTTTTTTTTGAGACAGGGTCTCACTCTGTACCCGAGGCTGGTCCTGAACTTACTATGGAGCCTAGGCTGGCCTTGGACTCAACAGCAATCCTCTTTACTCACCCTTCCGAGTGCTGGGATTACAGGAGTGCACCACCGCGCCCAGCTTATGTGGTGCTGGGGAATCGAACTCGGGTACTTAGAGCTTGACTTAGTACTCTCTAGGCAAGCGCTTTAACCACTCAGCCATTCCTCCAGCCCCTGACTTCTGTATGTTGCATCACCCTTGCATCCTTGGGATGAAACCCATTTCGTTGTGGTGTGTGATTCATTGAACTTAGTTTCAAGTATCTAATTGAGGATTTTTACATCTGTTTTCATCAAAGATACTAGCCTCTTGTTTGTGAGGATTTTTTTGTTGTTGTTGTGTCTTTATCCGGTTTTGGAATCACGGAAACACTGACCACACGGAGTAAATTTGGAAGTACTTCTTCCCTTTTCATCATACAGAGTAGCATTAGCATTTGTTCTCTCAAGTTTTGGTAAACTTCTGCAATGAGCCCATCTTTGCTTCTCTTAGCTACTAGAGTTTTTGCTCTGTATCAAGTTCACTTTTACTGTTATTTGAGGGGTTTTTTTTTCCCTAGGGTCCATTTTGGTAAATCATAATCCTCTGTATTTCAGTTGTGTCTATTATAATATCATCTTTTTTATTTCTAGTATATCAATGTGGGTCATCTCTTTTGCTAAATTTGGCTAAGAGTTTATCAATATCATTTATCTTTCCAAAAACTAACTTTTTGATTCACCAATTTTTTGTTTAGTCTAAAGTTCATTGATTTCTTCTTTGACCTTTATAATATTTTTCTTCTCTTGGTTTTGAGTTTGGTTTGTACTTTCTTGGACCTTGAAATATATCACTCGGTCATTTATTCTGGATCTCTCTATTCTTATAAGTTAGGTGCTCACAGCTATAAACTTTGCTCTTAAAAATGCTTTCATTGTGTCCATCAATTTTGATATTTTCACATTGTCATTTGATTCTAAGAATCTGAATTTTTTTCCTGATTTCTTCTGTAACCTGTTGGCCAAACAGGAATGTTTTATTCAATCTCCAATTGTTTATGTAGTTTCTCCCAGGTATTTCTTGATGAATAATTTATGTAGATTAAATAAATTAGGCTTGCACATACAGTAAGATGGTATGTGGTCATTAAAAGTAGTGATACATAATTGAAATAATTCTTTGTCAGCAAAACTCGTGACTGCCTGGCTCTGTTGTCTTAGGCTACTAATGACCTGCTGACTAGACGGTGTTCAGAGCTGAGCAGAGTGCTTCAGATTGCTCGTGTGGACAACGCCAGGATCCTCGCTGAGTACCAAGCTGTTCTGCAGGTAATGCTAACACAAGGGGACTTTGGTAGGTGCAGCAGAAAGCGGGCTGCCCGAACGCTCAGAAGTGTGCATGGCCCACTGGATAAATACGATATTTTAACAGAACATCCCAAAGGTTTACTTGATTAGTAGATTTCAGTTTTCATCAGAGGGATATATGGCCTGATACCTGGTGGGTTTTTTTGATGATTTCTTACCAAATATCATTATTTTAGGAAAAGTAATTGCCTTTTTTACATTATTTACAGAATCACAGAGTGCACTTATGACCAATTTACTGTTCTCCCAAGTGCCTTGGGATGTCCTGTCTTGCTTGTGCTATTCTCCCTGCTGAGATTGTTCTTGTTTTTCTTCAACTATTTGAAATAATGTATATTAAAACTGACTTTATCAGAGAGCTTGATTGTCCCAACCCTGAGGGATAGTTTTCCTTCTGACCTGTATTTCATAGACCCTGCAACCAGCTGGTGTAATAATAGCTCATGTGTGCATTTAACATTTGTGCTAAGCACCTTACATGGTATCTCCTTAATATTAAAAACAAGTATGCAAAAGGATGCTTACTTTCCTTGATATACCAATAAGAAAAATGAGGTTTAAGTATATTATTAACCAACTTACCCAAAGTCACATGGGTAGTGAGGAGTAGAGCAGGATCTAATCTGGGTCTTGGCCACGCACAGTGGTGGTGTCTGTAGTCCCAGCTACTCAAGAGGCCGAGGCAGGAAAACACTTGAGTCCAGAAGTTCGAGGTCAGCTGGAGCCACATGATAAGACCTTCAGCTTAAAAATAAAGTCCAAACCAATAACCACAAAAAACTCAAAGTAAATTTAGGTCTGACTTAAGAACTAGTATTTTTAGTCCCTATTCTATATTCTCTAGAAGTAACTGATGTCTGTCTTAGTTACTTTCTCACTGCTAGGACAGAATACCTAATATCCGGAACTAACAGAGGAAAGATTTAGCTCGCAGTTTCAGAAGGTCACAGTCCATTCACAGGTGGGTGTTTGGGAAGTGGTGGAATCACATGACAAGGCTGGGGCAGGGTTCGGAGATAGAGCTCCTTGCAGCATGGCAAAATGGAGACAAGTCTGGGAAGAAGGGCAGAACGAGCATATGTGCCTCCAGGTCAAGCCCCAAGCATCCGCCCCTCTCAGCCAGGCCTCCCCTCCCAGCAGGATACAGCGTCCATAGGTGCATGAGGCCTTTGGGGAACTCTTCAGATCCAAGCCACAACAATGTCCCTGATTTATTTTCTGTCTCATTGTGAGTTGCTAGAAGCACAGTCCTTGCTTTATGTTATCTATTATTTTATGTAGTTCTAAGCCTGTTTTGGATATGATATTACTCAGTGTTTTTCATTGGTTCAACAAACATTGTCTACTTTATGCAGGTGTGGCACCAAAGCTAAATAGTTATAGGTGTGAACGAGACAGGGTCCTTATATGAACTTACAGGATAGTGTAGCATGTGTAACTGACAGACATTTCAGAATTTTGTGATAAAACGCAAGTGGAGTCTTATTTTACCAAGTGTAAAGATACAAAGGGTTTTTTTGCAATATTATTAAAATACACACATTTTAAAATATGCTTACAAAAGTAATTGTTAGTATGTTTGTTATTGTTTGTAAAACACTTTTAGATTGTAGGTGTGTGTGTGTCTGTGTATAAAAATCTTGATTCAGGAAAAGAGCTAAGGATGTGTTTCAGTGCCAAGGCCCTGAGTTCAATCCTAAGTACTGAAAGTACTGAAAAAAAATTTTGGTAGTTTCAAAATGATGAGCTAGAGAAATAAATTGTGCAAAAACAGTTCCAGTGTTATTGCTGCAATATTGTCTAATTTCAAAGTTCAGTGTTCTCAGAATTTGTTATCAAACTATTCAAAAATAATTAACCCTAGGGAGTGGGATTATTTGGAGGGAGGGAGAAGAAAGAGATGAAGGAATATTTTCACCTGCTATTTATAAACATCTATATTGTTTTACTTTTCAGAGTAAAGCATAGTGAAATTTTAAGCACCAAAAATATCATTAATGTAATTTTTAATCTTTACAAATAACAGCAGGTTGGGTAAATAATGCCTCATGACCTGGGTGGTAGTGCTATAAAATAATTGAACTGTATTTGACGTCAAAGAAAGTTTGACGTGAAAATTCTTCTAAAAAGTTTTATTACTAGAAATAAATGTAATTTTGCTGTGCTCTGTATATGCACAAAATACTCAAGATCAATGTAAACTATGTATTGCACTTATGCATATCACTAAAATGGAAGAAAACCTGTGTAATGTCTTTGATTGTTTACTCTGACTAATACCATGTGGCATCTCAACAGGATCTTGCTCTATATTCCAGGTTGGCCTCAAACTCATGGCAGTCCTCCTGCCTTAGCCTCCTGAATGCTGGGATTACAGATGTGTTTCACCACGCCCTGTTTATGTGGTGCTGGGGAGTCGAGCTCAGCCTTACATTTGCTAGGCAAGTGTGCTAACTTCTGAGCTACCCCTCATCAGCTCTTAATGTGATTTATAACAGGTCAAGCAGGAAATGATAACACAGACATTTCAAGAGCAAAGCTTACTGCTGGACGCGGCCCACGCGAGCATCACAAGTGAACTGCAGAGTGTTCAGAGTGAGAAAGCCCAGCTCCAGGCACGCCTGTACGTAAACCACAGTAACTCCTGCCTCTTTCAGTCTTGCGTTTGTATTTCCTAGCTTTAGTGAAGACATTTTATTCCACATTTCCTGGACCAGCTGCAAACATGAAGACTTCTGCCTCAAGCAACTAGTTCTGTAGAACATTCAGTAACTGGTCTCAGGCAGGAGTTACGTCCTACAACGGCAGCCATCACCTTTCTGTTAAGTCAGAGCTCTCACTCACCTGTGTGTCCCCTTGTTTTCGTCCTGAAGGGACCATTTGATCCTGGAGCATAGCCAGTGTGCCCAGAAGGCACAGGACGCTGAGGAGAGGACAGCCGCGCAGAAGGAGCTCTTGGAAACAACCATCACGAGGCTCCGGGGTGAGCTGGCGGTGTCCCAGCAAGACAAGGAGTCTTTGTTGGAGAAGAGCCGGAGGTTGGAGAGCGAGGTAGGCGGAAGCAGGGCAGCACCCCGCCCAGCTCTGCTTCCAAGTTTCACTCTAAGCGCAGAAGACGAGAATAGAAGTAAATCCAGATGCCCTTTCTCTGAGTTGCACATTGAACCTCTGGGTGGCTCGGTGGTCCGTCAGCCGGTGACGTCGCCTGCCCCTAGTACGGTGTGTAGCGAGTGCAGCGTTCCGCAGACAGCCCCAGTGACGGCAGCCAGTAATTCACACGTCCTCCTCTGAGTGAAGGGGTCAGACCGAAACAGTGGATGTCCCTCGAGGAGTAACGCGGTGGGGTCCAGGGGCACGTCCTGTACCCTCGGCTAGCCAGGAGCACAGAGCCTGACCTGCAGGCGTGTCTTTCAATTGCAGGGCGCTCTGAAGTCTGCTCTGCCTCAGTGACCCTGCTTGGCCCCTTTCTGAGCCGATGTGTTATCTCGCAGTGTAGGTATTACTCGGCACGCAGGGTGTGCTGCTGTAGGAGAGGCCGTGGACTGCTGAGAAATTGACCGCTTTCTCTTTTCGCTCCCTTGGTCAGGCTGATAAAGCAGAAAAAGAAACAGCTCAAGAAAAATGCAGTTTGGAACAGGAATTAGCGAAAAGCAAGGTATCGCACATTCTACTTGTTGCCGTGTTGCTGTCCTGTTTCCTCCCTTGCAGCTCCCTACTTGGCGAGCTTACCACGAGGAGACAGGGTTCCCCCATTAGAGGCGGGGTGGGGATGAAGCTGCGCACGCAGCGGCGGCGGGATCTGGTCCTGGGGCCCTGCAGCTCAGTGGATGGCTTTGCTGTGAGTAGTCCCTGCCTCTGTCCCTGTGCTCCCTGCGGCCTTCACTAGGAAACCTGCTGAGAGCAACCCAGTGAGCAAATGGGCCTGGGGAGGCAGGCGGGGGACTGCTGGTGCTGCGTAGCCAGGTGTGCCATCCTGTGCCTGTAGTCTCAGCTACTTTGAAGGCTGAGGCAGGAGGAACACACACTGTGGGACGGAATGGGCAACTTGGCTAGACCTGGTCTCAGACGGGAGAATCAAAGGGATCGTGAGCTTAGTTGAGTGGTGGAGTGCCTCTGAGCGTCATCCCGGAGCCATAGGGGAGGTGGGGGCCTGTCGGGCTTTCTAAGTACATGCCGGTACCTACACCTGGATCCTGGAGGTAAACTCTTCCTCTTTAAAATGTTTTTCATTGAAACCTAATAGTGTACATCTTTGTGGAGAGGTCCACTACGTTGATTCATACATGTGTTCAGTCTGTAGAGATTACATCAGGGTAGTAACCGCATCCATGTCTGCAGACAGTTATTTTGTGTACCAGGAGTACTGTACTCTTCTCTAGACTTCTTTGTCTTTTGTTTCTTTGAGACAGGGTCTCACACTGTAGTCCAGGATGGCCCTGAACTCACTGTGAGGCCCAGGCTGGCTTGAAACTCTTAGCAATCCTCCTGCCTCATCTTCCCTAGTGCAGGGATTACGGGCATGCACCACTATACCCTGTTAATGTGGTGCTGGGTAGTCGAGCCCAGGGCCTTGTGCATGGTGAGCGTGCCTTTTAACCACTCAGTTATGTCCTCAGCCCTGGATCCTTAGAGGTGTAGATTGCTTTAAGCAGCAGTCATCCTTCCTTACCCTAGGAGCTGTAGGAAGCTGTGTTTTGGCACCTCTTATGACTGCCCATCTCTGCGTTACAGTCTCTAGTGACCACTGTTCTTTTATAAGATACACTTTTTAGTTTCCACAAATGAATGAGCACGTCTGATTTCACATAATAGCCTCCAGTTCCATGTGTGTTGCTACAAATGGTAGGACTCAATTCTTTCTGTGGCTAATACTCCAGTGTGTTCACGTACTGCAGTTTCTTTGTTCATCTGTTGGTAGTTATCCAGCTTGATTCTGTGTCTCAGCTCGGTGCGTACTGCTGCAATAAACATGGAGCCCCGCGTACCTCTTTGATGTGACTCCATCTCTTTTGGATAAATACTTGGGTAAATATTGGCTTATGAGACTCCTACTTTGAGTTTTCTCCTAGCAATTGCTTTGCAGTTGGCTCTGGACTTTTCTTACATAGCCAGTAGTATTTTGACTTAGGTTTTTTTTATCATGATGTTGAATCTTTCCAAGTGCTTTCTGTGCATTCATTGAGATGGTCATGTGGTTTATTGATTTGTACACATTAGATCATCCTTGCATACCTGGGGTGAATCCTGCTTGATTGTAGTGCATAATATTTTTGATATGCTGTTATATTTGGTGTCTAGTGTTTTGTTGAGATTTTACCCAATATATTGATCTGCTTTTTTGATTTCCTTGTATCTTTGACTAGTTTTATTGCAAATGTAATGCTGGCCTTTAAAAAAATCAGTTGAGTTTCTTTCTTTCTTTCTTTCTTTCTTTTTGAGGCAGGATCTTATTCTATAGTACGGGCTGTTCCAAAATCACTATATGTAGCCCAGGCTGACCTCAGACTAAGGCCAATCTTCCTGCCTGAGTCTTCCAAGTGATGGGATTGCAGTTATGTGCCACCACCATTTCAATTTTCATAAATAGCTTAAGGACAGTTGGAATCAGTTCTTCCTTAAATGTTTTATGGGTTGTAGCAGTGAAACTGTCAGATCCTAGACTTTTTTAAAGTGGGGAACTCTTAGTTATTGTTTCAATCTCATTATTCATTATTTTTCTATTGAGATCTTATGTTTCTTATTGATGCAGTTTGTTGTATGTTTAGGTGTTCTGGAATTTATCCATTTTTGAGGTTTTCTACTTTTTAATATATAATTATTCATAATAGCTTCTTATCCTTTATATTTCTGTGGTATTAGCTAAAATGTCTCTTTTTTAATTTTGGATTTTTAGTCTTCTCTTTTTCTTGATTAATCTAGCTAAAGACTTGTCGATTTTGTTTTATCTTTTAAAAAAAATGCTTAGTCTTTTGGATTTATATTTTTAGTTTCAATTTTATTTTATCCTAATCATTATTTCTTTTCTTCTTCTAGATATATTTCTTCTTTAATTTTTTCAGTTGTTTATTGGTCATTTAGGAGCAGGTAATTCAAGTTCCATGTATTTATATATTTTCCATTATTCTTGCTGTTGATTGTGGTAGTCTGAGGAAATATATCATTTCAATTTTTAGAAACTTGTTGAGGGGCTAGAGAATTAGCACAGCAGTTAGAGTTCTTGCCTACTAACCATAAGGCCCTGAGTTCAATTCCCCACACCATGTAAATAAGGGGTGGTAGCCTGTGCCTGTAAACCCAGCACTCAAGAGGCTGAGGCAGGAGGATTGCCATGAATTTGAGGCCAGTCTGGGCTACCTAGTGAGCTCAGGACCAGTCTGGACTACAGAACAAAACCCTGTCTCAAAATAAATAAATAGAAAGTTCTACAAGTGTCTATTAGTTCCATTTGCTTCATACTGTAGTTTTCTGTTGTTATTTTTGTAGAGATGGCCTTGCTCTGTAGGATAGTGTAGTTTCTTTGTGATATTGTTTGGATGAAATCCTGTCTATTACTGTATTATAGTTTGTCTCTCTTTAAATCAATAACTACTTGACTTACATATTTGGATGGCCCAGAGTTGGATGCGTCTATATTTACAGTTTTTATATTTTCATGCTGAATTGATCCTTTTATCAGTATACAGTAATCTTCAGTTTTTGATTTAAAGTCTGTTTCTATGGCACAAGGGTAACTACTCATGACTGTCTCGTGTGGTATGTCTTCTTCCAATGCTTCCCCCTCATTCTGTGTTTATCTTGTAAAGTGAGATTCTTAAAGGCAGCAGTGAGTTGAGTCTTACAATGTCAGTGTCTCTCTTTTGATTGTAAATTAATTAACTTACATTCAAGGTTATTGTTGGCTAAGGTAGTATGAATGGTCTCTCATTTTGTTAAATATTTTCTGCTTATTTTTGTTCTCTGTATTTCCCCATTTGTTTTATTATTCTGTGATTGGCTAGTGTTCTGTCATAACAAGGCTTGATTTCCTTCCCTCTCTCACATGTACTACTGTGAGCTTTGTACATTTGTGTGCTTTCAGGATAGTGCTTACATTCATCATGTTCCTAGCATGAGGTTCCCTTAATAGTTACTTTAGGTGAGCTGGGCATGGTGGCATATGCCTCTAATCCCAGAACTCAGGAGGCTGAGGCAGGAGGGTTGCCGTGAGTCCAAGGTCAGCCTGGGCTCCATAGTGAGTTCAGGACCAGCCTGGGCTACAGAGCGAGACCCTGTCTCAAAAAAACAAATTACTTTTGGGCTGCCAGCTGTCTGGTGGTGATGAATTCTGCTTATCTGGGAAATACTTCATTTCGTTTTCATTTCTGAATGATCATTTTTATAAGTATAATTTGGATTTGCAGTTTTCCTTTCAGAACTTTGAATGTATTATGCCATTCTCGTCTGGTCTTTAAGGTTGTCAATGAAAAATTTGATATAATTCTGGACACTCACTTATGTGACTTGATGCTTCTCTGGAGCCATTTTTAGAATTTTCTCTTTGTCTATACTTTTTCATTTTGACTAATATTCTTTGTTGAAAGTTTCACTTTTTTTGGTTGAAACCATTGTAGTTAGTGTCCTTGGAACTTCTTGTATCTGGTTGTTTATATCTTTTTGAATACTTAGGCAAATTTCGGCTGTGACTTTGTGAAATAAGTTTTCCATGCCTTCTCCTTTCTTTCCCCCTCCTTCTGGAATTGCCCTAATGAAAATATGTATTCACTTGATAGTAGTTCACTTGTCTCACAGGCTTTCTGCATATTTTGAAAAATTCTGACTCCCCCCTGCAAGACCTGTCTCTGGGTTCTAAAAAGAAATCATTTCCAGAGTGAAGTAAGATATTTATCAAAATGATAGCTGGTCTTTTTATTTTGGAGGTTCTGCTCCAAAGTGCTCTACCACTGAGCTACATCCCCAGCAGCAAAAGCTAATCTTTAAAACATTGCTGTTTGTGTTTCAATATTTGAAGTAGTTAAAGATAAAAAATCTCCATCATCTGGAGAATGTGCCTGTAGTGCTAGGAACACTAATATACCCCAGACGGGGAATTTAGCCACAAGTGTCAGAGTCATCAGATCTTGTCTTCATTTTGGGGGGTTCTGCTGCAGCATTCATTATAATTTGTAGTTAATGGAGAGATTGGAATTAATGGAGAAGGAAGACAAGCTGACTCTGAAGCCTGAGCTCAGCTGAGGTTTCCACCACCCTCGCACATGCCCCCTCTGGCTTAGTGACTTTGGGCCAGTGTTGTGAAAAGCAGGAGATGAGCTGGGTCCAGCGATGTACTCTGGGAGGCTAGGATTGTGAGTTCAAGCTCAGCCTGATCAACTGAGTGATGAGACCTTGTTTCAAAGTCAAAAATAAAAAGCAGGCTGTGGGTGTAGCTCAGTGTGAGCACTCTGGGCCTGATCCCCGGTGTCAAAATGTATAAAATAAAATCCTTTGCTGATATCATCAGGACTTCAAATAAGCTTTTAAAAATTGGGATAATTGGTGGGTACTACCAAACTGATTAATTTTTTTAATTAAAAATGTTAGTGAATATTAAATGACTGAGGCTAATGCTATGAAGCTATCTTGGATAAAAATACAGCATTGTTATTTTGCATGTCTAATTTCATTTGGTTTAATGTAGGCCAAGTGTAAGTTCATAGGGCTAAAAGATATTTGATTGTTACAGAGGTTCTGTTAAGTCAACTGTTAATTCGTATACCTACTGTAGATTCCCATTTTTGAGCAAATGTATGTTCTTTTAAAGCTATACTCTTTTTTTATAGTCAAATTTACTGTTAAAATTGATGTATCGTGAAATTTGCTTTTCTTAGTGGACAGTTCTGTCAGTTTTGACAAACACATGCAATCATGTGACCACCAGCATGACCAAAATTCACAACAGTTCTGCCAGGAAGTTGTCTTGTACTCTTTTGTAATTAGCCTGTCTTCCACCCAATCCCTGCAACCACTGATGTGTTTTCTGTCCCTGTAATTATGTCTTCCCAAATATCCCCTAAATGGAATTGGGCAGCATGTATTTGACTTAAATCTAACTTCGTTCATTCAGCATAGGCATTCGAGATTCATTCTGCCACCTATGGCGGCAGTTTGTGTCCCATTGTGTGGATATACCGGTTTCTATCTCCATTCACCAAGTAATGGGCATTTAGGTTATTTTCCAGATTTGGGCAATTATGAATAAAGCTTCTATAAATATTCACATATGTACACATAGACAGTATGATGGAGAAATAGTATTACATTTTTTAAAAAATTGACAGCATAAGAGACATCGGCACTAGTCCTTCTCAGAATCCTGCCCTGTGGCTGGAGCATGCGCATCCCTGTGGTCCTTGTTGCTTTCCGAAGCAGTTCTGGAAGTCCCGTTTCCTGAGTGTCTTTAGTCGTGTTGTCATAGCCGCCTCAGTGTCCCAAGTCAATCGGAAACGTTTACGCTTGTTATGGTTTGGGTCTGGAGTGTCCCCCAAAAGCCGCCTGTGTTTGTGTGTGCTGCGGGGAGGGGCAGAAGGGCTTAACCAGCAGGGGGCAGGTCACTGGGACAAGGACCTGTAAGAGTAAGCTCTCCCTTGACCCTTCCTCCCTCACGTGGCGTCCTGTTTGCAGTGCTGAGAGGAGCTGCCCCCACTTCTGCCTCTGCCCGGCCATGAGCTTCCACTGTTCCCAGCCACCTGTGAATGAACTTTGACCCACGAAACTGTGAGCTAACATAAGCTTTTCCTCCCCTAGTGTGTGTACGTGGGGATTCTGTCACAGCAATGAGAAAGTAGCAAAGGCACCTATCATGGTCGTCCTGAGGCTGGGAACAGCCGGAAGTTACACGGTGCTAGATCTGAGGAACAGGATAAGGACACACCGTCGTGTTTTAGGAGCCTGTCTTTCTATTGGATAGTGCTTGGCGGCAGCATCCACCATATTTTTAAAAATCATACATCATAAAACGTGAAAATGAACATCCAGAACAAGGAAATAAGTGTGTTTGAAGTAAGGGGGATATATTTTGAGGGATGTTAATACTAATTTGTCTTTTACTGTTATATGTATTTTAAATTTGAACAGTTGCAGCGTATTTTGACCACATCTTATCTCTTGGGTGTGAAAGCGTAGATTTCTGGACTCTCTGGTATATGTGATGGCCACAGAGTAACAAACGACTGAACTGTCTTTCAGATCTGCACCATCTTCCGTCTCTACCAATAAGTTATGAGTTTATATTTGTACATTCTCGGCAACATGTGACTTTGTGGTGTGAGTTTTAGCCTTTTAATTGTGTTTAGTGTTACATCCTTGTAGCTATAATTCGTATTTCTGCCAGTAACTAATAATCTGGGCATCTTTTCATTGCTTACTTTACCCTGCAAATTAAAGTATGTCTTTGTGAGGCAGAGTCTTGCTCTGTAGTCCAGGCTGGCCTTGAGCTCAGATCAGTCTTTCTAGCTCAGCCTCTCAAGTGTTGGATTGCAGGCTTGAACCAGCACACCAGGCTTCAGTGGTGCTGGGGAATCAAACTCGGGGCTTTGGGCTTGATAGGCAAGTGCTCTGACCTCTGTGCTGTCCAGCCAGCCTACTTAGTAACTCTTTGAACTGTTCTTAATATCGTTTCCATATTAAGTTTTCAGAAATTTAGAAAACGTATTTTAACAAAATAAACAAATAAAAGTAAAACTATTCTTACTGTAAGTATACATACAAAATTTTTGTCAGTTGTGTGTTTTATGAAAATTTTCTTACATTTTATCCTTTTGTTTTCCTTTGAAGAGCTGAAGTTTTATGTTTTCATAAAGGCTATCAGTTTGTTTCATAGAGCAGTCCTACTTTCTGTATTGGACCTAAGAAGTTTTTGCCTAACCTACACTCACCAAAATCTTCTCTTTCCTTGTCTTCTAGGAGTTGTGTAGTTTAGTTTTAGACTAATCTGTAATCCTTTTTAACTGAATTTTTGGTATACCATGCAAGGTGTAGTTTGAGGTTCATTTTATTCCAGGTGGATATCTGATTGTGCCAGTATTTTTAACAGTCGATCACTTGATGGACACTCAGATCTTTTCCACATTTGGGGTTATTCATAATTCTCTGAACATTTGTGGTTAATATTTTTGTGAACATTCTCATTTATCTTCGACATATCCTAAGAGTAGAGTTACTGACTCATACGGTAAGTCCCTGTGTATCATTTGAGAAACTGCCAGTGTAGCTGCACCCCCAATAGTTCTACCAGCCACGTGCAAGCATTCCAGAGTGTCCACATTCCGCCAGTGCCTTCACTGTCCACATTTTTAAAATATTTGATTATGCTGATTTATAGTACATCTTAAAAATGGTAGAGTTTTCCACCTGTGTGATCTTTTTTCAAACTACTTTTAGCTATTCTAAAATTTCAGCATGCCCTCACAGATTTATATAAGAAATTTTGCAGGAATTTCTCTTGGGATTAGAAAGAATTGACATCTTAGCAATGCTGATTCTCCCAACACGTGAACACACTGTCTCTCTCCATTTTGTTTATGCCTTACATTTCTCATATCAACATATCAGATTTTAGATATATTTTGTTGGATTTGTTTTGGAGAATTTTATGGTATTGGTGTTATAAATTACATGTTAAAGAAATGTAAAAGTCTAATTGTATCTAATATAGTTGGCCTTTCATATCGTGGGCTTCATGTTAGTGGGTTCAACTAATCATAGATCAAATTATTTCGAAAATTTTGTATGTGTTTATAGAAAGACCTTTTTGTTATTTTTATATTTATTATTTTGTAAATACATGAACTCCAAATTTTATGACCCGTTAGAGACAAGAGTTTTGGGGAATCAGTGAGTATCTATTCTTACCCCTTTTCAGAGGTTCACCCCTTTCCTAGCTCACCATTGCCTCTCCTTCTACCTGGTCGTTCATTTTGCGGCCTTTTTATGTCACTGTTTTGTGTATTTCATGAGAGGGACACCTGTCTATAGTCCATCCTTTGTGCTTGGTCCATTTCACTGAACATTATTGACTCAAGGTAACCTCATTTTCATTCAAAAGCTTTGTATCTGTCTTTATGGCTGCGTAGTATTGCATAATGCATAAGTACCCCATCTTCTTTAATCATTCTACTACTGATGGGCAGGTAGGTTGTTTCCAGGACTTGGCTATTATAAACTGTATTGTGTTAGTTAATTTCTCATCACTGTGACAAAATACCTGAAAAAAATAAATGTGTAAAGGCTTATTTTGGTTCCAGTTTCAAATGTTTCTGTCCATAGTCCCTGGGCTCCATTGCTGTTGGGCCGCACAGCATGCAGGGAGCATGTTGCTCAGTTCACGGCAGGCAGGCAGGAGACAGACACAGGGGCAGGGTGGGGGGAGCAGGAGGGAGAAATGCCAAGTCTGTGGCCGCTCCTTTCACCTGGGCCCTACCCCCCGGCCGCCTTCAGCTCCGGACTTGTAAGTGGAGTAATCCATTGATAAGATTAGCGTCCTCGTGTGGTTTCCAAAGCCTATCAGCTGACAGCCAGCCCCCAGCACTTTCCAGATCCAAACCATAACAACTCTCTGTGCTATTAGGTATAGAATTAATTCAGAGATGATTAAGGTACATTGGAGGATCTGCATAGTTATATGCAAATATGCCTTTATATAAGGAACTTGGACATATGTAGATTTTGGTACTTGATTGGGGAATGGGTCTTAGAAACAATCTCCCATAGACATTAGGGGACATTTTTATATAGAAATGCAATAGATTCAACCTTGCTTACTTCAACCTTGTCAAACTTCATTTTAGATATTTTTTAATAGATTCTTTGAGAAGTCCTACCATATTTGACAATCACGTTTGTTGTGAGTAGAGATAGTTTTTGTCTCTTTTCGGTATTCGTGGCTTTTTCTTGCTTCATTGCACTAGGTACAGCTTCTTATGAAGCCGAGCAGGTACAAGGTGATCCCGGTATCCTTGCGTTTTCCTCAGTCTTAGGGGAAGGGAAGTGTGGCTAGTCTTTCACATTCGGGTTGATGTTAGCCGTAGGATTTTTGCAGATACATTTTTGCGGAGGCCATCCTCTTTCATTTCTGGTTTGAAGAGTCCATCATGAATCAGTGTTGGGTGTTTCTGGAATACTTTACTGATATGTTAATTTTTTATGAAGGCTACTGATATGACAGAATGATGAATGGTGAATGTTCAATAAGCTTCACATTCCCAACATAAGCTGTGCTCGGTTCTTTTATCGTGTGTATTGTGGGCTTCATTTTGTCAGTTTGACATCTCTGTTCACATGCTTGAATTGTTATTTTAAATAAATACCATGTGCCAGAACTTCCACTCACGGTGAAGATGAGCTCTATCATTTGCAGCAGACTCCTGCTGGAGACAACTAGAAAATCAGGGAAAATATGAAGAAGTAATTAGTGTGCTACCTTTATCAGGCTTGTCACATCCCTACACTTGATGCAGAGGGACATGTGCGGAGGCCACATTCCAGTTCACGGTTACAACTTTTAAAACAGGACAATATCATTTGGTCTCTAATATCAGTAACTTTTTTACCCTTTGTTTTTCAAAGGTAGACATGAACACGTTAAACAAGAACCTGCAGACCCTGGTGGAAGAAAATAAGCACCTGGCAGATGAGATGGCTTCCCTGCAGCTCCAGCGAGTCCCTTCTGATTACCACGGGGTGGGTATGGAAAGGTCTGTCCCTGGGAGACAGCGGCGGCTAACGCGCAAAGCCTCTCAGAGGCAGAGATGGGATTTGATCAAGGTCCTGGACAGCTCGGGATAAATATGGCAGAGACCCTGTGGTATTGGGACAATACAAGATTTAAGAAACCAAGAATTTAAGGCAGCTGTTAATGGCTGCCTAAACAGATGATCTTTAATATTGAGAAGTGCAAATATATCTGATGTTTATTCCACAAATTATGAGGAAGAAACTTGAATTTTTTTCCTGTCATTTTCCTCCATTTGTCAATCAGTAATAAGTCTGATTTACAAAAGTTATTTGACAGGATCCATGCATTATAGAGCCGAAGTTCTTAGAAGCTCCAGCTGAAGGGGATTTAAAGACATGACTGTTCTGTTGTTAATCTTCCTGTGTGTTTTCAGTACTTGAAAAGGAATTAATGTACTGTAACATGCAAATAACTTGAAAATTCCATAGGAGATTCTGATATACATCTGTCTTAATCTGAGCTGAATTCTTTCTGACTCCTTCATCAACTGCTCATTATTTCAACTAAGAAGGATTACACAGACTAAGTCTAAATCTTTTTACATCTTCATGGCTTCCTAGCCAGATTTCTTAGGTTTCCTTTTTGGCTGTGACGTTGGGTATGATCTGAAACCTCTGAGTCTCAGTTTCTTCATCAGCCTAAGTGAGGATAATTCTATTACTATAAAGTTGTCTGAGAACTAAGTAGTTTAGAATGTTTAAGCATGTAGCAGATTGCTATTTGTTTTAACAATTCTTAGCATCTGAACTGCCTCAAAGGTAAATCAGAAAGGCCTCCATGGAAAGGCACAGCAGGACATGAATTCAATTCTCCAGCACAGAAAGCCGGCCGTGGTGGCGCATGCCTGTAATCCCAGCACTCGGGAGGCTGAGGCAGGAGGATTGCCGTGCCAGCTTGGGCTCCATAGTCAGTTCACAGGACTAGGCTGGGCTACAGAGTGAGACCCTTCCTTTAAAAAAGAAAGAAAGAAAGAAAGAAAGAAAGAAAGAAAGAAAGAAAGAAAGAAAGAAAGAAAAGCCTCCATGTGCCACAACTGTCACTCCTACTGTGATTTCAGGCCAGTCCCCTCTCCACGAGTGACGACCCAGCCACCTGGGGTGGGGCCTCTGTTCTGAGCTCACAGCCTGCGAACAGCCTTTGGCTCTTGGCCTGCTGGTGACTTGCACAGCCCCTGCCAGCCAGGTCATCAATAGTGATTCTTGCATGTTCACCAGGCATCTTGACTAAGGTCTCCCAGTGGCAGTCCACACCTCAGTTTGGGCTTGCAATCCTGTCACCATCTAGACTCCTCTCTGCAAAGCCAAACTATATGTGTTTCCATTGGTGCTAAGAGTCTGAGGGTTGAGGTTGAGCTTCCAGGGTTTGATTCTGGGTTTAATTAATACACTACACCTATTGCTGTCCAGTGCTGGTAGGAGTACTTCTGTTCTTTGGGAGTTTACACCTGAAATTTTTGAAAAGGTGTGTCTTCTCATATAAATTCTCATTGATTTGTGAAAATACATATTTGAGAGTGTGAGACACACACACAGGCACACATGCACACGCACACACACATGTTGCATAACCTGGGTGGTTTCCTTGCCACTTGGGGCCTGTGGTACTGAGAAGAAACCCTGTACCTGTGAGGTTCCCACAGCTCATTGTACATACCCATGTCAGAAGAATTGCCACACTGATGAGAAGTGGCTCTGTCTACACCTCTGCCTTCACTTGCTTCTAATACCAGAATAGCAGTTCCCCATTTTGATCTTCCCTTACCTACATAACACCAAAAACATAGAAGCGTTGATTGACTGGCACAGAGAGGGGCAGGTCTGTCTTGCCAGGCTCTGAAGATTGTCACTTTCAGTGCCAAGTGTCTACATGAGGCCTACCTTGCAGTATGTGTGAGTAAATAGTATACTTTTTTCCTTAATTTTCCTGATTTTAGGTTTTATACTTTTTCCACTTCAACCTTTAGTGATGGTACCGTTTCATCCATTACCATAGTGTCTCCAACCTTTTTGTACCAGGGATGCAGGCTTTGTGAAACATAACTGTTCCACAGATGGAGGAGGAGACCAGCATCTCTGCCTCCGCTCCACCTCGGATTGCCAGGCATGAGATTGTGATAAGGAGCACGTGACCTAGATTCCCTTGCACACACATTTTACAACAGGGCTCACACTCCTATAAGCTAATGCCGCCATTGATCTGAGAGGAGGTGGAGCCCAGGTGGTCACGTGAGTGATGGGAAGTGGCTGTGAATACAGATGAAGCTTTGTGTGCTGGCCTGCCACTTACCTCCTGCTGTGCGGCCCAGTTTTGACAGTGTACAGACCAGTACCGATTCCTTGCCTGGGGTTGGGAACTGGTGCATTACCACCAGCAGTGGTGCCAGGAGCCACGGTGAGAAAAGACCTGAATGTAGCAAGATTACTGTTTTTAAGTTCAAGTTGAGTAAATGTCTTCCCTGTTTTAATTTGAGTTTTAAATATACATTTTAAATGGGAGTATTAAGTAGAAATATAATTCCCTATACAGCTGGGTCTTTAGTGACTTGAAATTAAAGAATGATTTAAATGTATTATTTTTAAAAGAATGACAGTATACATGTGTATCAAAGTGGGCTCAGTCTGCTGGGACCCATGTCATATTTTGAATAAAATTGCTGTTTACATTTTCCTTATAAAATAAACTCAAGATTCCAGGATCTCACTAGTTTATTTTTTTCTGACAGCTTGTGCTATTACAGCTCAAAAAATTATTTTAGAGCTGAGCTGAAGACATGCCTCAGTGGCAGAGCACTTACAAGTTACACATGAGGTCCTGGCTTCAATCCCTCATACCACAGAAAGAGAAGAAATGACTGTAGGAAGCTTCTTGTGGCTCACGGTCAGCTTTCAGTCCCTGCGACTGAGTACCGGAGATAATCCACTTATAGAAAGAACAGGCTAGTTCGGCTCCTAGACTTGGAGGTTTGAGTTCATTGTTAGCTTACAGCCTGGGCTCCATACTGAGTTCAGGACCAGCCTGGGCTGCAGAGTGAGACCCTGCCTCAAAAAACAAACAAAAATAATAATTTATTTACTGATAAATCTGCCAAGATATAAGCTGCAGTCCATCACATTAATAAAAATAAATCAGAAAGTCAGACTTCATGTATTCCATATATGAAGTGGAGGGGAAAAAGAGACAACAGGGAAATTGTCTTAGTTCCTTTTTTGTTGCTGTGACAGGAATACTCAGTTCCCACAGATCGGGGAAGGAAAGTTTATTTTAGCTCACAGTTTCAGAAGGTCACAGTAAATCCATGAGCCACCGGCAGCAATGGAAGCGCATGGTGGAAGCAGAGGTAGAGGCAGCTGCTCATGACATGGTGAACAGGAAGCCAAGCCAAGCCAACAAGGACGGCAGCAAGCAGCCGATATCTTTCCAGGTTCCATCCCTGTGATCCGCCCCTCCTGGGTCCAGCCTCAGGGTTCCACCTCTTCCACCACATGCCTGTAATCCAGTCCATTTGTCTGCCTTCCTCCCCACATACCAGGCTCCATTCTTTCAACAGCACACAGTTCCACAGCTAACCCATGACACCCACATACGTGGGGCTTGTGGGGACATTCCAGATCCAAACCACAGTAGCAGTAGAGGGAAAGTAAGAGGAGGTGGCGGGGGAATGCCCACAGTCGAGTATGCTGCATACACAGACGAGTACGCCAAGGTGGGACCCGCGTTGTAAACGAGGACGCACTGCTGAAATTTAGGTACGCAATCCTGGACGGTGACGTTGCACTTACGGGATGGTTTTGCATCGTAGTTCCAAAATAGAAAATATTGTGGCAAAGGGGACTATATGAGGACATGAAGAAAATTAATGCTTAAGTTATGGTAATGTCTCTAGTCTACTCATTGATAATAGTTTGCATTTCCCTTATGTTATTTCAATGCTAGTATTTTCCTTAGTCTGAAAAACTCATGACTTTCAAAAAACTAAAAAATATATTTATGCTTATATATGAAATATTGATTCTGAAAGACAAATACCTAATGGTCATAATTGTTAATAATTCACTGAAACCTAATATGGGGAATAATTTTTCTAATCGAGTGTGTAACTTGAGGACAGTTTGTATATGAGGTCTAATCACTTTACGGCTTTTTAAGCGGTTTTTAATCAAATCTGGAATGTCTAAAATGCTAATTCTTCAAGCCATGGCAACTACCATGCAGAAAACAGTGATCTGGGTGGATATACCCTCTTGTAGAAAATGTCTTAATCATGAATACACTTAGGACCGATGAAATCATGAGTCGTGTTGTTGTATAATCTAGCTTTTGTTGTTGTTTTTTTTTTTTGAGAGAGAGAAAGAGAGGGTCTCTCTCTGTCTCCCAGGCTGGTCCTGAACTCACTGGTGTAGCCTAGGCTGGCCTTGGACTCGGGACAATCCTCCTGCCTCAGCCTCCTAAATGCTGGGATTACAGGCGTTTGCCGCCACGCCCAGCTTTATGTGGTACTGGGAATGCGCACAGCAAGCACTTTGACTGCTGTGCCATTCGTCCAGCCCCTAATAATCTAGTTTGAAATGAGGTTTTGCTTGAAATGATATACAGCACCCTACAGAGTGGTGGCTGGAGACCAGCTCTGACAGTGCTGTAGTGAGGGCAGCCTTCCCGCAGCGCGGAGTGGCCCTCCCGTGTGCCCACCGGCGCCCCGTGGGCCTGCTTTCGTCTCTGTCACCCTGCCTGAAGTTAGATGTCGGGCAGAAGAGACTGTGTTCCTTGGCTTGAGGTTCTGTGAACGGTATCTCATGCTGTTATTCACAGATTAACCAAATATAGGCCACAAGCAGTGAACTATGTCACTGTATTTGCCAGTGTGTGTAAGAGTTTGAACTCAAGTACTGAAATGAGAGCCAGGCAGAAATCCCAGGTGCTCTGTCTGGTATCCCCACCCTTGGTTTATGAAGCTAATTTAGACAGGTGGCAAATATCAGTGTTTCCATTATTGTATCGCAAATATATACTAATAAAAGACTGGAAAAATGTAACTTCATGAAATTCAGGATCAGATAACCCTGTTGGCTGCTTGTCTCCAAGAAACATTGCTTTTGCTCCTCAAGAGTCTCTCTGTTTACACTGCCCTTCACTGTGGCGAGAGACTGTCTTCTGCTGTCAGGGATTGGGGTCACTTTCAGTGCTTGTGTCTTTTAAGCATGTCGCTTGCTCCTCAGCCTACCATGAGCACTGGCGCAACCCACCACACCTGTGGTTGCAGAGCAGCGACTGCCGAGGGGCCAAGAATTGGTGTGCAGAGCCATGGCAGGAGCTCTGGCCCAGTGGCCCCACTGCACTAGGGGTCGTCTGGCTGGGTGCCCGTTAGAACTCTGACCACTTGCCCTGGGGCAGTCCAGGAGGCAGCTGTGACAAATCGGTAGGAAGCTTGATCTTACTACGTACGGTATTAATAGGGTATTAAATGGGGTTATTAGAACGAGAACGGTTGCCCCTCTCTGTGTTGAGTGGTAGTGATACCTGGTGTTTGCTTTGTCAGCTCGCCCAGCAGAAGGTGGAAAGCATCTTGGGGAAAATTACTGAGAGTAAAAGCAGACTGGCCTATGAGAAGGGAAAACTCCAGGTATGAGATTTATTTCCTCACTTTTATTGTCTGGATTTTTAAAAAACTGATTTTCAAACTAAATGCATCTTATTTAGGAGAAGACCTAACTCTGTTATTTCTAACTCCACAGTCTCTGAATCCCCCTACATTTGCCATTTCAGTGACATCCTGGTGATGTCTTCGCATGTCCCAGTAGGGTGATGCTGACACCAAAGTGGAGCCTAAATCCATTCTGTTAACTAATTGAAGTTTTATTGCACTTATTTTATGCATAGTCACTGAGAATGTTATCTATGCTGTCTTTTTTGATGAATTTTTATAATACATTCCCCCCAAAAGGAGTAACTCTAAAATAGGATGAAAGCTGATTAGAATTCCAACCCAAAGCCACTCAGTGAGGACCTTAGAGGATAAGTCTTGCACGTCATACTTGCTAAAGCTCCCCAAATGACCCCAGTGTGTGCACACGTAACTGAGGGGCGTGGGGTTGGGACGTATGAAGGGAAGGCCGGTGAGGCTTGGGGACTACAGAGCTGGTGTGACCAGCAGTCTCTCCCGAGGTGAACCGAACATGGCAGCTCTAGCCTCATCCTCATTTGCTCCTGGGCTCTACCTGAGGGCCAGTGGGCAAGATGAGGTTGGGAGTGGCAGCCTGGGAAGAGGTACAATTCAGGCTCGTGTAACAGCGTTACTGGACTGATAAAAAGATAAACTGGTATGTCCACTGTTGTGGTTAGTATCAGGAGTGTCCCCCAAAAGTCTCATGTACTTTGATGTTATGGATTGTCTATGGAACCATATAATGTTGGTGGATTGAGGTCTGGTCTGGAGGGGTGGGTTGCAGTTAAGTTAGGATTAACGGTCTGTAGTGGCCACGCCTTGGATGCAGGAGGGACTGGTTACTGGGCAGAGACCTGAAAGGATACATAAGCTGCACCTGCCTTCCTGGAGGACGGGGACTAGTCTCAACTACCTTCAGCTGGCCTTCCTGTTGGTCCAGGGAAGCTGCCTCCACCTCTCTCTCTCTGCCATGTACTTCGATTGCTGCTGGCCACCCCTGAATGGACTGTGACCTTCGAGACTGTGAGTTAAACCTTTCCTCTCCTAAGTTTGTGGGTGTCGGGTATTGAGTCACAGCAACAAAAAAGTAACAGAAAAGGACAGAAATTGGTACCAGAGGAGTGGGGTCATTGTTGTGCTTTACCTGAAGATGTGGCTCAGAAGTCTTTGGAACCATTTTGCAGAAGGAATTTGGAAAAGTTTGGGGATGCAAGCTGGAGAAGCCTTGGAGTGCTCTGAGCTGAGCTTGAGGGGAGATTCTGGTCACAGCTCAGAAGACCAGAATGCTGATAAAAGTGTGGATTGGAAAGGCCAGGCTCAAGAAGTTTCAGACAGGAAGGAGGACAGTATCAGCAAGTGGCCTAAAAACCATGTGTGCTACGCTCTGGTAAAGAGTTTGTTGGCATTTTGCCCTTGTCCAGAGACTGCCTGAAGCTGAAATTAGGGTTGGTGGACTGCTTACGCTGGTGGAGGAAATCTCAAGGCAGACTGATGTTAAAACTGTTACATGGCTACTGTTTGCAGCTTTTAGCCAGCTTTATAGTGAAGGACAGGAGACAGTGGCAGAGAGAACAGATGTAAAAAGCTCGCAGTCTGGAGTAGAAAAGCATGCGGTTGTTCAAGAGACTAACATTAAATAGAAGCCAAGAAGTTGGAATCAGGACTGTAAGAAGGAGGCCTTCACAGTGACTCAGGAATCAGCAAGATTCCACCCTTTACCAATTAAAGGGTGCAAAGGCAAAAGATCTTGTCCTGTGAAGAGTTCCCCAGATCTCCCTGTAGGGCCAAAGAGGGAAGTGTTTGCTGGAGGTCAGCTTCCCAGAATTCAGCAATCCAGACACTCAGAAGCTGCTGCAACCATGGCACAAAGGAGCCAGATTCCTGCTCAAGCCAGTGGTGGATCTTGGAGACGTCCACATGGTCCTGGCTTTACAGCCTTGCAGAAGCCAAGAGTTGTGGGTTCAGGGAGGCTTCCACCCAGGTTTCAGAGGAAGGCCTTGGAGGCCAAGCAGTGTGCCCCTGGGAGGGCAATGTGTGAAATTGTGAAGGAGAAGCCTAAGGTCCCGTGGAGAGCCTGAAAATTTGGAGAAGCCAGGAGCATGGATTGTCAGCTGAGAAACGCAGCAGGCCGCGAGTGGATCCAGCCCAAAGGAGAGAAGATGGAGGCTGCAGTCAGCAGCAATGCCACAGGGGTGGGACCACCCAAGGCCCTTGGAGTTCATGCCTCGCCAGCATTTACCCCAGTTGCTGGACATGGAGCTACAGGATTTAACACTTGCCCTGCCAGATTTAGGAATTGTTCTGGTCCTATTGCCTTTTATTACCTTATTCCTTCCTTCTGGAATGGAAATGTTTACCCTGTGCCATTTTATGTTGGAAGTACTTAACTCTTCGGTTTGAACAGGAGCTCACAGCTAGGAGTTTGTCTTACATCTCAGAGGAGACTATGGGCTTGGAGTTTCTCTAGCAGTGCTGAAACTGTTAGTACTGTGGTGACTCTTGGAGAAGGACTAACTGCATTTTGCATGGGGAGAAGGACATGAGTCTTTTGAGGGTCAGGGGTGGAATGTTGTAGTTGGCATCTGGAGTGTCCCCCAAAAAAGTCTCATGTATTTTGATGTTATGAATTGTCTATGGAACCATGTGATGTTGGTGGATTGGGGTCTAGTGTGGAGGGGTGGGTTACAGTTAAGACTAAAGGTGTGTGAGTTAGGATTAACGGTGCGTAGTGGCCATACCTGGATGCAGGAGGGCCTGGTTACTGGGCGGAGACCTGAAAGGATACATAAGCTGCACCTGCCTTCCTGGAGGGCGGGGACTAGTCTCAACTAGCCTCAGCTTGTCTTCCTGTTGGTCCGTGGAAGCTGCCTCCACCTCTCTCTCTGCTGTACTTGGATTGCTGCCAGCCACCCCTGAGTGGACTGTGACCTTCGAGACTGTGAGCTAAAATAAACCTTTCCTTTCCTGAGTTTGTGGGTGTCGGGTATTGAGGCACAGCAATGAAAAAGTAACTAAGACATCCACTATTCACAAGTTCTGGATTAAAGTTTTCCAGAGGCAATGGTGCATTTCAGTCTACCTTGGTCACACTCGTGCCAAGGTTTGCATAAGCACTGATGCTTAGGGAAGATACATAAATCTTGCAAGATATTTTTAAGAAGAGCTATATACAACGATGGTCAGAGCACTCGCCTGCTGTGGTCTATCTCTGAACTAGATGAGAATGGGTTAAAAATATTAGGGAAACCATCCTGTGTACAAGATTATATTTTTAGACTGGATATAAATCCTGTATCTCAGGTGTTGACTTAGACTGTAAGAATATTCTAGCATGGCTTGGATTTCCTTGTCAGTGCTGAGTGGTGCTCCACAATTTGCATGTGGCATGAAATCCTTACCTAGTCGCCTTCTGTTGGCGGCAGTTTCCTCCAGTTGCTTGCAAACAGTTGTAGGCAATGCTGATCCGATGGGCTCTTGCTCATGTGTCCTGTACTCAAATCCCAAAGAGTGTCTGAGCTAGCGGTCATTCTTAGGAGTAGAACTACTGGGGTTGTATGAACTGCCTACCTTGAATTTTACTAGATTTTGTCAAATTCCTTCTAAAGTAGTTAAGCAGAATTTTAAAGCATTATGTGTAAGAGGGGAGGTTAAATAGAGACGTTGGAACTACATAAAATATTATATACTGTTTAAGGATAATGCGGAGTAAAACTATTTTTTGAGGTGTAGGAATGGTAAACACCAAATGCCGCATATGGTTGACCCTGGGATGGGGAGGGAATGTTTTATTTTTAAGTTGAATGGTGGGCAGATGGAAGGTTTCCAAATATGTTACAAGGTTCCCAACATTTTATTGAACTTGAATGCGTATTGATCAGAGTTTCTTAGCCTTGCACGCACACACACTTGTCTCCATCACTCATCCTACCTGCATTCAAAATTATATTAGCCTGAGCACTGAAGCAGCCACATGTGTGCCCTTTAGGTAGGGATTTGGTAAGGCTTTTTTGGTTTTGTTTTTTGTTGCAGTTTTTTTTTTAAATGTAACTATGTCTTATGTACTGAAAGATACACAGAACAGAGCCTGATGAATTTTTTTTTTAGATGAAGAAAGTGCGCCCACAAGCGGAGCACTTGCCTCTCCCACGACTTCCTCCAGGTTTGTCCCCCGCGAGCGCTTGCCTCCCTGGCCCCTAGCACAGCTGCATGAGCCCGCGCAGCGGCCTTTCTGCATCTTCCTCCGCTGCATCTCCGTTGTTTGTGGTGGTGGTTCTTTGATTGCCCTGACAAACGGTTTCCCATTACATGAATATTGGGCCATGGTCTTGAGAAATGAAAACTTGTCCTGTGTGGAAACCATTGTTTCCTGAGGGTGTTTTCATACTGTGAGTCAAAACATGTGACTTTGGCCACTCAGGCTGTTCTAAGTCTGAAGTTTGATTCAAACTATAAGCTACATCTTTGCAGGCAGGCCCTGCAGCATTGCAGAGTCCCAATATGTATCCAGAAGAAAACCTGGAAATTTTACTTTGGGGTTGTTGGTTGGTTGTTTGAGATAGGATCTCACCCTGTAGTACAGGACTCATTGGTCCTGAACTTACTATGTTGGCCAGACTGGCCTCAAACTCAAAATAGACTTACTGCCTCAGCCTCCTGAGTGCCAGGATTACAGGCTTGTGCAGAATGCCTGGTGAATTTTTATGTGGTGGTGCTTGGATGCTGCAGATCGAACCCAGGGCCTTGCATGTGCTAGGCAGGTGTTCTAACCACTGGAGTATGCCCCCAGCCCCAGTATTATGATCCAGAGTAAAAGGGCCCATTTTAATCCCTTATTTCAGTTTATATAGTATGTTGATTTTTCGAGTTACACGTCCATGCTAAATGTACAGGTGATAGGATCATTACAGCATTTGAAACACTTTCTGAATGTGGTCTGTGGTGAAATTCCCACTTTTCCTGAGGACTGCTGACCATCAAGTGCAAAATCTGCCTAGGGTTACTGATCACAAGAGCCTCAGGCTTCGGAGAGGCAGTTGTGCTTGTTTCTCAGCTGTTCTATGTTCTTCCCCACTTTGAGTGCCCTGGGTTAGAATTTTGCCTATGGGAAATTCACTGTAAACATCAGCGTGCTTTGTTCGCGAGACTATGCCATCTGTGAGTTATCCGAGGAAGGTTGGGGGCTAAGGACTTGGCTTTATTTGAAGTGAGGCAAACCTAAAACCCTTCAGATCAAATCCAGCCCGTATTCTTCCTTGGTTTCCATGTGTTAGGAGCATTTTAAAGTGAGGATAATTGTTAAATGAATCCCTGTCTTTAGAGGTACCAGTTTACCCCCAATCCTTAAATGAAGCTGTGACTAATTTTCATCGATGCCTTGGGCAGCCACAGCATTGGTTGGTTCTGTAGGCTGTGGAAAAGGAGCACAGAAGCTGACGGGAGAGAAAGAAGGGTCCTGCGGATAGAGTAAGAGGTTTCCAGGGACTAAATGGGTTTTCACGCGGCCTTTCAAAAAGGAAGGAAGGGAGGAAAAGAATAGTAGCACTTGGATGGTAACACTTCCTAAGAATGCCCAGTAGCCACGGGCAGAGAGAGGTTTGCCCTGTACAGACACAAAACAGGACACTGAGGCAAAAATAAAAGAACATTAATAAATAAGAAAATTTGAAGGAGAGTTTTTCTGGTTCAGGGAGATGCTGGGGAACATTAATCATTGTCTTGTGTGAGAGGCCTGGGGATGAGAGGAAGAAAATTCAGAAAAGTACAGAATTCGTGCACTTGAGCTTGTATATGTTAATGACTTTATCCCTCAAAATGATTTTCTTTAAACAGAAAAACGTGAGGAGTCATCTTTATGAGAGTTACAGTACAATTCAGCATATGTGAATTCCACTCACTTAACTTCTCTAACTCTCCCTTGGTAAGATGCGAGACCTGCCTCCTCCTCGCGTATGGACCATTCTGATTCCCCAGATTCAGAGGCGTTTTGAATGCCAAGTTACCAGGCTTCACTTGGGTTGAAATCTCAGTCTTGTATTCATAAATCATGTCTGTTTGTATTTTGAATAAACCACTGAAGTGGCTGTAGCTTACATATAGGTGTAAGTTGAATAGAATTCTTTGCATGATTAGAAAAAACTTAGAATTATCTTTTACAAATTTCAAGTGTTAATTTTTTACAAGACTCATAATATGCTCCCCTTGGGAATATATGAGGCTGAATATTTTTCTGGTTTGTTTTTTCTTAACTAGATAAAAGTTAAACAGCTAGAAGAACAGCTCCATTCTTTTGCCGAAACCAGTTTGCAGAATGACCATCTGCGCAAGCTGAATAAGACTTTGGAGGCCAAGTATGCTCAGGTGTGACCAGTACCTACAAAAGCAGATTGCTGACGAAATTGCTTGATGCCTTTCTCTTCACCTTACTGTATAATGCTAGAAAAGTGATTTCGTCTTTTCTTTCTAGCAATACTGGGCATTGAACCCAGGGCCTTGCTCTGAGTTACATTCCAACCCTCCCCCCTTTTTTATTGAGACAAGTTCTAACTAAGCTCCTGACTTCCCAGGATGGGCTTGAACTTGCAGTCCTCTTGCCTCAGCCTTCCAGAATTCTAGGGTTATAGATGTATACCACCATGCGAATATCCTCTCTCTTGACCCATTCAACACATGCTGCTTCTAGCACCTGTGTACAAGATTCTGCTAAACCTTAACAAAATTCGTAAAAATACCCAAAACAGAGTTATTGATGGATACATGAAGCAGAACTAGGATATTCAACTTATTTCTAAAAGGATGTTTTAAGATTGGACTTGATAAGTTTCATCATAGAGTAGAAAATTATGTCTTTCAGAAAAAATGCTTTCATAGAGGAAGTGTTTTTTAAACTTGAGCCTTAAAATTTTTAGCAGACATGAAGAACAGTATATTTGTTTTTTGAATTATAGGCAAACTCAGAACTCAATGCCAACAAAGTTTACCTGCAACAGACGGAAGATCACCTGAAAGAGGTATCAGTAGTAAAGGCACTCATTTGCCAACACGGTAGCTCTTGAGTCCCTAACCTTTCATAGGTCACATAATATTTCAGCAGATGGAAAGAAAAGTTAAGCAAAATAGAGAAAACATTTAGGAAACTTTAACCATGAATGAGTTACCAAAAGAAAGTGATTAATGATTGCATATGTATCATGTATGTAAGTAAGTTGGATATTTAAAACTCCTTAACTGTCCACTTCAGCATGTATAATTTTTGTGTCTGTGACATTTGTATATGTACACCTGGTAACCAAGACACTAGAATGTGTCTTCAAATGGAATGCTCTCGGGGTTCCGCACCTGGCACCCCTGAGGAGAGACGGGACTGTGGAGTGTAGTGGGGACCTTGGTAGACCCCTCTCCTGCAGGGTAGGGCAAGGCCTGTGTCTTCACTGGGTCGCACTTCGCTGTGTGGTCTCTTCATTCTGAAATCAAAGGAACACGTTTCCAAATATAGTTCTCCCTGCGGCTTCTTCACCAAAATATTCTGCCGCCTCTCCTTGTACAGTGTGAGCTCCTGAAGAACTAGAACTAGGATCAGTTGGCTTATTATTTTCAGTTGGAGATGCCTCCAAGGAGAAGGAGGTCTCCAGAGAGGCCTACCTCTTCCAAGTCCATGGACAGCTCTCGGCCGACTGCTGGTCACATGAAGGACAGATCTTCTGCAGTTGGCTTGCCCAGTGTGGCCACAAGCCCCATGCGCCGTGTGACTTTTGCCCCCACCCCGCCTTCTGTGAGGGCATCTCAGGAAGTTGGAGCACCCAGAATCTCCCTAAAGACTCTCTTGAATGCTATCAAAACCATGGAGGGAAGACTCGGAGGCAAAATAGACATTCTCGCCTCAAGACCTTCACCAGGTGATGAATCACCTAAATTTCTTAAACGAGATTTGGTAAGTCAAAAACACAGATCTTAGGGAAATCCCATAGGCATGTAATGATGAAGAACGTTGTAAACGATATCGAAATATAATGCTTGAAGCTGCACGTATCAAGTACATGTGGTTCTTCACACAAAAAAACTACAGATTGAAACTGTCATTCTGGCTGTCATAATATTGGTTTTGGATATAGAAAATTTGGCTTAGTAATAATGGAAGTTTTAAAATTTTTTTCATTCAGAGTTTCTACCTAATGTTAACATGTAAGCTAAAATGTGTAGGGAAAGCTTGATTTAAAATAGGCATACATTAATCCAAGAAGCCCTGAGAAATTGAGCATAGGGAAATGCTCAGAGAGAGCATTCTGAAACACCACTCTTTGCTTTGTATTTAAAAGTAAAAATTACTATACCCTATCTTCTGAAATAGACTACTATTCAGATACTTTTCTACAAATGTTGTTAGTGACATGCATACATATTTCATACACGAACACCATAAAATGTTCAAAACTATGTTCTTTATATGCTTTTCTAAAGCAAAATCCAGTGGGTTTTTAGAACCTATAATTGGGCATCCTTTGCAAATACTATGGGCTACTTACAGCATTGCAGCATTTTTAATATTACAGTAGATTTTAATGGAATGTAAGTGTGTTGAGGAAGAAATGGGGAAAAGTCTCTTTGCTCTCGGGAGCCTGCTGTGGTAGAACTGCCAGTGGAGAACAGTGCGGCCATATTTACCACAACTGGATCCTCCCAGTGGTACCTCTCAAGCTTTCTCCTACTGAGTACATTCATGGTAGCCTATATGCAAGATGTGTTTTTTGGGTTACTTACTGAAAGTCTTGTTGGTTAAATAGTCAAAGACTGAAAACAACTAGGATTCCATGGATGAAACTGATATCTGTAACTTGTAATCTTCATTCAAGATACATAAATCCATGTGGTTTAACCAATCAAGGTTTAGAGAAGTACATTTTACTGTGTACATGCAAAAAGGATAAAGAACGTATACATATGGATTTACTTGGACATAGGATATCATGAGCCATGAGAAACTGGCAGTATTTTGAGGAATTTGGTTGCTGGGACGCTTTTCACTTTATCTTGTGTACCTGTAAAATTACATGTGCAATGTACTCAAAGTAATTTATTGACATTTTCAACAATATTGAAAGCCTTAAAATGTCTTTTTAGCAACTGGTGTGGAAATAACTGGATTGATGCATGCAAAATCAAAAGTTCTTTGATACATACTTCACATTACACAGAGGAACCCAAATACTTCACATTACACAGAAGAACCCAAAATGGATCCTAGATCTAAATGCAAATCCGAAAGCTGTCAAACTTCTAGAAGAAGGTAAAGAAGGAATCTTGGTGACCTTGGGTTACAAAACGTTTTTCAGATTTGACATTAGAGGTACGGTCTCCAGGGCTGGGATGTAGCTCAGTGACAGAGGGCCTGCCTAGCAAGCGTGAGGCCCTGGCTTTGATCCCCCACACTTCAAAGAACAATGCGATAGGTGAAGGAATAAAAGTACTGAACTGTACTTTATTAAAATTGACGAATATTTTTAAAGACCTTAAGAAGGAAGCAACAGACATGGAAAAATTCATAAACCATTTATTGGTCTCCGGAATGTATAAAATTCTTAAAACTCACTAAGAAGCAAACCACCTGATTACACTGGGAAAAAGTATTATGAGCAGATATTTTGTGAAAACAGGATAAGCACTTGAAGGTGCTGAGCATTACTCCTGAGGGAGATGCGGAGAACACCACAGTGAGACCGGCTGTCCATCTACCCCCTGCTGTGTTCAGGGTCCCTGTGTGGGACCACGGGACTGCAAGCGATAATGTTTATGGGTTTTTGTTTTGTTTTGTTTTGACTAGAGATTGAGCTCAAGGCTTTTGCACTGAGCTACACCCCCAGCCCCATTTTGTTGTTGTTTTGTTTTGTTTCAGACAGGGTCTTACAAAGTTCACAGTAAGTTCCCCAGACTGGACTCAAACTTGCACGCCTCATCCCTCATGGGACTCGGACCTGCTGCCGGGGAAGTAAGATAATACAACGTGCTCTATGGAGAACATTGGTGCTAAAACTGAGGTGTATAAATACCATGTGAACATGAGTCAGTCCACTGCTAAGTATTTCTCTGTGACAGATGAGTTTGTCTACACAAAGACTTGGACATGGTGTTCTCCTCAGCTCTCTTGTAATAACCTAGAACCGGAAACAGCCTGAATGTCCACCAGGTGAATGGATAACTAAATCGTGGTATTAGAATAACAAGCAACAGAAAAGAATGAACTATTGGTACCTGCAAGAGGCTGACGAAATCATGTTGAGTGAAAGACGGCATTCAGAAGAAGATGCACGTGTGACCTGAACTCTGATTCCATTTATACAAACTTATAGAAAATGCGAGTGACTGTGATGGACCATTGTTTCCCTCCATGGCTATGTGAGTGTTGCAGTGGAGGGGAGGTGACAGGATGGCCACGATTCATTAGGGTCACGAGTTTCAGGCACACATCAGAACTTAGCAAATTGTATGCTTTATGGATGTCACTTGCACCTCGGTAAGGCTGTTCAATCTGAATGTATATTGAAACATTTAAAAATGAATTCCTGGGAGGACAGAACTATAGCACTAGAGAATAAATTAGCGGTTCCCTGGGGATGGGTGGCTTTGGAAGGGATGAATACAAAGAGGCAGCAAAAGGGAGCACGCGGAGAAGGGACAGCCCTGTGTCCTGATCATTGATCATTACAGCGGGCACACTAATGCGCATATGGCATCAGATTACAGAGAACTGTGTGCGTGCAGACCCTCACCTAAGAGTGGAGGCTGAAGACATGATGATGGAAACTAAATACATTATGTAATCTTGTTAACAATAAAGTATCAGGGTCGATGTTCTGGTTTTGATGTTGAACTACAGAGGATTCTGTGGTATTTGTAGCATTCTGTGAGCCTATATTTATCTTGACATAAA
The DNA here is from genome assembly GCA_004027205.1 of Ctenodactylus gundi. Taxonomy (NCBI): domain Eukaryota; kingdom Metazoa; phylum Chordata; class Mammalia; order Rodentia; family Ctenodactylidae; genus Ctenodactylus; species Ctenodactylus gundi. The sequence continues at coordinate 170,264 of PVKB01002119.1, forward strand.
AGTTTTAAGAAAGAGCAATACTTAAAATAATATGATTATCTGCACTATTGTATGGATCATTGCATGGGTCTATTGATACTAAAAGTGCTTCAAGGACATAAAGTTCTAATACTGCTCATTAGGATTTATTCTGCTCTAATTCTATAGAAACTAGTATTTGTTCATCTTTAGTGTATGAATTCATTTACGTTTTCAACAGGAAACATTCAGTAAGTGAATTTCTCTCTTATATTACATCTCTGTTTCATAGTCTTGTTCTTGTACTGTTTTTATGGAGACTGACCAATATGTTCATGATCATTCACCCAGATATTTTTGGTATTTTGTAGTTTTTTTTAAGGGATAAATGGTTACTGGAGTTTATAGTAATGGATAAAGATGTTGAAAGACCTTAAGTTTGGTTTCTAAATATCTTTATTTCCTTCTAACTGCTGATGTGTTGTTTTGGGGGAAGTTATTTATGGTTTCTTTTTTTCCTACTAAGGTGAAATCTATTCTTGAAAAAAATGAAGAGGATCTCTCCCAGGCAGTGAAGTGTCGTGACGCAGCCCTGAGAGAAAGCCAGAAGCTGAAGGGGGACCTGGAAGCTCTGGAGGACAGGGAGAGCAGGAAGGCAAGGCAGGGCCTCCTGGGCGTGGGGCCTTCCGTGTCCCAGTCTCTCTTGTTGTAGTAGGGAGGACACTCTCGGATCCAGAAGAGGATTATGCCTTCTGAGGGGCAATAACTTTAGAATCACTTAAAAATATTTCTGTGTGTGTTTGTGTACATGCATGTGTGTAGTACTGAGGATTAAACCCAGGACCTTCACACTGAGCTACCTCCCTCACCCAGTTTTTTTTAAAAATTTATTTCTGAGACAGGGTCTCACTAAGTCACTAAATTGCCCAGGTTGGCCTGAATTTTTGATCCTCCTGCCTCAGCCTCTGAGAGTACTAGGATTAGAGAGGCCTGGGCCACTGTGCCTAGCTAAAAATATTGCTCTTAAAGATACATTATAACTTTTTTTTAAAAAAATTGTCTTAAAAACATAAAAAAACCTGCCTAATTTTTTCTGTTAAAACCCATCTAAAAGCCACATATGGCAGCGCATGCCCATAATCTAAGCAATGTGGGAGGCTGAAGCAGGAGGATTGCAACTTAGCGAGGGGTTGTGGCTCACTGTCCCTGGATTCAGTCCCTGGTACCAGGAAAAAGGAACGAGAAACAACAGAGCACTCTGCCCTTGGTAAAACTAGCCTTCATACTTACATTGCACTCATGTAATAAAACAGTACTGTGTGGCACTTTGTCTTGAACATTCTTGTGGTGGGAACTGGTGTCATATCTCAAACTTTTCTTTAGATGTATTTTTATGTTGATACATTGTAATTGCATATATGTGTGACACACTGTTTCAGCATAGGTGTGCAATCAGAATCATTGGCACTGCTGTCACCTCAGATGTGTTTGTGTTGTGAACATTCAGACTCCTCTCTGTTAGCTACTTTGAAATAGCCAATTAATTGTGGTCAACCATGTTCTCCTGTGCTATAAAAGAATGCTGACCGATTTCCTCCTATTCACCTGTACACCTGTACCTGTAAACCACCCTGTCTCCACCTCCACCACCAAACCCTTTGCTATCCTCTGTTCTGTTCTTCCATGAGATCAGCTTTTATTAAGAATACGTGGTTGCGCTCTCTCTCTTGCGCTTGCGCTCTCTCTCTCTCTCCCCCTCTCTCCCTCCCCTCCCCCTCCCTCTCCCTCTCCCCCTCTCTCTGACTTGTGGCCTCCAGTTTTGCCCATGTTGCTGTAAATGATAGAATTTCATTTTTATGGCTGAATAGTACTCCAGCGTGCATACAAACCACATTTTCTTTGTTTGTTCATGTGGCCACTCCTCTCCTCAGACTTCTTGGGAGCAGGTGCTGGGTTTCGCCTCCAAGGGGAGTTGTGAGTCGTCGTCCTGCGACAGCCACCACTGCTCCTGCAGCCTCTGTCTTAGTTACTTTCTTGTTGCTGGGATAGAATAGCTGACGTCCATGACTTAAGGGAAGAAGGTTTATCTTAGCTCAGTTTCGGAAGGTCTGAGTCTCTTTGTAGGCAGCTGGCAATGGCAGAGGCACAAGGTGGTGCAGCAGGGGAGCTCTTCACAGCATGACAGCCACGAAGCCGAGCGAGGGTGGGAGGGCAGAGTTAGCACATGCCCTGCCAGTCATGTCCTTGTGACCCCACCCCTCCGGGTCACACACCCGCTAGTGTCCCACATGCCCATAATTCTACTGTACACCCATAGTCCTCCACATACCTGTGATCTACCCCTCCCTCCATACTTGTGATCTACCCCATCTCTTAACAGCTCATGATTCCACAGGCATTTCACAGTGCCCTAATGCATGAGGCTTTTGGAGGACATCTCAGATCCAAGCCATAATACCATTTGGTAATTCTGAGGGGTTTGAGATGTGTTCTCACCTTCCAGTCCCGTGGAAGACAGTTGAGCATTGGGATTGCCTGTGGACCTGAAAACGTGCTGACCCTGGGGTCTCCAGTTACTTACCGTGTGTGATTTTCTGCTCTGCTCTTTGGAGTCAGTGACGTAAGAGACGCAAGCTAGTACTCTGTTGCTGCGGTTGTTTACCATGCCTGCTTCCCAGGCCCATTCCTACAAGGGTACCAGGACGTGGAAGTGTCACGAGAATGGATGAAGGATCTCTGTTGTGTCCTTTCCTTTCAGCTGGGAAACTTTCAGCGGCAGTTGGCAGAGGCTAAGGAAGACAACTGCAGAGTCACGGTCATGTTGGAGAACGTGCTGGCTTCTCACAGCAAGATGCAGGGAGCCCTGGAGAAAGTGCAGATAGAGCTTGGCCGGAGGGACTCGGAGATCGCCGGCCTCAAGAAAGAGAGGTACCCGGCAGCAGTGTCCACGACCTAACGTGGCCTCCTTTGCAGAGGCCACTCCTACAGTGGTGCTTAGAGAAGTAGGAAGCTCGGGAAAATCTGGAACTAAGAGGAGCGTGATTTCTAAAAATTCATAACCTCCCTATTTGGGAGTGACTTAAGGAAGTTGGATCCTTGAAATTCGTGTGTTGTGTTACTGTTGTACCTTGGCTGCCCTCAGCACCGTTTCTACCTGATTCTGCCTGTGGGCTCAGTGGAAGCTGGGCTGGAGTCTCACCTGGGGGTAGGGCACCCACCTAATGTGTGAGAGCCTTGATTTGAGCCCAGACCCCCCAGGAAGCTAAATGACTGCTTTGGATTCAGTTAATCATTTACTTATATCCTATATCAAGATTGGTAATATTCTAGGCGAGTCTCTCTTAGAACTACTTTGGATTTTGTTTTGTTTTGTAGATCAACTCCTTTAAGTGTTTTAAAAATTCCATCATAATATTAGAAGGTTAGTTGAATATTATTTACCCTATAAACACTATGTTTGCTTTGCCATATTTTAGGAAAAGAATAAAACATTATTAGTTTTGCTTGAAATAGTCAACAACTTTTTATCATCTGCATTCTTTATCACCTGGATACCTGATTATCTAATAAATTAATTTCTTATCAAAAAATAAATAAAATAAAAATTCCATAAGTCTTTTCTTAAGGAACAAAGGAACAAAGACCTGAGTCTGCCAAGGCTTGTGAGGTCCGTCAGACACACCTGACCCTGGGATGTGTGGGAACACGGGTTTTCTTGCCTTCCCTGTGCTTGTAGTGGTTTTTGCATGGTGTGAATCTTGGAACAAGGTGATAGTATTAAAATACTGTTTACCATTCACCATAGATTTCTAAGTACAAGTAACTTTTTTGTAGTAACAATATGAGCAATATAAGATTACCAGTCCATAAGTCCATCGGAAAAATGTATTGGTCACTCGTGTGTCAGGCCAAATTGAATGGGACAAGTTACTTAATTCATCAGGAGCTGTGTTTCTTCCCCGGGAGCCAAGGCTGAATTGTCACGTGCCACCTCTCAGCTATTTCACACACGCCTGGCCTCCTGTGTGGGATGCTGTGGGCCTCACGGGAGAGGAGAGTCCTCAGGCTTCAGGTGGCCTCATTCCTGGATGGGGTTTTTCTGGGTCACTCTCCCTGTGCCATGTATTTCCAGGGCTCTGAATCAGCAGAGGGTGCAGAAGCTGGAAGCTGAAGTGGACCAGTGGCAGGCCAGGATGCTCGTGGTGGACGCCCAGCACAGCAGCGAGGTACAGGCTGGTGCTGACACCTGATAACACTGGTCTTTTTCTGTGAGGACAAAATTATTTTAGAAAAGGGAAGGGAAACAAGCCAGTGGGAAATAGGAAATGGACCTTCAGTCTTAGTGGCCAAGCAGGACCACCGTTGTCACTAATTCTTTTGTGTTAAGTGATTACCATTCTTTTGTCTATGTGAATGCACAAGTGACTTCAGAAATTAAGGGGCTTAGAAAATTACTTATTATCTCCTAGTAGCTAGAGTAATGCTGCTATTAAGGAGACAGGCTGGAACCACATAGAGGGCACACGGAAAATAAACAGGGAGGCTCCTGGAAATCTTCCTTTTGGAAAAAGACTCCACAAGAACCAGTGGTCAGCTTTTCTCTCTCCTAGGGAATAAGACCGGAAGGTGACAGGATCAGTTAAAGCAATGGAACTAAGAACTTTATTTTTCTCTCTTGTTATTAATTTGTATGCACATATCACCTCCGTCTCCCCACCCTCTCACCACTCCTGTTGCATTCTCTTTCCCTTTCTGCAGTATCCACCTTCTTACCTTCTTCTGTATCTCTTACATTTTTTATGGTTTTCTCATATTAGACTATATGATATTTAACTTTCTGGGTCTGATTCATTTCGCTGAGCTTAATGTTCTCAAGGTGCATCCATTTACCTACAAATAACCCAAATTTGTCATTCTTTATGGCAGAGTAATTAATACTTCATTAACACACACATATACTTGCATACATATATACATACATAACACATCTTATTTATTCAGTCATCTGTACTCAGGTGTATTGGCTTTTTCCAAGATTTGGCCATTATAAATTGCGATGCTATAAACAACGGGTGTGCATGTGTCACTATACAGTATGATGACTTGACTCTTGGAAAGATCTGGAAGAGGTATGGTTGGATCAGAGTATCAGTTTTCAGTTTGCTGGAGAATCTCCACACTGCTTCCCATAGTGGTTGGACCAGTTCGCAGTCCCACCAGCAGTGTAGGAGGGTTTCTTTTCCACCATAGCCTCGCCAGCATTTGCCGTTTTTTGAGTTTTTAATACCGGCCATTCTTATGGCGTTAGATGGAACCTCAGTGAAGTATTAATTTCTCTGATGGATAAAAATGTCGAACACTTTTTCATGTATTTATTGGCCACTCGGACTTCTCCGGAGAACTGTTAATTCATTTCAGATTCCCATATTTTGATTGGATCTTTCATTTTGGAGGGTCTAATATTTTCAGTTCTTTGTATAATCTTGATAACAGTCCTGTATATGAGTGGTAGCTGACGTATTTTTCCCATTTGTGGGTGCTCTTTTCACTCTGTTGATTGAGTCCTATGAGTTACAGAAGCTTTTTAATTTCATATAGTCCCATTTGTCAATTCTTGGTGTTATCTCTTACACCTCGGATGTTTTCTCTTGTACTTTTGGTGTTTTACTGAAAAAGCTCTTACCTGCACCTATGTCTTGGAGGGATATGCCGACTTTTTCAACAAGTTCAGTGTTTCCAATTTAATGTCTAAGTCTTTGATTCATTTTGATTTGATTTTGGTGCATGGTGAAAGTTGGGGGTTTAGTTTCATTCTTCTGCATGTGGTTAGCCATTTTTCCCACCATTTGTTAAAGAGGCTGTCTTTAGTGTACAGTTTTGGTCCCATTGTTGAAGATGTCAGAAGGTACTCGGGGATGTTTCTGCATCCTCAATTCTATTTCATTGATCCACTTGTCTGTTTTTGTGCCAGTACCATGTCATTTTTATCATTGTTGCTGTATAATATAATTTGATTTCTGGTATTGGTGATGATTCCTACTTTTGTTGCTTAGGATTGTTTTGACTATTGTTGACCTTGTATGGTTCCAGATAAACTGAGTTGTTTTTTCTTGTTCTGTTAAAAAAAAAAAAAAAAAAAGGCTACTGGTACCTTGATTGGGATTGCATTGAGTCTGCATATCAGTTTAGGTAGTATGGCCATTTTGACAAAGTTGGTTCTATCTACAGAGGATGTCTTTCATTTTCTAAAATTCTCTTTGATTTCTTTTTTCAGACTACTATATAGTTGTCAGTATAGAGGACCTTCACTTGCTTTGATAGGTTAATTCCTAGGTATTTAATACGCTTTGTAAATGAAATTGTTTTTCTAATCTTTTTCTCTGTGTTTTCATTGTTGCTGTAGAGGAAGGCTACTGATTTCTGTGTATGATTTTATATCCTGCAACTTGGCTGAATTTGTTTATTAAGTCTAAGAGTCTTCTGGTAGTTTCGGGGGGTCCTCTGTGTAAAAGATCACACCATCTGCAAATAAAGATGCTTAGACCCCTTCCTTTCCTATGCGTAGTCCCTTTACTCCAGTCTCTTGCCTCATTGCTGTGGCTGAGGTTTCGAGCACTGTGTTAAATAGGAGTGGTGACAGTGGACAGCCTTGCCTTGTTCCTTATTTGAGGGGGAATGCTTTTAGATTCTCCCCATTTATGATGATGTTGGCTGTAGGATTGCCATAAATTGCTTTTATTAGCTTGAGGTAGGGTCCTTCTATATGCATTTTCATCAGAGTTTTGATCAGGAAGAGGTGTTTTATTTTGTCAAAGGCTTTTTCTGCGTCTATGGAGAGGATTATTTGGTTTTTATCCTTGCTTTTGTTGTTGTGATGTATTATATTAATTGATTTGCATATGTTTAACCAGTTTTGCATTCCAGGGATGAAGTCAACTTGGTTGTGGTGTATGATCTTTTTAACGATTTATTGCATTCTGTTTGCAAGTGTCTTACTGAGGATTTTTGCATCAATATTCATTAAGGAAATTGGCCTATAGTTTTCTTTCGTTGTTGGGTCTTTATTTGGTTTGGGAATCAAGATGATACCTGCTTCTGCAAAGGAGTTGGGCAGTGTTCCCTCTCTTTGAATTTCATGGGTGAGTTTAAGGAGCATTGGCACTAACTCTTCCCTAAATTTCTGATAAAATTCTGCAGTGAATCCGTCAGGTCCTAGGCTTTTTTTTGTTGGTAGATCCCTTTCTACAGCCTCAATTTCATCCCTGATTATTGCTCTATTCAGGGTTTCTGTATCTTCTTGGCTCAATTTTGGTGTATCATATGTGTCAAGGAATTTATCCATTCTGAGTTCGTAAATTTGTTGGAATATAGTTTTTCAAAATAATTTCTTATAGTTCTCTGGATTTCAAGAGGATGTGTTGTGATTTCACCTTTCTAGTTGCATTGATACAGATTTTTTCTTTCCTTTTAATGAGTTTGACTGGAGGTTTATCGATGTTATTTATCCTTTTGAAGAACCAACTATTTATTCATTGATCTTTTCTATTATCTTAGTTTTGATCTCTGCTCTGATTCTTAAAATTTCCTTCTCCTACCTTTAGATTTTACTTAATCATGTTTCTCATGGACTCTTTTTTTTTTTAAACATAGGGTCTTGCTCTGTAGTCCAGGCTGGTTATAAACTCACTGTGTAGCCCAGACTAGCCTCGAGCTCACAGCAATCCACCTGCCTCAGCCCCCCAAGTGCTAGGATTACAGGCATGCGCCACCATGCCCAGCTTATGTGGTGCTGGGGAATCAAACTCTGGTACTTAGTGCTTGCTAGGCAAGTGCTTTAACCTCTGAGCTATTTCTCCAGCCCATTTCTCAAGGACTTTGAGCTACTTTACTAGATTGTTTATTTGAAATTTCTCTTTCTTTTTCATATGTGCATTCATAGGTATAAATTTCCTACTTAGTGCTGCTTTTGTGTCCCACGGATTCTGGTATGATGTACTTCCATTGTCACTTGACTTTAGGAAATTCTTGATTTCTTTTTTGGTCTCTTCTGTGCTTTACTCCTTCTTCAATAATGTATTATTTAGTCTCCATGTATTTGAATAGTTTCTGTAGTTTTTGCTATTGATTTCTAGTTTTATCCCACTATGACCTGAAAGTTCAGGGGATGATTTCAATTCTTTTGTATTTAGGTAAACATGTCTTGGGGCTGGAAGGATGGCACAGCAGTTAAAGCACTTGCAAGCACAAGGCCATGAGTTTGATTCCTCAGCACATAAAGCCAGCTGTGTCAAACACCTGTAATCCCAGCATTCAGAGCCTGAGACAGGAAGGTTGCCATGAATTTGATGCAAACTCACTGTGAGCCCAGGCTGGCCTTGGACTTGCAGCAATCCTCCTGTCTCAGCCTCCTGAGTGCTGGGATTAGTAGTGTGTGGCACCATCCCCAGCTTATCTGGTGCTGGGGAATTGAACTTGAGTACTTAGCACTTGTCTTAGCACTTGCTAGGCAAGCACTTTAACTGCTGAGCCGTTCCTCCAGCCCACACTTTCTTTTTAAATGTTTTCTTTCCTCTGTGTTCTTTGGTGTGCCTTGTGTCTCTGTCTTGCTCAGATTCCTTTCAGTATTTACTGCAATGGTGCGCTAGCACATCTCTTTAGGGATTTGTGGTCATGAAAAAATTTTACTTCCCCTTCAATTATCAGGCACAATTTTGTTGGAGACAACGGCCTGGGCTGACACTTGTTGTCTTCTAGAGCTTGAAAGATTTTGCTCCAGACTCACCTGTCCTTTAAAGTTTGCATTGAAAAATATGCAGCAATTTGAATGGGTTTCCCTTGGTAGAATAATGTCTGTTTTTCTCTTGCTGCTTTTAATATTCTCTCTTTATGTTGGATTTCTGTGGTTTTGACTATGATATGTCGTGGCAAATGTCTTTGCTGGTTGAGGTTATTTAGTATTCTATAAGCGTCCTGTACCTGAATATTACTTTTTTTCCTAGATTCAGAAATTTTTCTTGTATGATTTCAGTGAATATGTTCTTTACACCTTTGGTGTTATCTTCTGCTCTTTCTCCCATGCCCATAATTCTGAGGTTGGTTCTCCTTGAATCATCCCTCAGCAATTATATCCAGCTACCTTACTCATTTCTGATTTTGCAGTCGTGCCTAATTACAGTATTTGTTTCCTTGGCCTTGTCTTCAAGGTTTGAAATTCTGTCCTCACAATGTTTGAGTCAACTTCCTCTGCTTTCAAATGAATTTTCATATCCTCAATTTTAGCTAAATTTCTACTTCCCTATCAAAATGTTCCTTCATATCTTGCATTTCCTTATTTTTCTCAGCCAACTTTTTATCTGTGTCTGCTATATGCTCAGGAAGTTTTGTATCCATTAGGCCCACTATTTCTTTGTAAGTTCCTCTTTAAGCTCGCTACTTTTTTTACTTCCCTACGAGTTCCACTATTTCAGGGCCCATGACAACAGTCTCTGGGGACTCAGGCGTCTCCACGTGTGTCCTGTTGCCTTGTCTTCCCACATTTCTGCTATTGAGGGACTTCACTATAAAGGCCTATTCGAGAGGTTTTTGTGAAGGGGTATGAGGATCTGTGGAAACAGCCAAAGTCCTCTGATTTCTGTGCTGGGAGTGGGCAGTGAGAGGGGACCTAAAAGTCCAACGACCTCTGAGGTGTCTTACTATCCCCGAGCCCCCTCAGCAAAGCTTTCCCTCCTGTCCGTCGCCCTGGGGTGGGGCTCTCCATCCTGGGAGGCGCCCCCACTACCACCCGAGCCATTCAGGAGGTCAGCAGCCTTTCTTCTCCTCAACTGCCTCTTACGCCAGTTTCTTCCTGGGCACTGTTTAAAGAGTGTCCTCAGGAACGCTGATGTGTCTGTCTGAGCTTTCTTCTACTCTAAACAGTTCAGGCTCAGGCTCTTTTTTTTTTTTTAATGGCTTCTGCCTACACCGCTGCCTGTTACGGCTGCCAAATGCAGCTGTTTCTCCTATGCCGGTCCAGGGTCCAGGAGGCCTTTTCTAGGGGAAGCTCCCATTGCATTTGCAGTATGCACTTCCTGCAGGCTTGATTCTGGAGTCTGGGGCTATTAGCTGCTGTCAGTTTCTACTTCCCCTGGATCCACACTTACCTTGGTCTGAGGTTCCGGACTCTAGGCTTTCCTGTCTATGGATGCCAATGGCTCACAGCTGTTTGCAGTTGGCCTGAAGCTACCGCCTGGGCTGCTGGGTTTTTTCGCTCCTGTCATGTCTGGGATTTCTGATCTTTCTGTGGCCTCTTTTTAATTGTTCTGGCACTCTTCCCTCTCCTAGCTACCTCGAACAGGCAGTTTTTCAACCTTTTAAGTGGGTCTATGAGGAGTCATTGTGCAGCTCTGTTACTCAGCTGCCGTCTTGCTCTAGCCAGTAAACTAAGAATTTTAGAAGTTAAGATCAGCAGTGCTGGCTCTGGTTTTCAGAGCTCTGTGGTGGCCAGTGGGCCCACCCTCCCTGGCTCTGTCCGGTGACCAGTGGGCACGCCCTCCCTGGTTCTCTGGTGGCCAGTGGGCCCACCCTCCCTGATCCTCTCTGGCTCCTGAGCAGTGCCTACAGTAGGTCTTCACATGAATATTCCAGGTACCTGCCAGCTTCTTTTCCAGTCCCACTCTTGCTTTCAGCGGCATTGAGGAGCCAGGTACAGAGTGTGTGTGTAAATGTGTGTTAGAGTCCGGTGAAAAAACCCCTTCTCTCTTGCAGATGGAGCCTCTGCAGAAAGCTCTGGATGTCGCTAGGGAAGACAACCGGAAGCTAGCCGTAAGCCTGGAGCAGGTCCTCCAGACCAATAGTCATTTGCAAACTAAGCTGGAGCACATTCAAGAGAAGCTGGAAAACAAAGAACTGGAGTGGCAGAATCTGCAAACGATCAAGTAAGAACGATAACGTGACAGTCACACTGGGAGGAGCCCAGGAAAGAAAGGCCCAGGTCACTCCCATAAGCCACTCTGACCCCCCTCCACCTTCTCCCCCACCCCAACTTTGCTAGCCAAGACCAGGTAAGACCAGCCCCTTCCTTTGCCAGTTTTCAAGCATATGTACAGCACGTGGGTTGAAAGGACACTCCTGTGTGCCTGCCTGTCTCAGATGTCCTTTGCAGGCATGATTTGGACAAGGAATAGCAGCAGTTGAGACAGGACGAACCTGTCCAGGACTGGCACAAGTCCCTCTCAGCACATGTTAGGCTGCTCATTATTTTCAGTTCTTCCCTGAGACTGTTTAGCTTGGCTCACGAAGTGCAGGTCCGCTACTAAGGTTCTGTCTCGTGTGGCGTAGGTCCCGATTCATCCCACGACCGTGTGTCACTGAGGGCAGCACGCAGGGCATACAGATCTTCATTCTTTTCATGTCACGTGGGAGAGCATGGCAAGCTAGAGCAGGAAGGCATTCTTACTGTGTGCGATGCGCACATTTTATTTTCTAGTGGAGCGTCACTGCCTCGAACTACTTAGTGTTGGTTAAAACAATGTTTTGGCTTAACTAGTAGTTGCCAGAATCATTAAAAACCCCCAGTGTCAGCTCAGGTAGTTATGGTTTAGATGGCCACTAAGTTGTTCCAAACCCTGACAGTTCTGGAGATTCTTTGGAGGCCACACGTTACCCCACCGCTACGGCTGAGAAGATGGCAGCCAGGTCATTTACAGGCAGTGGATGGGAGCGAGAGTCCCGGTTCTCCTTCACTGGCTTCTGTATCTCTCTGTCTTTGTTTACAACAGCCTCTACTTTTATAACGATGAACCATGCTTTGCTCAAGATCTCTGAGGCTCCTGAAGCCTCACACAGCTCTGGACGCACACCAGGAGGAAAGGATGAGTTTGGGAGGCTGTGTTTGAGACATGCCAGTTTCAAGGTGGAATTAATTAGACAAAGAAGCAGAGGCCTAGCGCTTAGTAAAGAGGAGACGTTGGATTTCTGCAGTGCAGACGTGAGCGTTTGTGCCTTGCAGCAGCTGTTAGTCCACCAGGGAAGGATAGAAGGACAGCTGTGGCCAACATGGGCTCTGCTCCATGTCCGGCAGCTTCTGGGGGAATGAGGTGATCTAGAGGACCTGGTATCACCAAAGG
>PVKB01002119.1:182425-318760 GCA_004027205.1 Ctenodactylus gundi
GGGGGGGGGGGGGGGGGGTTGCTGGTACAGAATAGAAACAGTAATGCCAGAGAAGAACGAGACAGCAGACAGCAGTGGTGGGAGGCTGGGTAAGAAGGGGATGAGGGCCACTGTGGAGGGCACCAATGGGGCCAGATGTTTTCCTTAGAAGAAAGTAAGAGCAAGAGCAGATGGTCAGGGACCTGTAGCACACAGCCACTCTGGGTAACAGTGCTGCTTGGTACAGTAGCCGTTTGGTCTTACTGGTGGTCTTACCACTGAGTGTTCCTAGCACGATCAAGGAGGCATTTGGCAGAGGTGATGTGCTTAGTGTCAGGCAGAGGGAAAGGGCAAAGTTCAGTTTGAGTGAAATTAAAATTCAAAGTTTATCAAAACTTAGTTTGAATTCTAAAAGTTAGAATTTGAGTTTTTAGGATGAAATGTTCACAGTGATAGCTGACCTGATGTGTTGGGCATGATGCTATGCACTTGAAAACTGTGACTGCCGTGTGATGGTAGATACTGTTGTTCCCATTTTATTTTAGATAAGATGCCCCATACCAGAAATCAGATGTCATCTCGTTAGAGCTGGGCTCAAGTTCAGGCAGCAGGAAGGTGACTCTAAAACCCCATCTTAATTGCTTTGCTATAATAACAAAAAATTTAAGGGCAATTTATAAAGTTTTTCAGCGAAGTCAGAATACAATATGTTCTGGCCACATGGACTTTGTTCCCTATATGTACCTCCGAGCATTTTTTCAGCTCTTTGTCAGATTAGCATAGATGTGAGAGGGGGTGGAAGTGTAAGAAATAACAATTATCTCCAGTGACTTTAGGGTCTCCCATCCTTCATGCAAAGCCTTTGGGATAGAATTCGGTGACTTCTCTTCTTGCTTCCCACTGGAGATCAAGCCCAAACCCTTCACACTGAGCTATGTCCCCACACCACTGAGACAGGGTCTCACCAAATCATAAAAGTTGCCCAGTTGGGCTTGAACTTGTGATCCTGCTGCCTCTGCCTCCCAAGTGCTGAGATGACTGGCCTGCGCCACTGGGCCGGGCTTTGGAAACTTAGAGATGATTTATCAACGTTGATGGGCATTTTCCACCAAAGGGCAGGAGTGGAGGGAGCAGTTGCTCTCACCACCTGCATGTGTCACTTACAGACCACAGCAAATAGGACGGCTGGGTCCATCCCAGAGGCACTTGTAGAAATAAGAACATGGACATATGATCCAAACACCGAAGATGCTCAGGAAGAGAGAGGGGAAAAGGAGATTTTATGAAGAGCTCTTACCTCCTTCCCTTTGAGAGAATTACATACCAGGTCACTGATGTCTAGCTTAGAGAATGTCAGAGCGGGGAGAAGCTTAGCTATTGTTTAAGTCCACTGGTTTTTAATCTTTTTGGGAGTCATCTCTACTTGTGTGTGTCTTGACAGGAACACACATTTATTGTGTCATTTCATGGAATGTCAGCCTCTTCAGAAGTCTACTCATGGGTGGTGACCTAGGAACCTGTTAAGAATGCAGGTCAAATAGAGAGCTGTCACTTTATTTTATTTATTTTTTAATTTGCAGTTTTGGGGACAAGCCCAGGGCTTTTACACAGAGCTCCATACCCAGCCCATTTTTATTTTTGATTTTGAGACAGCATTTTAGTAAGCTGTCCAGGCGAGGCTCAAACTTGTGATCCTCCTGCCTCAGCCTCCCAGAGGTGCTGGGGTTACAGGCCTGGCCACCAGGCTGGCAAAGCTCTCATTTTAAAGGTAAGAAAGTAATATAGTTAGCAGTTAACTGAAGGTGTGGAGAGCTGATGGCAGAAAGACATGAAGAAAGGAGAGAAAGTATTAATTACAATATATGACAGCTTCCTCTCTAGCCCACACTGGCAGGGTTTATTCCTCGGTTGAATGTCTTCACACAGAATGCCTTGTAGGTAGTGCCACAGGTGAAGCCTGACTTTCCCGTTGGTTGACTGTCAGCGAGGGACGCCCCTTGCGGAGCTGCAGGCTCCCCTCTTTGCGTCAACTAAAATGGCTTGGCACGCTGATCCACCATCTCTCCTTTAAAACAGAGAACAGATGACCGAGGACTCCAAGGTGGAGGCAGAGCTGCACGCGGAGCGCCTGGAAACCCTCCGAAAGCAGTTTCAGACGGAGAGGGAGACCGCGAGGAAGGCGGCGCAGCGGGAGGTGACGGAGGTAGGCGCCGGCGCAGGGGGCGCTCTGAGCTGCTGCTCAGGCGGCACAGCTGAGAGGTCCCTGCCGACAAAGGGTGCCCGCGGAGAACCCCTCACTCAGGGCTGTAACTGCCTGGGACAGAGACACGAGGAAGCTGGCCCATGCAGGCCTCTAATCCCAGCACTCTGGGGGCGAGGCAGGAGGGTGAGTGCAAGCCCAGCCTGGGCAACTTAGTGATTCTAAGATCGGTCTCAAAATCAAAATTAATAAATGGGCTGGGGAAGTAGCTTAGTGTGAGGGCCCTCTGCTCCACTGCCAGTACCACCAAAAAAAATCAAAACAAAACAAAACAAAAACACAAACAAACCCTCTCCAGATGGTACCTGGCCACCTGCTCGCCTGTTTAGGGCACCTAGTCACCAACCAGTAAGCAGCTACCTGCTCCGGAGAGGACCACAGAATAGCACCAGAAGGTACAGCCCACGCCTGGCATGTGCTGATTCATGGTCCCTGGTGGGCTCCACTCCACACTGAGCCACGCAGGGAAGACAGGCAACCTCTTCTGGGTAGAGTGAGGGAAAGCTGGCCGTCCGCTGCCTGGGTGCAGGGGCCCAGAGCCCAGCTTTGAGCCCCGGCAGACATCTGACCAGACGCCCTGCATAAGAGCCTGGCCGACGCCTGACCAGACGCCCTCCATAAGAGCCTGGCCGCAGCGGGGCTATTTATGCTACAGAGATCAGGATGGGTGGGCAGATGAGGCGGCACCTGCTCAGAGCCTTGGGAAGTGTCCAGAGCAGCGCAGGGAGCTTAGGTGCCCCAGTGGGTGCCTCGCCCCCACCGCGGGTAGGAACTGTTAGGAGAGGATGCATGCCTGGGCTGTGGGCCTGGTAGATGGAGGAGCCACCCAGGGTGGGGTGGGGAGCGAATGCCAGGTTGGAGGCCGGGACGCCTGACACTTGGTGAGTGGTGAGTAGGGCCAAGCCAGCAGTGCCACTGGAAATGGAGAATAATTAAATCAGAAAGCCAATGGAATAGGAAATAATCAGGCAGCCATTAAATATTACACCGTGAACACAGAAGAGGAAATAATTAAAATCATCTCAAGACTCAGTTGAATGGCTGGTCTGTGTTTTGCCAGATGTGCTACATTTCGCCACTGCCATTGACAGATGCTATTCACAAATTCAGCTGAGGAGCTGGAGAAGTGTCATGAATGGCAAAGCACTGTATAAATGAAATGCTATTAAAAGGGAATTCTGTGGTAACGGAAGGTTGTGCTAAGTGTAGAAATAGATATAGTTGGAGGTCGTTGTCTAGAATACTTCAGAGACTGAAATCCTTCTAACTGGGTTTGAGGACAGTAATGAAAGGTTGAGGAGCCGTCCAGGAGAAGATGGTGGCCGTGGGCTCGTGAAGTGTGCTTCCGTGCCAGCCCTCCCTCCTCTTAGCTGTGCATCAGTTTCTCTAAGTGGCTTAACTTCTGAGTCTCAGTTTCTTTAGTTTTCCAGGCTCAAGAGTTAACCTGGACTGCCGTTACAATCCCCCTCCTAGGTACAAAGTAAGCAGAGCTTGCTGAGCTCACCCATCTTTAGAAACCACTGTGATCCAGGCAGCTGTGGAAGATGTAGCAGGCAGTCAGCTGGGCGGCAGGTTAGGACTTAATGGAGGGAACTAGCGCAGAGAAACCAGGCCCAGGTCGCCTCGACGTCATTTCTTTATTAAACATTACCCTCCGTAGACATTACCACCTTCCTACCTTCTCCCTTCTCTGCAGCCTCTTTAAATATTCTTTAGCATCAGCTTAGGGGACACTAGAAGAAGGGGACTGTGAAATTAATCACTGTGCTATTTTTCTTTTTTTTTTTTAAAGAAAAATTTCCGAATCCTTTATTAGCCACAACTGAGAATGGGCTCACGCCTCAAAGAATTCTCAGTCCCAAAGTTGGGATAGAGTGAGGCTTATAAAGGGAAAAACCATGGGAATGGGAAGGATTACAAGAAAAAAAGGGAAGGGGTTAAGATTTTTCCTGTCCTATTCTGATTTTACTAGACATATCAAAGCAAAAATCCTTAAAAAATATAAAAGAAAATAAATGCAACATGGCAGTTTCCAAACAATTTTCTTTCAATAAGTGTAACATACTGTGATATCTTCCACACTCAATTATTTTTAACCGAATGTAACATTTTTCAAACAATTCCCTTTTCCTAATGCATGTAGCCATTGGTCGATGTAATGAAACAGATCCAGATGTCCCTGCAGTCCATTGACCTTCTGGCAACTCTGGGATCAAACGATCCTATGGAAACCCACCAACATCAAAGCTGTGCCAATCTGTTTCCCACTGTACTTAAGTCGATTTCGAGTGCAGCAGGTCCCATAGTCTCCTGTAAATCCAGGAGAGAGCTAATAAAGGTAGGGTGAAGGAAAAGTAAGAGACAGGAGCTCGAACCAAGAGAAAGGAAATCCAGATGGATTGAAAGTAGGGAAGTTTTTCCAGACCCAAACAGACCAAGTACCGGCAAATGGAGCAGGTCAACAGACCAGGTAATCATAATCTCATTTAGAAAATTTGTATAACTTATCAAAAAATTTCCAAGCACATTGCAGAGGAGTATCAGGCTTACTCGAATTAGATCCCGGGTCACCCTGTCCATCACACTCTGCCACATTTAAGAGTACAAACGGAACAAAACACTAAGAGACAAACCACACAGCAGGACAACACCAAACCAGAAATCAAAGGACACAGCACTGTCTCGCCTGTGTCCGGGACAGGGAAGCTACAGTCTCCTCGGACCTCTTCTGTCCACCAGAACAGATTTCGGGATCTCACCAAAACAGGAACAGTAGTAGTTCCACTTACCTCTAGAAGCTTCTCAGAGGCTTGCAAATTTCGAGGCATGCCTGCCAGAGGACTTGTTGGCCAATTTGAATTCTGCAGGAAAAGCCGGTCCAGGGCTGTCCAGGCTGGGCCAAGTCTCACAGTGCCCTGGAATGGCTCGGGTGGCACCTTCCCTATGAGTCTCAGCCAGCTGTGGGGAAGGGACCAGAGCAAGGTCTTCCCGGTGTGGGCTTCTTGAATCTCGGAGGGACCTCCAAATGTTGTGGACAAGAGAAGTACCACTTGCAGGGGAAAACTTAGGAGTCCTTCATTGGCTGATGACTGAGCGACCAACACGCGCATGCCCCAAAGAATTCTCACTCTATGCTATTTTTCAATAAGAGAAATTATTCAAATCCTGAACAAAAAATTTCATAAAATATATGCCATGATACTCTACAGCTGACTGGTATTTACATAAAAATAATTCATATTCACCTGTTGAGACGTGAGGGTGCAAGAGGCGGAAGGGAAGAGGAAAGCGTGCAGTGCGGGAGTTGTGGAGCACACGGGGCGCATTGGTGCTCTGCCTTTGTTGACATGCACATATGAAGAGGGAGGCCCTTTCCCTTGCCTGCCAGCTGGAGGGCACGAGGCTTGGAGACATCACCCCAGATTCTCAGTGAGTGGTGGGTGCTCTGGGACGGGAACTGACGTCTGTCTCACACCCATACCTGCTCGTAAGATGTAACCAATAAATATGATTAACTTTCTGTATTCTGCCAGATTTTGGTTTTCACTGTTAAAAAATCACGATCTCTTTGTTTGCCATTGCTGTGTCAGGCCGCTTGACCAGGTGCCGCCTTCACTGTCACTTCCTAAGACTCGGAACAAAGGAGGGACGGAGCAGAGGAGCTGGGCTCGGGACCGGAGGTGGTGATGTCCTGCGTGGCCCTTGTGTCCTTAGCTGCAGAAAACCCTCGACGAGGCCAACTCCAGGTCGGTGGCGGTGTCCCGGGCCAACCGCGAGCTGCGGCAGAAGGTGGCAGAGCTGGAGAAGGTGCTGGCCAGCAACAAGGAGAAGCTGAAGAGCCAGAAGGCCCAGATCAGGCACCACCTGTCGGCGAAGGCGACCAACGCGCAGCACGCGGAGAGGATGAAGGTTGTGGGGACCACCCGGGGGCCAGCCAGCGGGGCGGCACGCGGGTTCCTGGGCTGCCTGCGGCCTGGGGACACGGGCGGGGTCTTGGTGGGTCGCCCTGGCAGGGGTGGTGCTGTGCCTGGAGGCAGGGACAGGGCGGGCACAGAGTCCAGCGGGAAGGAGCCGACACCTGCTTCCTTCCCGTCTCGAATGGGATTCTGTGCCAAAAGAAGAACAAGCTGATTTTCCCACTGATCCTGCCTCGTGTTGTTGCCACATTTTCTTTCAGCAAATAGAAACAGAACTGAGGCAGATGGAGCTGATCAAGGACCAGTACCAGAAGAAGAACTTCGAGCAGGTAGGCGACTCCTCCACGTCCCGCCCCCGTGTGAGAAATCCCGCGCTCGGCGCCCGCACGTCTCCCTCTCTGTCCCGGTCAGTCGCTGAGCATCCAGAGATTCGTGTCTGAGATGACGAACCTGCAGAAGGAGATGCACCTGCTGGCCAGGAGCCAGTACGAGGCCGCGGCGCGGAGCAAGCAGCAGGAGCTGCGGCTGGCCGCGGAGCGGAAGGCGCGGCAGGACCTGGAGAAGCGCTGCCAGGTGGGGCCCGGCGACTCCCGGGGCGGGGGGTGGGGGCATGTGTGCCAAGGGCAGGCGCCCGGCTCGGCTCGCACCCTCGCCTGGAGTCAGGAGGAGGAAGTGGCACTTCCCGCTGTGCGGCCCAGCTGTGTCCGTAAGTGGTACCAGCTAGGAAGACGCCGGTCGCTGGGAGTATGGCAGCGGTTTCCCATTTCCAATTTAACAAACATGATGTTCGTGTTTAAAGAACAGCTGCTACAGCGTACATCTGCAAAATATGAGTTTCCACGTCAGACCTCTGAGCGGATTTCACCGTGTCTCGGGCGCTGCCTGTAAACCCTGATCCTCGCTAGGCACAAACACGCCTCCTGCGTTCCGGAGCTTAGCTAGTCCTGACTCCTGACGGCTAACAGTGTCCCACTGTGTCACTGAAAGGGACTTGGAAAGGGCTCGGGGCGTTGCTTGCCGGGATATAAAAGAGGCATTAGCGGTTTCAACAGAATCCGGAAATCAAAGTTAACCTCTGTAACAGCCTGCCTGTTGGAAAATTGTGTTAAACTGAAGATGTCTTTATCTTGTAATTTTGGGAGCACCTCAGGTTTGAAAGTACACACCTTACTTTTATACCTGGGCCGCCGTGTTACAAATTTGAAGCTCCTTGATTCTGTTGGGTACATTGGAAATCTTATAACAGCTTCTGTATCACATTTTCAGGAGTTGGAAGAAACCATCAGATACCTGAAGAAATATAAAGAAGCCTCGGAGAATAAACTGAAAGAAGCCAGCATGGAGTCACAGCAGGTGAGCCAGAGCCGAGGCAGTGCGCTGGGACAGCACCCAAGCCCCACAGGTCTGCACCAGCGCCATCCCTGGCATGGTTGTCCAGGGCATACCAGGCAAGACCCAGGGGCGTAGGGCCGAGCCTGCCCTAAAGAATATGTGGCTTTAAACTCAGATGCTGTGTCCTCGTGGTGGGTAGTAGAGTGCCAAGTGCTACTACAACCTCAAGTGCAAGTCCCCACTCTAAATGTCGGGGAAGACCAGCCTGTGTGTGAGCTTAAATGCGTTATTATTTGACAGGAACTGAAGAATGTGGGAACAGGTCAAAACCTAGGTTTTTAAGCTTAAAGTATCACAATTTATCACTTGACCCTGCCACAGCAATTGAATTACATCAAGTGTGACTTGCAGAATGGACCATAATCTTTCTAATACTGTTCTGACAAGCCACCCTAACTTTTTCTCTGTGCGCTCTTAAGGAAGTTGCAGTTGCTTTCTGTAGCCCATCAGTTCCCACATCTGCTCCACTCAGTAATACCTACTGCTGTTTTATTCCGGTAGACAGCTGAGTGCTGAGTTTCAGGGGTTGTTCACCCGCCACACAACAGGAGGTGTGGTGTGTAGAGCCACGCAAGTACATCCCCTCCACTCCTGGGAGACAGTGGAGGGCTGGGTCGGGGCAGGGCGGTAGGTTTCATTGGATAAGGTTGGATCTGGGGGTGGGATTGTAGCTGTCAACAGGTTATACAAACACGGAAACTGTTCTAGCTTTGTAGTTTCTAAGAGGTCAGTGACACTGTTGAAGGTGTTGTGCTTTCCTGCCTCACTGTCGTGTGCCCACACGATGCCCTAGCTAGTGTAGGGCGAGGAGGCAGAAGTGCGTATTTACTGAGGACCTTCTGTGCCAGGTACTCTACCACATGAGACAGATGACAGGTGTGGGTGAGAAGCAGGGCCTGGTAGCTCAAGCCTATAACCCCAGCACTCTTGTAAGCTGACATCGGAGCATCCCAAGCTTGAACTCAGTGACTTAGTGAGACCTTGTCTAAAAACAAAACAACAACAACAAAAAAAAATACTGGGTCTGGGATATAATTCAGTGTGAGGCTCCAAGCTTCAGTATCACAGAAACAAGGGCAGGTGTGAGCTGCCCAGTCCTGTGTGGAAGGCAGCAGGCCTGTGTGGAGTCTTGAAGCGCCTCCCTCAGAAGTTACTGCAAATACACTGGGAGCACCAGAAGGTTGGCCTTCTGTTACGTAGGTAAAAAGTCTCATGCGATCACACACATCCGGTGACCGTGTCTGTACCCAGATCACAGCAAACCTGGAAGAGGCCCATCGCTGGTTCAAGTGCAGGTTCGACGGCCTCCAGCTGGAGCTGGCCAAGAACCGGCTGCAAAGGCTGCCCCGGGAGGACAGGTGGCAGGAAGAGGTAAAGCTAAGACCGGTCGGGCATCTTAGGCAGCCGTGGCTGTGCTGGTGTTCAGGTTCCAAGTGCAGAGTGCTGGCGGCATCCTGCCCCCTCCTCCTAAGCTTCAGGTATTTCTTGAGTGGTGAAACCAGTGAACTCATTTTGTTAAGTTTCCACATTTTCCAAAGTGTCCCAGTTAGAATCCATGGCCAGATGAGCAGGCCACAGTCCAGGGCCCGCCTAGGTGCTAAGCACCTCAGCAAGTTCTGGCCAAAGCGCACTGTGTTCTTTCCATCAGGAAGGGGACCCAGGGCGCGAAGCCCTGCCGGGCCAGTCTGTGCTGCGCCGGTGGGAGGCCAGGCGGAGCTCGGGGCTCACGCCCAAGAAGAAGCAGTCTTCAGAGGCCGAGAGGAAACAGCGTCCTTGACCAAGGACTGCCTTGGTGCATGGGCCCACTGGCCGCGTCCTGCAGGCCCCACAGTGGGTCGGCCTGTTCTGCAGTGGGAGAACCTAAGGCTCTGGTTGGGGGCAAGGATTGTGGACTGTACGTTATTCTTCGTGAACTCTCTCGTATCACTGCAAAACTGCCCTGTCTGCTTCGTCCCTTGCCCAGCTTCTTGGGTAGCAGCGACCCAATAAATGTAGTTTGTTGTACGGTAGGAGATGCTGCCGCACGATACTCAGCTGCTTTTCTTACTCCAAGTTAGCAGAGTTTAGGAGTGCTCAGTGGTACGCTGTGTGCCGCTGCCACGTGTGGCCTCGGGTGTAGTAGATAACCCCTGGCAATGCAGTCGCCTGGTGCCGCCGCATTTTCGTCCCCAACTCCCCCAGCCTGAGATCCCCAGGAGGAACCTGGCCCACAGGGTACTGCACTGAGTCCTGCGCTGTTCGTAGCTGTCCATGCTTGTCAGGAGGCAGGGTCCTGGGGACAGAGCCGCAGGAGGACGTACCTGCCTCACTGGCTCCTGCTCGGTGTTCTGCTTTGCGGCTGTCAGGATGGGAGCAGGTTTCCTCCACCACGCCCTTCCCCTATGGCGTTCCTGCCTTGGAGCCCGCTGGCCAGACTGAGCCCTGAGCCCGTGAGCCAACGCGGGCCTTGAGGCTGCAGTGTCGGCAGTGAGAAGGCTGACCAGGACACCGCGAAAACCTCTCCTACTTTCTTGCTCACCTTATCCAGCACTTTCTGTGCTGGGTACCAGGAAATCTGTATCTCAAGGGACACGCCCGGGGGTGGTTCTCACAGAGGCCTTTGTCATTAAGCAGAGGTGACTGAAAGGTAAGTCTGCTGTCCTCAGGGTGAGGACACCTGGTCAGCATAGCTCACCTTGTCATAGCAGGCGGCAAACTCAGCTCTCTATATTTTTATTTTTAGGCATTGAGTGGTAAATGAAGCCACCCAGACTTAATAAACATCAGTGACTGGCATAGCACCTAGCTTGATTAATGCCCAAGTGGAGGTGGCCTTTGTGGCTGAACTCTCAGAACTTAAAACAATGGTGTAAGCCTTTAGGATACCGGGTTCTGTTGCTTCGGTGTGGTCAGCCTGCTCCTGGGAGGGGAGACAGGTTTAAACAGGCCGAGCAGCTGTTTTTACCTCTGTGGTTAAGAGACACCACTTGCCTATTTTATTTCTTACCCATAAGTACTTTGGGGCTACAGCTTGAACAAGTCCCCTCCAAAACCCCTGCTCGGGCGGAGAGATCAAGGTGGAGGCACTGGGGAACTTGACTTGGCCCTGAGGGCACAGCCTTGATGGCGGATGAAGTCTTGGACAGGGCTGGCAGGAGCCGGCCTGGCCCCTTCCGCCCGGCCACCGCCCGCCATGCGAAGACACAGAGACACCAGCAGCAAGGTGCCGCCCTGCAAGCAGAGAACAGGGCTTCCTGAGCCTGCAGCCCTGAGCTCAGACTTGCAGCCTCCAGAACTGTGAGAAATAAACTTCTATTCTTTACATTGACCCGCTCTAACATAATTTATTTTTTTTGAGACAGGGTCTCTCTCTGCAGTCTAAGCTGCTCCTGAACTGTGTAACCCAGGCTAACCTTAAATCCATGGCACTCCTCCTGCCTCAGCCTCCAAGTGCTGAGATTATAGACGCACACCACCACTCCTGGCTAACTTTTAGGTGTTGGGAATTGAACCCAGGGCCTTGCCATACTAGGCAAGTGCTCTAACTACAAAGCTTTACACCCCCAGTCTGATAATTTGGTTTAAATAGTAAGAATGAACTGAGACATTTGGTGAAGGAACTTAGACTTGTTTGTGGTGTCTCCAAGGCGGGGGGAATCTACTGCCAAAGTATAAAACCTCATTTCTTTTGTGGTGGAGTTGGGCTTTTTCTTCTTTCTTTCTTTCTTTTTTTTTTTTTTTTTGTGAAATGGGGGTTGAACCCAGAGCCTTCATACCGAGCCACATCTGCAGCCTACTTCATAAATTTTTTTTTTTTTTTTTTTTTGAGACACGGTCCTGCTAAGTCGCCCAGGCTGAGCTAGAATCTGGTTCCTGCTGCTTCAGCCTCCCAGAGTGCTGGGATTACAGGCCTGCGCCACCAGTGCCCAGCTACCCGATGTATCCTCAGGGCCTCCCAGACCATCAGCCCAGGCCACTCCTCGAGCCAGGCTGGTTCCCCGGGCCTTAGAGATCTTCGGCTGCTCCCTCCCAACGCTCTGAGCGCGCGGGAAGGTCCGTGGGCACAGTGCTCCCCCTGGTGGCCAGTCCTCTCTGTCTCCCTCTTGTGGTAGGTTTGACCACCGCCCGGAATGGGGAAAAGCCGCATCTCAAGCAAGGTGCAACTTTGTCACGTGTCTTGATGCAGGTAGGACCGAATTCCTGAAGGAATTCGGCCAAACATAACTGGAAGATGTTTTCAAACGTCCAGCTGAGAGGTTGAGAAGGCCACGTGGTCTCGCTGACACCCTCAAGCTTGGCCTGCTCCCCGGAGTTGCAGACAGACTCAGTGACCTGCTGGTTCCTGGTCAGGCTTTCCGTGAGATTTGTTTGGGTCGAGGCTAAAAAGTGGGTGGGAAGAAGGAAGCTGAGGAGCTGGGGGGAAGGAGGGACAGAGTTTTTCCATGTGGCTGATCGGAGGTAGGGGACTGAAATTTGTTTTTCTGTCCAAACAATAATTAAGCTTAATTTCAGAAGGAAAATGTAACAGCTGGTATCATGTATCAAGAAAGTGCAATTCTTAATGTACAGAAATGCACTGACATTGACCTTGTAAAAAAAAAATCTTGAAAGATCACTTTCCTCTTACTAGCATTATCTTAAAACTGGCTAATCAGGTATTTTTAACTATAAATGAAATGTAACATAATAGCTGCCACAGAGTTATAAGTAGGCTGTATATAACTTAATTTTTATTTAAAGCTTTGTTTTGTGTGCTTCGTGTCTACTCCATCTCTGTGGAAGCAGTTGTGGTGGTTACAAACTTTAACGTCACAGCTCTCTCGCAGTCTGTCCCTTTTCAAAGCATCCCTGTTATAGTCCCGTCAGGAGGCACTAGCTCCATTTTCCTGACTTTTCTACTGCCCACCTTTCAGTTCTCCCTCCCCGCCCCACCCGCTCAGAGGGGCTCTTCCGGGTCAGGACCCTCGTCAGATGGCGAGTGACCGCCAGCTCTCGGTCGGGGGGCTCGTCAGGGCTGTCGCTGGGCGCCCCTGCCCACTCCTGTGGGCCATTTTCTTGGTCAGTTTTCCTCAGACAGCTCTTTCATCCCAGCCCACTAACAGAGATTAACGTGACCACTTTGGGGAGTCACATGGCAGGGCGCTGGGCATGGATGGCCCTGTGGGGTGTGTGCAGTGTTGTGGCGCTCTTGACATTACCTGTGCCTTGTACCCGAATCCAGAGCACTGGTCCGGCAGCTCCTGCCGCCGTCCCCCCCGGGAGGGAGGGGATTTGAACTCTGAGGTCTCCTGACCGGCCTCCTGGATGATGATCTCTGCGGCCGGCCTGGCCTCCCCACCACCCCCTGTGGGCACGTGGCCCATTTCCTCTGTCCTTTCCAAACTGTCTGTCCACCCACATTGGCCTGTTCTGTCCTCTCCTCTTCGGCTTGAGTTCACTCTTTGTTTTGGAAGATTTAGGCCACATGGGATTTCTTCGGCACACCGCGGTCTACACTGCAGCCCACAGCCTGTTCCTTGGCCTGCCTTCACAAGGGTTACCAGCCCTCTGCCGACAGCATAAACATGTATGCAAGAATCTGTGTGGAAAGAGCCCTCGCGCCCCCGTGGGCCTCAGTTTTCCTCCAGAATTCTCCGTATGCTACAGGTGTGGGGGGTGTTTTTTGCAGGCACACCGAATGCACGATTTATGGGAACATGAAGTCCCAGTGGGATTTCAAAGGAAGTCCTGGACAGCCAGGTGACCCGTGGCAGGCGGCGGCCCTGGCAGGTCAGTAAGGAAGTGCTGAAGGAAGCGAAAGCCGGAGCTGCCGGAGCGACCCCAGGAAGCCAGATGCCGGGAACGTGGGTAAGTGAGGAAGCTGCCAGCAGTGAGCAGAGACAGCCCAAGCAAGGGCCCGGGGGCAGGCCTGCCAAGGGCCGAGGAACCGCCTCTGCACTCCACCGTGCGCCCCAGCCGCTGGACAGAGCTGTAGGATTCAGTGTGCTCAGTGGGGTCAGGCCTTGCCTGGGTCCTGCCTGTCCTTTCTCTTTCCCCATTCCTCTTTTGGAATGAGAATGTTTATCCCATGCACCCTGGAAGGATGCAACTTTTATTTTTGTTTTTGTATGGACTCAGCTGAGTTTCCTGGAGTCTGAGGAGACACTGAAGACTTCCAAATACTGCTGGACACTGGGAGGTGGACGTGAGCCTTGGGGGGCCAGGGCGGGTCTTGGCGGGCACCACGTGTCCACGTGTGGAGGTCTCGGCCCCAGCCAGTGGTGCTGTTAGGAGACGGCGGGCCATCGATGCAGCAGGCCCCGTGGGTGTCTGGCCGGTGGGGAGGGGACCCAGGGACCCCAGGACCCCGGCCCCTCTCGCTTTTGCTTCCTAGCCTCTATGAGGTGAGCAGCCTCCACAGCCACACGACTCCACCACAATCACTAACTTCCCAAAGGCCCGAAACCAACAGGCCAACTGAGGACCGATGCCCCTATCATGGAGTCGAGACCACCCCTCCCTCTTGGTAAGCAGACTGTCTCAGGTGCTTGTTAGTTGCAGAGCTGGCTTAGCTTCCTACACTTTAGATCATAATAATGTGTCCTATCAAGTGCCCTAAGCAGCACACACCGGACTGCTGAGTTACACCACGGGACGGCAGCAGGACTGCTACAGCTCTTGTCTGAACAGCTTGTAATTTTGGGACAGTGTGACACTGCGTATGATTCAGTGACAATTCTTGGGTCTCCACCTGCCATGTGAAAATAGCTAGAAAGTAGAAAGCCAAGTGTAAAGGAAGGTGCAATGACATTGAGTCCGGATTTTCTTTTTGGTGAGACTAACAGAAAACCTCAAGCCACTGTAAATGGTAGTTACTACCGAACCAAAGATATCTTTAGAATGAACTCAAGGGTAAGAATACAGCTGGCCTTAGAAAAGACCACACTGAAAACCAGGAAATCTCCAGCAATCTGGAGAGAACATTTCCTACTTCTCACCCGTTTTCCGCAGTGGGCTGACTGCAGGCTGTCCGCACAGCTAGTAAGTTCCACCCCTACAAGAAAGCTATATAGCTCAGGTCTGAAGTCCCTCCTCGGCGGGAGGCGGCAGTGGAGGGCACTGCATGGACCAGCCCCGGCGTGGCTCCCTGCAACTGTGTAAACAGTACAAGGAACTGCGCTGCAGGGATGACGCTGGTGTATAAGGGAGGAAATGCATGCTTTGTAAGACGCCCCAAAAGGTGTTTTCTACGGGGCTTGTAGCAGGCTAAGGCCCTGAAATTTTTTGGGGCAAAAACCCTCAAAGTTTTCTGTCTAAAATCCACTCATTTCAATGCTGTTACTCTGAGTAAGGATGGCTCACTAGTGGCGCCTAGTGGAGTTGGCGGGATGGTACTTCCCATCACTCCTGCCCCACAGGGGTCCTCTGAGAGAAGTGGCGATAAAAGACCTGGAGTGTAAGGGCCAGCACAGTACTCAGCGGCAAACATTCAGCGAATGGTAACTATGATTTTAAATGCTGAACCTAATATCGGAAAATGGTTAAATTTACTGTTTCCCCAAAAAGTACTGAGCCGAAACTGCCAACCTAGCCTCTGCTCTTACAGTCACTGTGGCTAAGCCACATACGGGTGAAAATACATTCCACCATCTTCCCACCACAGAATTATTTTAAGTAATTCTGTTAGGTGCTGATTTCCCTGTCTCGGTATCTCTGGGAGTCTCAGTCTGTTTTTCCTGCAGCTCACTCGTAAGCTTAATTCACAAGAGAAACTGCATACCAAAGGCTCGGTCCCAAAGCAGGTGTGCAGACACAGACCTGCACACTGTGACATGAAACAACCGCCTTATAAAAATAGGATTTATTTCAGTTATATATACACAGAGTACATGTTACTTTTACTTACATACAACTTCTGCTCCAGCACCACAGTTATATGTACAATAGAAACACGGATGAAAACTCCCAGAAAGGCTTCTCCTGTATGTCTAGCTCCAAAGTCTCAGGTTTTTCTTCAGAGTCGCTCATTTATATTTTCCCCTGTAAAACTCAAACCAGTAGTGTAGCTAACAAGTACCTGTATCTTAGATTCAAAAACAAAGTGGTTGAAATGAATAAGAGGTTTTAATCAAATACTTTAAATTTCATCATTAATACTTTCTTCCATCTCTTTAAGCGTCCCGGGCCCTATGTTCCTGCCGCCGTCAGAGCAGATTAGGCTGAGGGAAGCCCAGCCTGCTGTCCACGCAGCTGACACGCAGTCAAGCGAACAGTGAGTAATCTCATCAATTACTTGTCTTCCCAACACGGAGCTATTCTGTTAGTCTTTATGCCAGGAGGAATCTCTTTCTCCTTCTGTACGCAACCCCCTTTCCCTGTTTTGAAACACTGCCTCAAGTAGCCAGGCTCTGAGACACAGATGGACACACGATGGTGTGTGTGGAAATGCAGCAGCACCGCTTTCCCGTGAGCACCTGCCTTTCCCGTGCGGCTGCTGCCTCCGGAGTCGGAAAGGGGCTCTGAATGCTGCAGGCCTGGACACACGCTGTGCAGCAGCCCAGCAGCTCTCTAGGCACCCGGTGCACAGTGGAAAAGATCTAAGCTGCCTCAGAGGCTAATTCCCTCTATCTCAGCCCTGGAGACATTTTGCCACTGAATGTTACAAGAATAGAACATAGGCAAAGTCTTACAGGACAATAACTTCACACACATACCCAAAAGCTAAAAGCAGCCTTGTGCTATCCTGTGGCACTGGGGATAAAGGAGGGGAAGGAGGTGGCAGGCTACACCCCCAGGCCAGAAGCTGCAGGAAGCTGAGAGGCAGCTGGCCACGCTGTAGAAGGTGTGTTCAGCAACACCCTGCGGTGGAGGCTGCTGCCCTCCCCTTTCCCCGGCCGGCGCTCTACACACAGCAGTAGGTGTACAGGAGCTTCTGGGCCATCCTCACGTTCCCGCTGCTCTGATACACGAGAGATAAGTTGTAGGCAATGTCTCTTCGCAAGTCTAACTGGTCAACTTCTATTCCCTACAAGGAAAAAAAAACAAATATGGTAATATTTATTTCAAATGGCCAACAAGAACAATTCTATGGCAAATGAATGGTTTTATAAGTGTAACTTTTCAAACGCTATTAAAATTCATATACTAAATGGCAATGAGCTGATTATAAAGTTAATCATTATAGTAAGTTTCATCAGATATTAAAAAAAGTATAATCAATACATTATAGAAAATTCTCCCCAATAAGTCATAGCAAAACAAACTTTAGATCTCTAGTTCATCTAAGAGTTAACAAAAAAAACCATAGAATAAAAAACACAGTTGAATAATACAATCTTGGGAGAGGCCCTTCTAACAGTGTGTCTAGAAACTGTAGGGAATGCTTACTCTATTTAACAAAGTTGAAGTGTTAAAGTGTAATGATCTTTAAAATTAGGGTTTTTTTTTTTTTTTTTTGTATCTGACAGGACAGAGACCAGGGTAGAGACTCAAGGCTGCTGGCCCCTCTGAGGTCTCCGTCTTTCTCACATAGCCCCCAAAATCTGGCAGATGCCTCTCTGTGTGGCACTGAGCCCTAACCCCGTATTTTTCAGCTGCAGGTGGGGCAGGCTTGTGCTGGCAAGGGGCACAGTACTTGGCCTAGGTGAGGTAAG
The DNA here is from genome assembly GCA_004027205.1 of Ctenodactylus gundi. Lineage (NCBI taxonomy): Eukaryota > Metazoa > Chordata > Mammalia > Rodentia > Ctenodactylidae > Ctenodactylus > Ctenodactylus gundi. The sequence goes on from PVKB01002119.1 coordinate 199,585, forward strand.
CCTGGGCCGCATGAGGAAAATGCTCTCAGCTCTGGTTTCCCAGCAGCTGGTGCTCGCTGGCAGTGAATGCAGCGAGGCAGGGACCCGGCCTGGTACCTGCACTGAGGCAGAGGTCTTGGGATCTAGTTCTCAGCTGCAGCAGGGCAGGTGAACACCTTGTTTAGTAACCTGCACAGGCCAGGGAAATTAGCATGTGTGGAGCTGGCGCGTACCTGCAAGACTGCTTACCGAAAGACATTTTATGAGGGATTAGGTTGAGTAAAAAGAGGGAGCTGAGTAGAAGCTTCCCTAGCAGTGAGCGCTGTTAACACTATGCAGGGGCAGGTCTGCCCTGCATTGCAGAAAACCAAAAGGCTTTTCCTTACCTTGCAGGTAACTGACTTAGAAAACAGGCTTTTTGTTTGTTTTTGGTTTTGGTTTATGCCTTTGAAATCTTTTGTCACACTGATTTCATTTCGTAATGACCTGTGATCCCACTTGTCTCAAGCTTTTGATCTTTTTCACAAACTTCTCAAAATCAAATTCTAAAAATAAGTCCTTTTGAACTGAGACTGAATTTGGGATCTCAAAGAGGCCTCTCAAGTAACATGGGAAATCTTTTCAAAGCAGAAATGTTTACTAGTGTTGCAAACCTTGCACGAGATTTCTAGAAATTTCCTATATATTGTTTTAAGCCACTGTCTGCCCCACACACCAGACTCAGGACAACTTTGACCACGGCTGCAGTAACGCTCGCTGACAATAGTCACATGGCTCTACTCTCGTCCTTCTCGAAGCTGCACATACTGCTCATGGATAAAGTGACGGGAGATATGACGAGGGCAGGATTCCGGTGGCCTTACGACTACACCACTGGCCTGGGTTGGAAGGCCAGAGCACTGATAGGACAGCCGGACTCAAAAAACTAATAAGATCAGGACTACAAGTGAGTTTTCTGGTTTTTATGACCTTACAATATTGCTGGTTATTTTTGTAAACAAAAACTGAAAAGTTCACTTTTTCTTCCTATCTGATCCGTATTTGAAAACTGTTTGAGTATCCATATTTATATGGCAATAAGAATAAGATCACTCACTCTTAAGTAAAAATATATTCTTTCCATAAAAGGATTCAGTTGGAAATGCTATGACTAAAAACTTTCCCAGAATGACTGGTTTTAAGAGTCCCCAGGGTTTGAGGAAGTGAGTAAAAGCTCACTTCCTGCCATGCCCCTGAACCCCAACATACCTGCTTTAGTTTTAGCCTTGCTATGGGTTTTCTATCCTGAAGTTTTCACAAGTCCCATCTGGGATTCCTGGCTACGGATACCTATTCTGCAAATGAACTGGTCCATGGTAAACCACAGAGAGAGCTACACAGAGTACACACGCCTGAACCCCTGTGCACGAGTTCTGACTTATTATCTGGCAATACAAGCTACTTGGTTCTAAAGCTCTAGGATTTTGAAGCCGTGATGACCGTGATGAGTGCCACCTCTTTCACTTTGGCTGCAACTAGAACTAAACTACACAAACTCTAGCCACAGGTGCTCCCAGAGCCATCACTGAACACAACACCTTGAGAGAGAAGGAAACCAACTGAGAAATCAGTTTCTACAATCAGTGTAACAAGAAAAGATGCTTTACTAAAGGCAGACAGAAACATCAGCCCTCCCCCAACTCAGAAGTTAGGTCGGATCTTAGGCCAGGAACCCCACAACTTCTCCCCCAAGAGGATGCAAGGACAGGGAGCAACGCGCAGGCCTCAAACTCCGTGCTCAGTCGCAGACCCTGTGTTCAGGCTGTGGTACGACACTGAGCCACAGCACCTGCACCTCAGTTCTGCACCAGGGACTCCAGGTGCCTTCCAGTGGCCACGGGACTGCCCAGACTTGGCAGCATAACAGGGAAAAGAAAGATGAGAGCACCACATGACCACGTGGGGGCCCTGACTGGTGTTCCCAAATGGGCCCAGTGCTGGGAAGAATCCCAAGGAGCCTGGCCCAGGAAGAGGCCCACAGGAACAGATCACCCTTTTAAATACTCCATCGGTGTCAGGTGGACTTGGGGTGGGCATGAACTACACTCCAGGGGCGAGACCCTGATCATAACCACTGTTAGTAAGCTCAGAGAAAGCAAGCCGCCTGCCTACAACTTCTAAAGCCAGGCCCTGAGGACTAGAATAAACACCTCATCCTCCAATGTGCAGATTATCATCTCACTCCTAACAGACCAAATACGGAGCTGAGACAGAGATGGGCCACAGAGCCATCAGTGACTACAAGGGCTAAGGACTAAGACACCTGCTTTAGAAACTCCTAGAGCTGGAAAGTACACCCAAGGCAATGACCAGCACGACAGGCGGCACCACAGCCGACCAGTCGGCCAGGGATGAGAGTGAAGAGCAAACCCTGGGTCGAGTATGACTCCAGAGATCGGAGCTAGCAAAAGTCACAGACAGCTTCCCACACTGAGGGACGGTGTAATATCCAGGCACAGGATGGTCAAAGATCTCCCGTCAGATTCAACGTAAGTTTACTATGAGATAAAAAGCTCTCAAAAGAGACAGACAGTGGGAATAGTGGTACCCAGCACTGTGGTAGGCTGAAGCAGGAATATCACAAATTCACACCGTACTTTATAAGTAGGCAGGACCACAATACCTCTGCATTCCAGGGCGGGAGCTCCAAGGCCTTCTGGTAGTAGTGGATTGCAAGATGCATCAGCCCCAGCTGGTGAAGGGCTCGGCCCAGGTTGTAGAAGGATTCCTGGCAAGGTCCCCGCAGGCTGAGGTATCGGTTAAGGAAGGAAAAGCCCTGCCGAAAAGAGAAGGCAAGAAGAGTTCACTTGGGTCAAATGTGCTGGGAATACAAAATAAAGAACAGAACACCACCTTGCCCTGACAGAGTATACTATGTTATTATGTCATATTCTGGATACATCAAACATACAAAATCATGTAAGTGCTAAAGATAATAGTAGTGAACAAAAGCTGACAAGGTTTCTGATCTCAGCTGGGCAGCACGGCACAAGGATCACAGCTTGGACCACCTAGTACAACCTTGTCTCAAAAGATGAGGGATGCAGCTTCATATAAAGGCCCCGGGTTCTGGTACCTCAAAACAAAGTAAGAAAATAGACACACAACTGTGAAGAAAAGGAAATTTGTTGTTGAGGCACTGGGATGGAACCCAGGGCCAGGCACAGGTTAGGTAAGTGCTCTACCACTGATACATCCATACGGCAGCTGACCCAGGAGGAAGCTCTTCAAAGAACAATTTGCTGGTGAAGGGTGCACAGAGGATTATTCAACCTTCAGCTTGCCAGTTTTTTGCCTTTGATTTTTGAAAACATTATAATGAAAAAATTCTAAAAAAGCTTTAGTACCTTTATATGTATACTAGTAATATTACATATTTTATATATAGCACAAGACAGATTGCCTTCACTCAGAAAAACAAGGACAAATAGCAGGCTGTACACACTTGTAAGAAACACATCTGTCATACATCATCATGTGTATATAAGAGCATTTTTAAAAAATAAGGCAAGCATGGTAGTACACACCTGGAACCCCAGCACTCTGGGAGGCTAAGGCAGAAACATGACAAGTTACTGAGACCCTATTAAATTAAAAAAGGGACTGACGAGCTAGCTAGCTCAGTGCAAATACACAAGGTTCTACCTCCAGTATAAAAAAAACCACAACTTGTGGACACAGGAGAGCTGCATGCTTCCGGGTGCCCGCCGGGAGATTCCTGCAGAGCCAGGCAGGCCTTGGCCCGGGATGGAGTCGCACTGCATCCTTATAGCCTTACTGCACTGCTGGGTAAGTCTGAGCCCCAACATGTGGACCATATGCATGACTCATTTCCAAGGAACATAGAAAGTAATGAGATTACCTGTACAATAAGAGCGTGTCTCTTTAATACATACTTCTGTGATGCCATGTGGATAAAGGTCAGGCCTATGCAGAAGTTGTAGAGCGGCTCGTCACGACAGGTGCGGAAGGCCTGCACGTACTGCCCTGAGGACCAACAGCGTGTCAGCCTGCGACTGGAATTTGTAACGACTACCGGCAAGTCTCAAATTCTTATCTGCACTAAAGCAGACTAAAATCATGGGGGAAAAGCATCCATAATTAATGAAAATTATTTTTAAAACAGAACTGTTTACTGTTAAAGGAATCTGTCATCAATGCTTATATAGCAAGGCATTGTTCTAAGTAGTTTACATTAACTCATTTCATTTTCACAATAATCATTACTACCTTTATCTTAGGGAAGATGGAATCATCTGCTGTGGAAAAGCTGGTATTCGAGCTCAGGCCCTGCACTCCTGCACTGTCTACATTCAATAAAGTCATGGACCAGGACACTCACCAAGAGCATGCTTAAAACTACCGGAGACAAAGGCATTATGTCCATTTAAGACACAGAGGGCATGATTATCTGGGTTTTTGAGCATCAGACGGAGACAGAAGCGATGGTGGCGTACGTCCTGGGAGTGCATGGTGACTTGGTTGAAAATGTTCCAGAGCTGGGGCTTGTTGACGTTTTCCATTACCATGATCCTGAAATTGCAGAGATGGGGAAGGCAAAGCACACATGAAGCAATGATTTGCAATGCCTCTGGATGAGACTCGGGGCCTTCCCACAGTGCTCTCCAGCGAGGAGAAGCAGCCTGTGTCACTCCACGTAAGGCCTCTCGCACGTGACGGTGCTTCCTGAAAAGGCTGCTTAAGTTGTCTGCTGCTGCTCTTCAGCAGCTTTTAAACATCTGTTCTCCCTGCCCATGACAGCTGCAATCCAGTGAGTACTGAACTAGCAACTAGCAGTGATGGTACCTCACTGGGATCCCTGGGAGGCTGAAGCAAATTCAAGCCCAATTTAATGAAACCCTGTCTCAAAATAAAAAGGGCTAAGGAGGGAACTCAGTATGAAGGCTCTTGGTTCAATCCACAGTACCACAGGGAAAAAACTGCTTTTAGCAACTCTTTTAACACTTGTGGCAGTGTGATGGCCTTTCATAAGTGGGAGGCAGAGGCAGGAGAGGTTCTGAAACTCGCCTAAGTCACACAGCCAGTTAAGTGTCAGGGTTGGGATCTGAACCCAGGGAATCTGCTCGGAGCCCACACCTCAAACACTGGCTCTGACATCACCAGCGAACTGAGCCAGAACGCAACGAAAGTTCAAACGACTCACCTTAGTGATTTCTGAGTGGGACTTGCTTCTATCAAGTAATCTAACTGCAACAAATTATTAGAAAGTCACCTGATATAGTTGTAGGCCTTCCTGAAGTTTTTGTCCAGCATTGCAGCAGACAAACCGAAGTACTCCAGTTCTTTGCGTTTCTGCCTGTCATCATAAAATGAGTAATACTCCAATGAAGAGTCCACCAGCAACTCGGCCTCCTGGTAGCGGGCCAGGTCACACAGGCAGTAGATGGCCTTCAGGAGGAGGTTCCACCAGTCCTCTTTCGGCAGAACGCTGGTGAGCACAGCAAATATTGCTACAGCGAAACAAGGGACAGCAGTTAGCACGGAGTGGGATTTCTGCAGCAAACATCCTCATCCTGACTACACAGTAAACGCACAGCCGTGGTCCCATGGGCCCGCGTTCTCCTGTCACAGCTGACACGGCGGCAGCTACTTCTTCACACACCTGCTGTGCGGTCCACCTGGTAAACCACCTGCAATCCCAGCTAATTCCCACAGTGGCTTCTTCTCTACACATCAGCACTTGCCCACACAAGCCAGGGCTACTTGCTCCTCCGGGACCCAGCACACGGATCCGACCGGATGCTGCCCAGCCACGGCACCAGCATCTACTCAGCGCATGGGGGCGAGGGAGGCAGGTACAAAGAAATCATCCCGTGACTTGACATTCGGTCCAACCACTTAATTTCAAAGACTTTCTATGACTACTACTGTGTTTGTCAAAAATGAGCTTATAACAGAATGCAAAGTATGGAACTGAACTGGCAGGACAAATCTGTACTTTTTAAGACAAATAGGCCAAGACCTTTATAAAGTCAAAATTTTAAGTTTTACTTTTTTCACAAAAAGACCCAAGCAAACATGATGTTTTCCTTTTAGTTCATTAGCCTTATGGTACTGGGAAGTGAATTGAAGACCTCACAAGAAGCTGCCATCTCTAAGTTATTTTTTATCCCAAGACAAGGTCTCACTAAGTTGCCCAGGATGGGTTTGAACTTGTCATTTACCTGACTCAGCCTCCCAGAGTGCTGAGATTGAGAGTGTTATCGTGCCTGGCTTCCTTTTAGTATTTTAAAATTGAAGTATGGACATTTAGCCTTTCCTCTGTGTGTGATGCTGGGGATCAAGCCCAGGGCTTTCACCTTGAAGTACATCTCCAGCCCTGCGCCCCGCCCCCCTCCCCCCATCTCCCCGGCTTTTTTGATTTCCAGACAGGGTCTCACTGAGTCACTAAGTTGCCCAGGCTGGGCTAGGCTGGAACTTAAAACGCACCTGCTTCAGGGTCCAGGATCGCTGAGCTCCTGGCCCTACACTGCAGAACTCTGCTTAGTCTTTGCTCTGAACATATTATAGTTGAGATATTCAGATTACAAAATTTCATTTTATGACAAAGGGTATGTTTCCAATTAATTACTATCAGATGTTATGAGTCTTTCACTTCAATTGGGTTTTAGACAGTGAATGAATGAATTACCTTTGGCGTCATAGTTGGCTGTCTCCTGGTCATTGCTGTCTGATATTTTGTCTCTTGATACTTTAACAAGGTACAGATGCCTCTCTCCTGATTTAGAACTGGATATCAAACAGACTTGGGCTCTATTCATTGCCACCTGAATTAAAGATGATAAGTGTATTTTAGTCAGTAACGTACTAAAGTAAACTGTGGGGCCAAAAGTCCTATAAATTTTTTGTCTTGGTACTACAGATCAAGCATAGGCCCTTCCTACTGAGATACAACCTCAGATGATTTTTATTTTTGATTTTGAGACAGGACCTCACTAAATCACTACACGGCCCAGGCTGGTCTCAAACTTGCAGTCCTCCTGCCTCAGCCTCCCAGAGTGCTGGGATTACAGGCTTGTATCACCAGGACCAGCTCACAAGCACTATAAATGTGAATGAAAACTCCTCTAATGAAGACTAAAGAGAAGCCATAATATTATACTTAAGAAAAAAAAAAGTAGATTTAATTCTTTTCTTATCAAAGAGAAACTGAAAGGGGAGAGAATGGGCATATATGGGTGTCGCCTCTCTGGCAAAAGCTGGATTCAAGGACCACCAGTATGGAAACTAATTTTGTAAGATAAAATGGCTTTGGCACAGAGACTGCCTACGAGGCCAACAAACAGTAATACTACAGTTCTCACTTACCTAAAGAAATACGAGGAAAGATTTTACTTCACTGACCCTACAATTGAATTTATGTGACCACGTAAAACTTTCAACTATTATCCCTCTAATTGCTGTCTTCTCTCCTTATCAGACTTTCACTTTAAAATACAAGTATGAAGCACCCACAGTCTACTTAAACAGCAGAAGTTAAGCATCGGCAGGGATGACACAAAGCCGCCACTCACCTTCAGGAGCATGGCTAGCATGGTGAGCAAGGTGTCCACGTAGCCGTACATTTTGCCCTGGGAGAACAGCAGGGTGGATCGGTGAAGCAGCAACTTCAGCTCCTACGTAAGCAAGCACGCGAAAATGAGTGTGGCAAGGTTCCTTTGGTAAAAACTGCTTTATTTGCTAGGAAAAGTTTTGTTTTAGGAACCAAGCCTTAAGAACATTTGTTTTATGATCTCTCACAATAATTAAGATCCAGTATTTTAAAAACTGTAATTTCTAGAAAACAGCTGAAACTTAGGACTCAGATCATTTTTTAGAGAAACTGAATGTAAACCGTGAAACCTTAGGACCAAAGCCTAGAGATGTCCTCAACTGGGAAGAAGTCCTGACATGCCATGCCAAGCGCCACCCCACTGTGTACCTGCTGGGCAGCATTTGTGTCCTGTGCCAACGTGTCAGGATCATACATGGGCTCCAGGGCCTCCAGGGCCTTCTCAGGGCGACCTAGCTGCTGCTGAAGGGTGGACAGCGAGATCCTCGCATCCAAATGGAGCGGGGCCAGGTCAACCACTTTGCCATAGCTCTCGGCAGCACGCTCCATATAGCCCAAGGCCTTCAGACATTCTGAGATACGTTCAAATAAAGCAGAAGCTGAATTAAACGTTTGTGTAAAATGACCACAATCATTTTCCATTTTTAAAGAATAACAGCAATATAAGAAAGCATAAGAGAACTGTAACACTTTTAAGCAACCAACCCTTCTAACCTTACTGATTAATAAATGCTGATCTCTGTATCTGCATTCCACCTGCTGCAGGACCATACTCAGAGCACATGCGTGTGGACACACACACACACACACTTTGGTGTGCAGCTGCATTCATTTAGCACTGTGTTTTAAGTATGTTCCTGTGTCTTCACTGGCCTTTTGAACAGTTAATAGGCCCGTATTACTTGGCACTTAGGCTGTTTCTGACTTCTACTCTAATAATCCTCAGTGAACATCTTCATGGGTATAAAGCCAGGGTTCGCAACTGGCAGACCAGTTTCACTCCAGATGTACTTATTAGGATACAGAGGTTTGAAAAACAATTGCTTACTGTTTTAAAACTTATCTTAATCAAATCCAGAGTATGGATTTGGCAGCGGCAGGCGCCACGTGCCCACATGGGGAACCAGCCTATGTGACGCCCCCACCCCTCTGCGCTTGCCCCTCCACTGCGCTGTTGCCTCCTTCACTCACTCATTACTTGCCAGGGTTCTGAGACTTGTGGGCCGAGAAACTCCCCCCTCGCCCTGTCAGACCTTGGTTTCTGACTGAGTATAAAAGGAAGACTCTCCGAAGGGAGGGTACTGACCCTGTTCCTCAGACTGGGCCCTCAAAGCAGGGCATCTTGGCACTGGCACAGGAATTAGTCTTGTAGGTATTTCCTCTTTCCATCCTAAAGCTAAGTCACAACACTCAGCTGAGCCCTACTTGGCTCTTCCTTTTTTCACCGCACTCTTCAAAATACTGCTTGTGCTTCCTCAGATCTGAACGCCACCACGTTCAGGTAAAATCTCAATACTGAGTGGATGATCACAGTGACACTGATTTTTTTCCAATTTTAAAGCTGTTACGCTATATGTACTAAAGTCTCCTACCCTGCTTTCACATGACGCTGAGGCTTATCTTCTACTCAGCTTGAGCTCCTGGCACTCAGTGGGGTCACAGTCAGAACTAACAGGATTTGTAAGGTCACCACAGTCAGCAGCAGCCCACTTTCAGCACTGCCTGTAAGCACTCTGCTCAGAACTTTAAAATGCAAATCCCACAAGGGTAACTGAAAGAGGGCACACTTGTGCTCAGGTTCGCTAGGAAGCGCCCTGTCTCCCGGCTGCAGGCCAGGCTGGGGAGCCTCCTAAGGTGGCAGGTCATCTCACCCCAGGCCACCCTCTGTTCCTGAGCAGGGAGATGACTCTCTTCCACCATGCAGTGCTTTCAACCAAAAGTATTCCACTTTCAATGCATCTCTGCATGCTCAATCAGAAATCCTACTATAATGAAGCTATTTTCCATAATTCCAGATTAGTGTGGACTTAGCCCCAGTGAAATAAAATGACCAATAAAATCTAATCTTGAGAGACTGAGGCACAAAGAGCACGGGAGTACACTAAATGTCCTCTCCCAAAATAACACTGAATCGTATTTTTTTTCCAAAATAAGACTAGGCCCCAAATCTGATTACGCAGTACTGGTAACCAAAATGTACGGTGAAGACAGGAGACAGGCAGGCATTTACAGGGCACGTTAGTCCTTAAGTAAATTGCTCCTCCAAAGCCTCAGTGAGGGAAAATCAATTTATAGTCTAGCAAGAGAGTTTTAAAATACTGACCCTCGAAACTTTGACTTGATACATGAAATACTGCAGCAAGACACTTTTTCATAATTGTTACCATGTTGGGAAAGTTCCTGCCTGCTTATCTGATTTTCAACTCCACATCCCCTCTGCCCCGACACACACAAAAGCCCTTACCTGCATGACGGAGCCACACAACTGCGAGGTTGTATCTTTCAGAACAAACCAGGGCACTGAGGAGGGGGAGTGCAGAATTATATTCCCCGATGTCTAGAAAAGCCTCAGCCACATCCAGATAGAGGTCGCCCATGTCTTCTGGGTTCTGCTCCACCAGGGTCGTCAAGAGAGGCTGGAACACAGAGACAGCCTGAGCACCCCCTCCTTACAGACACGCGCACTGCACACAGGGCTCACTTTACCAGGTCCGTTACCCAAAGCAAGCTAAAGGGGGCCAGGCTTCCTAGCAATGGTGCAACCGTATTAAACAGAACTCCTCCCTCCAATACTGGCTCAGCCACCTGTCATGGCTGGTGAGGAGATAGGCGAGGGACTGCAGGGTTTGAGGCCACCAATCTGTGGTACTCGCTCTCTGACGTACCTGCCTCAGCCCTGGCCTACAAGGGAAGCAGAAATGTCTTCCTCCCTTCTTGAGGGTCTTAAGCGCCTCTCAGGGTGGTCTCACCTGACTCTCCTCCTGCCAATGGGCAGCTTTCACACCAAACATGTGACCATCCTATGTGTTTGATGAAGTTATCCCATTAGAACCAAAGACCCAAAAAAGTGGAAATTTTTATACTTTACTCAATACCATATTTTAAGGGGAACAAAATGGACACTTGATACATCTTTTCCTGTGTGTGTACATGCACACGTGTGGTAACGAGGACTGCTGAGGGCCTCATACATGCCTGCAAGGGTTCTAACCTTGAGTGATGTCCCTAGCCCCCAGTACATTTGTGTTCAATGAAACCTCTGGTCCACAGTCAGCAAAAAAGAATTATTATCAGCTGCTTAAAGGCCCACTCTCAATTTCTGACAAGTTATCATGCCCAATTCCAGAACACTTTTAGCTTTTCTAAGACAAAGATATAAAAGCAATGTGATGCTTACTGTGACCTCCTCAGTTAAGAATTGTGAAAACCTAAGGTCAAGTTACAATTTCCTGTCATCTGAAGAAGTCAGATCATGGATGTCAAGTGTTATGCGCAGACGTTAATGTGGCTCACGTTTAGCGGCTCCAGGATGTTGAGGTGAACGAGGCAGACCATTAGCTTCACCATGATGTCGATCGGCACGCCGTCCGGGATGGTGCACGTGATACTCTCACCAGCTGGGGGCAGATGGAAAGAAACACGACTACATTCAAGCTCGGGCTGCGGGGCTAAGGATGCAAAGCCCACCTTCCACCCAGACCCACTGGCTTCATCTGAGCCAGGCATCCACAGCCAGTTCTCCTTTGGGCCAGTCTATTAGGAGGTCCTCACAGCTCGCTCCATCTGTCCTTACTGTGCATGTGTCCTTCCGATTCTTGTCCTAATACGTATTTATCCAAAACAAACTCCTACACTGCCAGTCAAAACAGCAAAAAGCTAAAAAGACAAAAATGACGAAGATGTATATGAAACTTCCTTTACTTCTACTCAAAAAATTTCTAGTGCTTACTACAAAAAGGCTAAGGGTAAAACAATACTGCATTATTTCCTAAAACTGCATTATGGCAAAATAAATCCTATAGCCCTGGGAAATTAAAGGTATTCTGATATACATTTACATTTTGCATAGTCAATTCCAAGTAAGCTTGTATTTCCCTGAGAAAACCCTACAACATAGGGACATCAGCAGTGTCCCCTAACTGGTGGAATAAAATTTTAAGTTACTTTAAAAATTAAATAATTTCATCTGTTTTATGGAACTTATAGAACCACTTAAGGTCAGAGTCACAGGAGGAACTGGTTTTAACAATTAAGAGACTGTTTTCTTTTTTCTTTGAGAGAGGGTCTCGCTCTGTAGCTCAGGCTGGTCCCCAACTCACTGGTATAGCCCAGGATGGACTTGGACTGACAATAATCCACCTGCCTCAGCCTGCCAAGTGCTAGGATTATAGGCGTACACTATCAGCCCAGCTTTATGTGGTGCTGGGGAATCGAACTCAGGGCCTTGCGCGCCGTAACTACTGTGCTATTCCTCCAGTCCTAAGATATTGTTTTTAACACAAAGCTCCAAGGTAATAAGTGATCGAAAAAACCCAGCTTAGCTATTTGTTGTGCCGTGAAAAGCAGCACTTACTCTCAAGGAGGTGGTATTAAGGGATGTGGCCTCTAGAAGGTAATAAACAGGATTCACGTCTTTCCACAGCGGCCTAAAGGAGCGTTCTTCACTCCTGCCTGGCAGGACCCGGCACAGCAGTGCACATCTGAAGACTGGGACTCTCCAGACACCAAATCTGCTAGCATGTGACCTTGCACCTCCCAGCTTCTAGAACTGTGGACAACAGGTTCTGCTGTCTGTAAATCACCAACCCTAAAGTGCTTTGATACAGTGGCTCAAATGGACTAAGATTGTGGTCAATGACACATACCCATCTAAAAACACGGTCTGTACAAATGACCAAATCAAAAACCTATGCTTTTAGATCCAATCACAGCCAATTATACTGATTACAGAATGAATGCTAAAACCGAAAGCCTCGGGAAGGCAGGAAGTAGAAGTCCCCAACTGAGGTACAGCAGGCGGAGGTGAACCAAAGCGGGGCTCACAATCTCAGCACCAGATGAGGCAGACTCCAGGTCAAGGACATTTAAGTCCAGAAGGGCTCTAACGCCAGAGCAGTGCCAGTCAAGGTGGAGTCTCAATCCACGTCCGTCCACAGACTGAACCAGCCCAGTGAGGTCAGTGTAGAGGGGGAAAGGGAGAGCTCACGGCCGATGCTAAGGAAGCTGGTATGTGTGGCATGCTGGACCTAACGCCTCGGTCACTGGCCTTTGCATCACTGACACTCACTCTCTTGCATGCCATTAGGTCACCCACATTCAGATTTAAGAGACCCAAACGTCAATAACAACACTTGTATACCAATGAATGCTGTCATTTTCAAAAACGCATACATTCTATCTCCGTTCAAAGTATTTTAATCTCGTTTTCTACATATAGCTGACGTTGCTTTATAAACTGTACGATATCAGAGACTCCAAATGATGTACCATTTCATATGCTGGTATCAATTTTCAAAAAGTTTTATGTCCCAATAAATGCAGGCTAATCTCATATCCTATACTGGGAGGCTAAGGCAGGAGGATCACAAGTTCAAGCCCAGCCTAGGCAGCCAAGTGACTTAGTGAGATTCTGTCTCAGAAACAAAAAGTCCTAGGGATGTAGCTCAGTGTGAAGATCCTGGGTTTAATCTCCAGTATTCAAAAAAAGCACTTCGTACACCTCACCCCGAAACACCATAATTTAGCAACAGTGGCACACAGAGGTCCAGCTCTATCCTGAAGTCTGTGGCTGATGGCACGGCAGCCACCATTGCTGCCCGGCCCCTAGTGGAAAGAGCGTGGTACTGCCTATCACTCACCAGAGAGATCAACATACAAACAGGACAGACGCTGCTGAACGCGCACAGCTTTTACACCACTAGGAAGCTACAAATTATAAATCAGGAAATTCCACCAGTGAAATCCCCACATGAAAGTCACTGATTCGCATTAAGAAACTCCCACTGTCAGGGGTAGTAAATCACTTTAGAAAGAAGGCAAGAAAATTGGTGAAACACAATAAAAAAAATACATTAAACGATAAAATGATTGATGAGCTGGGGATACAGCTCAGTGGCAGTCAAGCACTTGGTCAAGCCCAATAAGGCCCTGAAATCAATCTTCAGTACTGCCAAAAAAAAAAAAGACCACATACATTTATAATGAGAATCTAAACAGAACTCTACAAAGTGGTCCTAAGTTGGAGTCCAGCCTAGGCAACTCTATGACTTAGTGAGATCCTGCCTCAAAATAAAAAATAAAAAAGGTGTGGGGAAGTACTTCATTGTGAAGTCCCCAGACTCAGTCTCTAGCACCGCAAAATAATACCTTTAAAGACAAATACTTTTTAGGAGAAAACTCATCAGTAGAAGTTCTACAAAATTCTAACTTATTTGGGTGTCGGTTCTAACAGAGGCCACGAAAACATCAAACTGGTAGGGTCCTTCTGGGAAGCAAAAAGACAAAATACATCATGTTCAAACCGAGAGATACAAGGAACTCAAAGTAGTGTTTCTTGTTTTGTTTTGGAGACAGGGTCTCAACTCTGTAGCCCAGGCTGGCTTTGAACTCATGGCAATTCTCCTGCCTCAGCCTCCTGAGTGCTGGGATTACAGGTGTGCACAGTGTTTTTAAAAGATGGCTTATAACAAATTCTCACAAGAAAATGAAAACCTCGGTAAGGAAGAAGCACGTCTTGGGAGAACCTGCTGTGGGACACGAGGTACCAGCTCACCGCTCCCCACTATGACCAAGGGAGGGCTACGTGCGTGTCCCGTGCGAAGGGAACCACACCTTTGTCCTCCTCCAGGGCATCTTCCTCCGAAGTTCTTTTTTCTAGCGCAATTCCAGAAAAATCTGTAATTACCTAAAAGAATGGGGAAAAAAAAGAGAAAAAGGTAATAGTTATCTATGAAAAACATCTTCATAGTGTGAAGATTTATAGTTACTTCCAATAATCTTTGCAATGTAAAAATGGGCATAAATAGGAATAGCAAGACTTTTTAAAGAACTTTTGTGACGCGTTAGCATCCTGTGTCACTGGAGACACGTAACAAGGCAGCAGCCAGGCAGCCTCCCTCCCACGAGACTGTGCGTGCTGCCGCTGCTGTAGCGAGGGCGCGTGCTGTGGACACGCAGGGTAACAGCAGGAGCGTTATCATTAACTGCACTTTATATTTCACACAAGATAACTACAGAATCTAGGAATCTCCTCTTTCCATGCAGACTTTAAATATACACTTTAGCATGTAATTAAAATGAATTGCCAGTTTCAGCAATTTCTGTAACACTGAACCACGCCCCAGAGTGCAAGGCATAAGCGCCCGTACCTCCAGCGCCTTGTCGTACTGCCTGTTAGAAATGTAGAGCTCAGCAGCGATGTTGACGTCCTCCATGGAGACCAAGCTCTGGTGTTTGGAGAAGGCTTCTTCAATGATGTTGATGGCTGACGCGCCATCGTTGGCTTCATAGTAACTCCTAACAACGTGGCAGAATGCATGGATACTGACTTAATTCTGATTACAAAGCCTAGCTCACACTGACTTAATTCTGATTACAAAGCCTAGCTCCTTTGCTTAGGCCCTCTAACTGATTCTGCTTTTCTAATCCTTTTTAAAGTCACAGCCAGGCTTCTGCTTCTCTGAGCAGAGCTCTAAGGGCTACAAGGAGCAAGTGCCTCACAAATACAGTGCAAGGGAGCGAGAAGAAAGGAGTGCGTCCTCTTGCTAAGAGACACGGGTCTGATGTGGAAGCACAGACAGTGTTCAATGCCACGAGACACTGGGGCACGCAGAGAACAGTTCAGGGCCAGTGTTTGCCTGATGTGCCCTAGGTGAGAAAAACAAACGGGCAAATCTTAGGCACGAGGACTCAAGGCCCCAGAACTGATGGACTCCAGGGCTGTGTGTGCCCAGTGAGCCTTGCTGATCTGCAGAATGATGAAGCTCTACTTAGAAATTTTAAGCTAGTTATTTTGAGAAATTTTAAAGCAAAACTTTCCTGCTTGATCTCTTAGTAGGGATTTCACCCATGGCAAATGTGTTCTTGTGGTCAAAAAATGGCAGAGGATGGCTGCTGTGCACAGATGTCAGAAGTACTAGCTTCATCCTCTCTGTTCTGGTTTTACCAAGAGAAGCAAAAGCAGACATGGGATCTCTCGTGTTCCACACCAACAGCTCTCCAACTCAGAACAGGAGAGAAACCACGACCTGAGAGACGCAGAAGTGGTCAACAAATGGATTCTAGAAATGTTAGAAAAGGGGGAGGAACGGCTGCTGACCTACTTATCCTCTTCCTGTCTTTGTTAGAACAGCAGAAATGCCGCAGCAGCCAGGTCTTGACTGGGACGACACGCGGTTCTCACTGGGAAGGGCAGTCTGGAAGGGCTACTGAGTCACGGCAGGTGCTAAGGTGGAACGAGCATGCTGGAACACACCCCCAGAGCACAGAGCCCTCAAAGTGCAGACTGCCAGTACTGAGAAACGTCCTACTTGTGGGAAATAAAATGATGGCCAAACTAGAGAAAAACAGTGTCATTCTCCAAAGGCGACCTCCTGGTCCCTCCAGCCCGTCCCTGTGAAGTCCAGCACCAGTAACGGTCCTGCATCAGAGGACCCCAGGCACTCATCTCACCTACACTCATGGTCCCCACGCTCTTCCCGTCCTCACCTTCTTCCTTTCTCCTCACACACATCCAGTCTCTTACTCTGCCTCTCTTTTTCAAGAGCACCAGATAAACCCCCAACCCTGTTAAAACAACTACACATGCCCACCTCTACCACCACACCCCTAGCCGACAGGCCAGCCGGTTCACTTTCAATTAATGACAACCAGCCTCAGACAGGCCCCGGTGCCGACGAGCAGGGCCACTACTGTGACACTTGAGTACTTCTGAGACCTGGATAAGCACGCAAATCAACTGACGATCTCTGAAAAGGCATCTGTGGTCTTGCAGAGCTGGATAAGCTGAGACCCCACATTCGGAACAAGCCCCCGAAGTCATGCAAAGGCAGTCTGTGGGGAAGTGAGGTCCTCCACAGCTCTCTCTCCACACCTCTAGCACACTGCCCGCTTTACGCTCACCAGCAACATCGCTCTATATTTCACCAAGGAAAGAGAATGTAATTAAATGTTCCACATCCGTCCAGCATATATGGCTACTCAGCAGCAGCAGCAGGTGCTGTCCACTGTCCACCCTGGATACCTGGACAGAGAGGTCAAGCCCAGCGGGAGCCAACCCCTCCCATCTACTGCAGGCCACTGCCCAAACTACTACCGCTTCTCTCAAGAGCCTTCTCTATATCCTTCAATTCTTTATTATTCCCATCTGAACACACTGTACTTCTTCCTGACTTGCTCCTATAATCCCTACAACTCATTTCTCTGTTCCTTATAAATCCCTCCAGAGATGCCCCCTACCTGTCTCCAACACCACTCCTCCCCACTCCCACCAGCCTTCTAACCTAAGCCAGCAACTCCACCTCTTGCCCAACTGCCACAACTCTGATCTGCAGGCCAGACCTTGCTTCACATAAATGACCAGACTGTCCCCTCCAAGTGCATTCCTCCGTGAAACTCTAGGACATCCTACATTCTCAGTTGCTTCTACTTCAGTGGACATTTCCAGTGAAGTTGTGGATTTCAACTGAGTCATGGAAACTTGAGATCCGGTAGCCACTTGTCAGAAGATGGCTTACTTTTAGGTGTCTAAGCACTAGA
Source organism: Ctenodactylus gundi (assembly GCA_004027205.1). Taxonomy (NCBI): domain Eukaryota; kingdom Metazoa; phylum Chordata; class Mammalia; order Rodentia; family Ctenodactylidae; genus Ctenodactylus; species Ctenodactylus gundi. Next base: position 216,932 of record PVKB01002119.1, read on the forward strand.
AATGGAACCTCATATACAAAATTTTCTAAGCAATCACTTGACCAGAAAAGGACAGAAAAAAGAAAAAAATCTGTAGTTAGCTACAATATAAAATGCTTCTTTGATTCTCAATGACAAGCACACTCTACTGCAAATATATGCCTTGATTTATGAACTAAGATGATTACTACCAGTACCTACAGACTTACTTTGCCATGTCTCTAGCCAGCTGCATAAATCGCTCCCCATCAGCCGGAGACAGAAGGTTTAAAATGCGCCTGTACCCATCCATGGCCATTTTGTGGTCACCCATCTGTTCATAGAGACTGGATCGTTCCCACAGAAAGCGGACATTAGTAGGTTCGTATTTAAGAGCTACAGAAAAAAAGAAGAGATAAAACCTACGCGCTCATGGCAAAAAGAGATGCAGCAGTACCTAAGTGTGAGCCTCCATCTTCCCGAAAAACATGATCAACACAGCTGATTCTCTCATGGGAACAAGGCCAGTGTCCTATCCTGAAGCTGTGTGCACAGGCCTCACCTACAGCCAGGCAGGCCTGAACCCCATATGAGTCATCACCCATAGCTCCAGTCTACAATGCGTCCTCAAGGAACAGCTCAGAACCAACAAAGACCTCCTTGGGAAATTAAAAATACCAGTCACCTGCCAACTCTTAGGCTATATTAACAGGACAAATAAAGCTGCAGATAGAGCTGAGCACGCTGGGACCCCAAACATTTCCCTTCGGGAAAATAGAACATACGAAACAAACACGTCAGCCAACATCCCACCATAGGGTACAAGTGCAGCTTCCTAATACCTAGGATGGGCATCTAATCAAAGTGGGAAAAATATCTTAATTACCTTTTGTGTAGCAAAATATAGCCTGCTTAATATTGTCTTGTTCCAGAGACATTTCGGCAAGTCTAACCCACTCTTCAGTATCGCTGGGATTTAAATGGGCAGCGATCAACTCAAACTGCAGTGACTTCTCCATGTCACCCTGGTCCTCGTATATCATGGCCAAAGTAGAGAAAGGTTCATACGCCAGAGGAGCTATGATGAATTAGAAAAGAAGACCCCATTAGCCGAAGGACGGGCCGGGCTGATGTCAATCCTGTCTTTCAAATTATGAACTCCTTTTAATACCTAAATTCTTACATCACAGAATTACACAAACTACTTAAAGGAATTCAGAACACAGAATTATATTTATTTTCATGTGTTTTTAGCATTTTAAAGCATTACTTTCTTTAAATATATCATGAAAATACTAACACTGTTCCCCCCTCGAGGAAACCTTCCTTTCCGAAGGCCACCTTTGGCTCAGGGCTCTGCGCGTCTATCCTAGAAGCTGCAGCCCATCACTGTGGCCCTGCCATGACCCTGTATCACACAGAACAGACCACTGAACATGAGGAGTACTTTAGCTGCCTCTATACCCAAGACAGCAAAGTAACTCAATCTATGTTTCTCAAATAAAATTCAAAGATTCCTAGACATTAAAGTGAAAAGTCATTAATAATTATAAACTGAAATAAAGGAACAGGCAATACTGGAAAGCAGAAACAAAATAAAATGCCCTGAAGTAAAAAAAGTTGCTTCATCTTATTTCTAAAAATAAAGCCCGGACAACTTAGTGACATAGCAAGACTGTCTCAAAAAAGGGGGGGAGGGGGGATCCCTGGGTTCAGTCCCCAATACTGTACTAATAATTAAGTAAAAATAATAAAAGAACAAAAGAGAGCAGTAGCCTCAAACTATCCTTATGAGTGATTACAGAAAATTATCATGATACTTCTAAAACGAACCTGGCCCAATGAAAACGAAACACCAGAATGCTGAGAAGGAAAGCTGACCTTTACTCACTCTACAGGGCGTCGCTGACGCCAACCAGGAAGACAAAACAGTCAGTGTAAGCATCAATCAAAAAATCACTTCTGAAGACACCCGTCACGATGCCCCAGACGCACCCGCTCACCAAAAAGATGACAAATTTGAATTGTCTAGTTACCAACAAAGAGATTAAAATAACTTAGCACTGCCCAGTATGAAAACAAAACAAACAAAAAGAGTAAAAAACACTCTTCAAGGATTTTTAGCCATGGTAAAAAGTATTAACAGCCAGGGGTGGTGGGGTAAGGGGGAAGCTTAATGGTAGATCACTGGCCTAGCAGGGATATGGCCCCCAGCTGCATCCCCAGCACCACAGAAGAAAAACTGAGTGATTTACACTACAAAAATCTAAACTTCTAAAATGAGAAAAAAAAAAAAAAACAAGAGGTGTCTGTAAGAGTCTAATAAATATCAATGGAATTTCACTTTATCACTTCCTGTGGTTTTTCATTTAAGGCCAGTGTGCAAAGTGACAAGTTACCGTTACCACACACAACCATTTCCAGGTTTCTGAGGACACACTACGGTCCAGGAGAGCACCTGTCCAACTGCCCAGCAGTCGGGCCTAGGCGCTTTGCACTCCCCTCCCCTCGCACCCAAGCCTGCATACCTTGCCTGATGATCTCCATGCACATCAGGATGGCCTCCTCGCGCTCCCCTCGGGCAAAGCGGATATTGGCTTCACCCATGAGCCCCCGCAGAGCTCGAGGAAGTTTGCTGCGTGGCCTCTTCTCCTGCAGGGAGGAAGGGTGACATCCACAGGAAAGCAGTCGGGTTCACATTGCCATTCTGCTTTGTCTTCTTAAGTACAGAACACAAACCGAATTCCCTTTAAAAATGTTTAACCTTCTAAACTCCAAATGAAGGATAAGTAGCTATAATCCCAATTCTCCAAAGTCTACACTGCAGGAAAAAGTCCAACACCTAATTGTAGGAAAGAACAGATCTTATGAAACTCTCCTGAGGGGAGCAGCTATGAAAATAAAAGCAAACAACTTCCTAGCAGAGAGAGTTCAGGGCAGGGTAGGAAATGACCACCTTTAATACAGTTCATTTTACACAGAAATTCTCTACAAGAGCACAGAATGGCAGGCACTGCCTCACGGCATGTCCTCTCTTTCTGTCTGTTTCCCAAGCATAACCTGAAGCTCCCTCTCCCACCACGGCCGCCTTCTCACATCTGCTTACAGATACCGGTAGTAGCAGCTTACTTTCATCATTTTCTTGGTTTCACGATTGAGCACCATCTCCAGCACAAAGACATCCCCTGCAGTGGGCCGCTCGGAGGCTCCCTCCCCCTCGTCCTCCTCTTCCTCCTCCTCCTCCTCTTCCTCCTCCTCCACCTCCTCGTCCTCCTCCTCTGTCTCGCCGAGCATAGAGGCGAAGACCTTGTGAACAGACTTACTCACGCCATCTGACGTTTCTCCTAAGGAAAGAGACGCCGGGGTGGGAAAAAGCTTCAGATCGCTCAGGGGCCACAAAGAAAAGTGAAAAGTATTTTTCTTGGTTTCTGGAATATAAATGTTTTATCCCCATAGCACCCGACTCAAAAGTGAACACTAAATGAACACCCCAGAACACAACCAGGAGAAGCAGCCGCTGCAAGCCCGGGTTTCCTCCGCATGAGCGGCTGATCCGCCCCTTACGCTTCACCCGGGTAGAGAGAAAATGAAGTAACAGCTGAACAACAGAATTTTTTTTAAAAAACTGTAAGACAGAGACCTAAGAACTACACGAGCCTGGCTGTATGGAACCCACAGGCCACCACGGGGGCCAATGTGAGTGCAGCAGAGCCAAAATACCCGACCACAAACTTAGCTCCATCTACCCCCAGCTGTACAGCCTTAGGCAAACGGCCAGAGCTCAGGATACGAGTTCGGAACAGCCCCACACGCAGTAAAAGCTCACTGCACGCTACTGAGAGCACTAGAATAGCATCTTCATTTGCATCTTAAGACACTACCATGGGAGAATGATTTTTGCATATTCATAAATAATGATGACCTTGAGTGATCATGAAAAGATTATGTTCAGGAACCATTATTCTATGCAATAAAGCAAAAGCGTGTAACACACTTTAGAAGAGGCATAACAGTTAAAATGTTAAACACTTTAAATACATATTTTTATGCTCAAAACTCTTAAGCTTATTTCTCTCATGTGAAATACTCCAAATCTCAAAGATGTAGGATTCCAAGTCTGAGCACAGCCTGGGCAACTCGGCAATTTCGTGAGGCCGAGAGGAAAATTAAGTCAACTAAACGAGAGGAGCTGGGTGTGGTGGCATGTGATCCCAGGTTCTGTGAAGCTCAGGCAGGAGGCTTTCAAGTCCACAGCCAGCCTGAGCACTTCGGTGACTTTTGAGACCCTGTCTCAAAATAAATAAAAAGAGCTCACGATGTAGCTCAGTGCATAGGTCCTGAGTTCAAGTCTTAGTACTGCAAAAAAGAAAAACAGAAAAGTAGATATATGTATCAACACTGAACTGAAAATGAAAAGACTATTTGCATGGTGCACAGGAAAATGCTCAAGATCAAGAACTTAGTAGCATCTTCAGTAACACGTGTGAGGCAAAATGGTCCCAGAGACCATCCACTCCAGCAGTGGACTGTGCACAGCTGGGTCCCAGCCAGCCCTTCTGCTCATCGTACATGCTCCTACTCACCGAGAACTAAGGGACAATTCCATCTAGAAAACACGGAGCTTCCTATGCAGTCAGGACTGTGCTAGCCATGGCTGGCGGCTTTTTGAGTACCTTAGTGCTCTGCCGGCCAGAGTAAGCCTATGAATGTGTATTCTCTGTGGAAAAGCTTGTGTGATCAGAAAGAAAAGAGCCAGTCTCTATTTCAACTTCCCCAGACTGGAGTTTAGTTTCTGATGGTACCCTACGCACTCACGAAGCTACACTCCACTTGAAGTTCAGCATTCCAGGTAACTTCATACTGGAGGATGGACTCCACAACTAGCCCCAGTGTTTGTATAGATGGAAAGTGTATCACTGGAAGTTAATTTACATATTAGCTCCTCAATTAAGCTCTGATGTACTGATAAATTTCGTGTCTAGACTTGCAAAAGAGAAGGGCTGAGTTCCAGAGTGTGCAGCCAACTGGCCTTCCAGTGTCATCGGGCTGAAAGCCACTCTGCAGAGAAGTACAACTTGTTACGATTTGGAGGAGGATGGCCTGGAAGTGCTCACCAACTGAGAGGGTCAATTCGGGAAGAATGGGGGTAAGAGTGCCCACCACTGGTATAGTGATCCCTGCCTGTAACCCTCACTTACTGGAAAGCTCAGGCAGGTGGGCAGTAATTTATAGGCCAGCCTAGGGAATGCAGGAAGACAGTTCTAAAAACAGAAGGGCCGGGAGCCCTTCTGAGAGCTAACTGGGAGCTCTCTGAGCTATGAATATTTTTAAAAGGCTCCAAAACAAATACTGATGTGAATTTGAAACACTTTTCCAATAATGGATCTCACAAAATTCAATGAGTCAAAAAAAGAAAAAAATAAAAACTGAGCCAGGCACATTGGCACAGGCCTGTGACCCCAGCTACTTGGGTGGCCTAGTTGAGGAGGATCACAATTTGAGGCCAACAGAGGCACTTATCTGAGGTTTTGCTTCAAGTTTTCAAAAGGGATGAAGATCCATCTCACTGGCAGAGCGCTTGCCTCGTATGCCTGAAGCCCTGGCTCCATGTTGTTCTAACCCCTGCCCCAAATGTTTTACTGAGCGGCTGCTCTATATCAAGCACGATGGTCCTACTAAACAAGGAAACGAGAAACAGGATATCATCACAACGAGCACACACTTCCATTAAATCCAGCACTGTGCTCAGGTGCTCCTAACATTCAACGCAGACAGCAAGCGACCCAACACACCTTCGGGGACACCTCTGCTCTGGGACTTGGTGCAATCAATTCCGGATGAGGACGGCACTTCAGAATCATCTGGAATCTCTTCGGCTGGTAATTTCCCTTTTTCCTGAAGGCTCTGCAATTGAGAATGTATTCCAAAAACTAATGAAGATGTATCTCTCCTCAGGCGGGCACAGGCATGTACCTCATAGTTGAGTACTACACAGTTACGTGGAATCCATCAGGGTCATTTTTACTTACACACACACACACACCCCACCCCACCCCCCTTCATTATGTTAATATAACACTTCAAACACAGACACAGGACCCTCATAATTGCACGGACTAGGAAACCCTCCACCCAACTTCAAAAGGCTCTCACCCTTTCCCCCGGCAGCTCTACCTAAGCTCGGGGAGCCGAGCTGGCGCTTAGCAAGCGCCAAGGCGCAAGCCTGCGTTGTGGCTCCTGTCCCCCGAGCGTCCGCCGGACGCTCCGTGGGGAAGACTGCACAGGCGGGGGCGGGGGCGAGGCCGCAGGACGGAAAACCGAGCTCGACCCTCGCGCGACGACGCGCCCCGCCCCCAAGTGTCGCCCCAGGACCGCGAGACGTTGCGGGGACAAGCTGCGCTATTCAAAACACCGATGCTACGTGACTCTCCTTTCCTCCCGTCACGTAACGCAAAGCACGGGCCACTGCGTAAAAAAAAAAAAAAAAACACCCAAAGCTGCCGCCGAGACCTCGGCCGCTCGGCGGGGAGGCCCGCGCTGAGAGCCGAAGCCGAGCCGGGCCGAGGGCGCCCCGGGCCTCCGGAGCCGCCCGTCCCGAAGCGGCTCGGGGCGAGCACGCCCTTCCGGCATCGGCTCACTTTCTTCTCACGCGTTTTCCGCTCTTCTCTCCGCCTCTCGAACTCCTCGAAGGAGATCTTCCCCTCCAGGTAGTCAATGAGCTCCGGGCTGAAGCCCGACATGTCTGCGGCCTAGCCGCAGGCTGCCCCCGCTGCCCGACGGGAAACCGGAAGCGCGTCGGGGCCGCGGGGGGGGGGGGCGACGACGCGACGTCCTCCGCGGAAATACATCCGGGCTGCAGCGCAGCCGCCGCGCTTGCGTGCCGTCTGCCCGCCCGGCCGGGCGCTCCGGCAGGTCCGGAAGAGCGTTTTGGTGCTGGCCTTGCTTGTCCCCAATACTTCTCAGCTGCCTCCTGCTTCAGATTGTTAAGGTTATCGTTAGGCAGCTGGAAAAAATGTGCTTTAATGAGCTGTATACCTCTAGATCGTGCCCCTCTATTTTTCAGAAATCTTTTTCTTCTCCCAGTTTCCTTTTCTGAACGGTCTTTAATTTTGTCTTTGCAATGGAGAGAGAGAACGTTACCGGGGATTCCGAGCCTTCATACAGAGCTAATATCTCCAGCCCCTTTTAAATTATTTTACATTTTTAAGACAGGATTTCACTAAGTTGCTAAATTGCCTAAGCCCCCATCCGATTTAACACATGAAAGCACTCCAGTCTGTAGAATGGGGTAGGACGAAAGCCAGGAAACGTCCATATGGACTCTTAGCCAAGCTTTGGCTCAGAGAATTGGATTGCTGTCACTACACTAATGCCATGGTTCTGTATCTAAGACATACTAGGCCCAGGGGGCTGGAGGAATGGTATGGCAGTTAAAGTGCTTGCCTTGCAATTTCAATTCCTCAGCACCATATAAGTTGGGCATTGTGGCACACCCCGTAATCCCAGCACTCAGGAGGCTAAGGCAGCAGAATTGCTGTGAGTCCAAGCCTAGCCTGGGCTATATAGTGAGTTCAGGACCAGTCTGGGCTGCAGAGCAAGACCCCATCTCAAATAATATAAATACTAAGCCCAGAACCTTTTACTCTTATTCATTTGGTTACTTGCTTTTATTTTGGTGCCGGTGATTGAACCTAGGGCCTTGAGTTAGGCAACTGCCAAACCCTGGGTTCTGACTTCACATCCTTGCCTTCCTTCCACAAGACTATCTTCTGACTCCTACACACTCCTGTGGTTTGCATTTTGAATTATACTATGACAGTTTCTCTGCTGGTCTTGTTCTAAATGTACCATCTGTAGACATCTTGAGAATAGCACTAGTGAGTCATATCATGTAAACTCTACCCTGCAGCTCAGTGATTTGTGCCCATGCTTACACTGGATGGACTGGATAGTGCCACTGGAAGTCTGCACAAGGGTGCTAAGGCAAAGGAAATGCAGTTCCGAAGGAAGCCCTTCCTCTGGCTGCCTTGATGACAGCCCAGGGGAAGGGATGCAGCAGCAGGGTGCAGAATGAGAAGCCAGGACCTACAAGAGCAGAACCCCACAGCCTGAAGTCATCCCTACCTCATGAGGAAGGCTCCTTGGAGTCCTGCCTGGATAGTAAATAAGGAAGATGAGCAGGTGATGTGTGTAAGGTAATTCACAGAAATCACTGTCGGTATTCCCTGAAGTTTTGAAGGAAGTTGGAAGACACATTTTCTTTTCAAAGAAGACATAAATTTACTTTCCTATATCTAAGAATCTCCAGTCCTAACTCTCCCAAGGGAAATGAAGACAAAGGGCATGCTTCTCTAAGACCAAACTGGCATAGGTTCACTTGTTTTGCTGTTGTCTGTCGGGTCAAAGAAGGACCAAGGCAAAACTAAAAGGTGAGCAATAGCAAGAGACTCTGGAGTGAAAATTTATTGCTCCGAAGAGCTTACACCTGGGGAGCAGGTCCAGGTGTAAGGCCTCATCACGGGATGTTTTAGCCACTTACTGTTGGGACAAAATACCCAACATCCACAACTTAAGGGAGGAAAGATTTATTTTAGCTCATGATTGCAGAAGGTCTCACACAGTCCGCTCATAGACAGCTGGTAACAGTGGAAGCACATGACCAAGGCTGGAGAGCTGCTCACAGAATGGCAACAGAAAGCCAGGCGAAGGCAGGATGGAATGGAAGTCTGGAGACTCAGGCAAGGCCAGAGCTTTCCCAGAAAGAAGCTACGGCGTTTCTTCTTCCTTCCTTCCTTCCTTCCTTCCTTCCTTCCTTCCTTCCTTCCTTCCTTTACTTAGTTCAAGCTAGGCCACCCACACTTACTGGCCCACAAGTCAGCAACACACACATGAAAGCTTGCCCTGGGCACCCACCCAGTCTCAACAACTTGACACAATCCTTCCAGGTCAAACTCCAAGCATCTGTCTCTTCCAGCCAGACCCCACCTCCCAAAAGCACACAGTTCCACAGTTATCTCACTGCACCCAAATACACGAGGCTTCTGGGGGACACTCCAGATCCAAATCATAGCATGACGTAAATGAACCTTTTATTAGGTGTGGGTGGACCAGCCACCAGGAGGGTAGGGGGTTGGCTGTTTAGCTGGCATGTGGGTGAGAGATTAGGCAGAAGAGAACAAAGTGGGGTTGTCTGATAGGTTGGGAGAACAGGCAGGTGGGCTGTGGGTTAGTGGGAGATGGGTCCCTGGTAGACGTCAGGGTTATAACATTAGTTGACCAACTTCCAGGGCCAGGAAAGTTGTTACATCAGGGCTGGAGAAGGTTGCTGGGACTGTACAGGTTACTATGGCTGGCAAGAAATGAGGCAGCCAACGTCATACACAGAAAGCGGTGCTCTGTGTGTCTGAGGAGTTTAGCATGGGAGCCACGGTGTGGAGACCCCACCGTGACTGCCTGGAATGTGGTCTGGAAACAGATTCCAGGAGCAGCAGGAGAGCTTCTGTACTGAGGAGCATCGTGAAGGCATGAAAGTCCCCGTCGCAGTCAGAAGGTAACAGAACGACAGAAGCTCCAGTTCTCCTGGTTTGTTCCATTTCCTTGTGATCTGTCTCCTGGTGAGGCAGAAGCACCCAACTGCGTGGAAATGCAGCAGAACTGTTAAGAGCCATGATGGAAAGAGCAAGGGGAACCGTTTCGGCTTCTCAGATCCGTATCTGAGCACGAAACTGGCAAATCCGCAAGAAGTGGAACTCGGGGTGCATGGCAGCGGCATTAAAGGACAGCTCCGTTCTCTCTCCGTGTCAGGGGGAGCACCTGGAAGGAGTTGTGGCGTTGGGGGAGACTGTTTCCACGGTCTCTGGCTTTTACCTACAACAACGTATGGGAGCTCGGTCCTGGGCTTTACCTTTGTAGAGCAAACACCCTGAGAAATACAGACATTGTCTCCTTCGGGAACAGACAGTGGATGTGTCTCTTGACCAGAATAATAAAGACAAAGTTCCCCCTCTGAGGCAGAGTTGGGTGTGTTGTTAGCAATCCTGTGGTAACACTGGTCCTAAGTTTGGAGTTGGCACCAACACCCCTGTGCCCAGCATAACTGTGGACACGCTTTCTTCACTGCCCCGGGGATGAGAAACATGGGGGTCACAGACTGAATTACCTCAGACTCGGAAGTGTTGTGTCTGAGAGTAAAAACGTCAGTGAAAATGTACAAGGCTTGTGTGTAGCTTGCAAGGACAATAAACCTTACACCCTCCAGCTGGGAGCATATAGGTCAGTGATTAGAGCACTCGCCTAGCAGGTGCAAGCTCCTGAGTTCAACTCCCCAGCACCACATAAAAATTAGCTAGGTGTGGTGGCACACACCTATAATCCCAGCACTCAGGAGGCTGCGATGGGAGGACTGCTGAGTTTGGGCCCAGCCTGAGCTACAGAGTGAGTTCATAACCAGGCTGGACTACAGAGCAAGACCCTGTCTCAAACATCACACACACACAAAACACACCCCTTACACTCTCAACAGCCCTGACCACACAAGATCAGAGACAGGGAGCACAGGTCACTTCCTGGAGCACAGGGTCACCTTGAAGAGGGGCACAGTCAGTTACTAAGTCGTGAGTTTTGCAGTGAAAGGGCACATGCCCATCCTGAGACTTCACAAGCTCAGCCCAAAGTCCTAGGAGGAAGCCTAACCTCTCTGGGGACACGAAGCAGACACCAATCCCTTGGTGAAGTTGACTCTCAGAGCGAGGCTGGTGGTGAAGAAGGGGAGCTGGCCCCGGCACGTGAGTGAACTTGACCGTGGGAATCGCCTCCTCCTGTTCTAGCCCTCACCTGAAGGAGCTGCACGTCATGAGGAACAGCTCGTACTGATATTTGTAACTGGAAAAAAAAATCCTTTAACTGCAAGCGGTTTCCATGAGCCGATGAAGAAGGCTAGAGCAGCGCACACGCCTTCCGTGGCACGAGTACTTGCTGGGCACTCGCCACACGCTACGCCGTGGCACGAGTACTTGCTGGGCACTCGCCACACGCTACGCCGTGGCACGAGTACTTGCTGGGCACTCGCCACACGCTACACCTGGTGCGTCACACTGGGGAGGTGCCGTGCACTGACCCAGTCTCTGCTCACCGAGGCCTCCCACACTCCAGGGCATGCGTGCGTGTGCACCCACACACGTGCACACACACGCGCGTTAACGCGGACAGGAGTTGGGCCCAGGGGTGCCTGCCTGTCATGCCAGCACTCTGGGCAAGCTCAAAGCCCAACCTGGGCAAATTAGTGACTTACTGAGATCATCCCAGAATAAAGCTGAAGGACCGGCTGTGGATGCAGCTTGCTGCAGAGGTCCTGAGCTGGACCGCCTTGTCCTCCCACACAAAGATACACGATTTATTCTTCTGCAGCCATTTTATTCCTGGTATTCAGTATCATTAATCTACAAAAAATACTAAACTCGATTAAGACCCGGATATTATTACTACTACACTGCTCCCGTTGCAGACATCACCGAGGAACTCAGGCAGCGATCCGAAAGAAGGAGCAAGTCCAGAGGCAGAGGCGGGAATCCGAGCTGGGCCCGGAGAGGGGAGAAGGGTGGCGAACAGGCGGGCAGCATGTGGTCTAGGGGGGTGAGGCTGGTGCAGCTGGGCGCCACAGTGAGTGTCCCCTGGAGAGGGGGGTGTCAGCGTGACAGCATCTCCCAGAGTCCCCCAGCCAATGCTTCCCATTTCCGCCTCACCCTCCTTTGGTATGAAACTAACACTGTGAGGTCCTTCAGTAGCATGGGTCAGAGAGGGACTGCAGCTTTTTAGGAAAAAAAAAAAAACACCCAAAGTTAAAACCAATCTCCTCCTACATATAATGAACTATAAGAAGTAATCAAAGTCTCTATCAAATGAAAATATTGACCGTCGAGAGGCAATAAGTATAAAAACAAAGGTAAAAGACAAGATTAAAGGAAACAGCAGATTTGGAAATTGTCCCTTTTTCCCCCCTGTGTTTTTACAACCCCTGCCACTGCAGGCTGCTCCCTGCTGCGGTGTGTGTGGTTACAGAAAGAAACAACACGTCAAAGATGCACAGTACTGAGATGTGTCCCAGCTCGGTGTGGACAGCAGAGCAGGATCACGTCACGCCGGCAGTCACGGGTGGGGGGAGCGCACAGAGGTTCCACCATCCAACAGGGCGCTTGTGCAGCCTTCCGAAGGCCACGCACCTGAAGGAGGAAGAGAGGGCGCCACGTGATGAAACAGAAGAGCACGCGGCAGGAGGGTGGTAAGGCCAAGCGCAGCCGGGCAACGGGGCAACTCAGCCAGACCCTGTCTCAAAAGCCAAAGATGGAAAATCAGGTGGGTACATAGCTCAGGGTAAAGGGTAAGGCCCGGGTTCGGGTCTTGGTACAGAGTGGGAGGGAGGGACTCCACGTCGGGAGCTCGCTTCCTTCACAGAGCCGGAGGATGCCTGCCTGAGTCGAAGCCACCGGGGCAGGTTCTCAGCGCCCTGCCCTTACCATCCCTCCATCCCACGCTCAGTAGGGTGGGTACGTTTGGTTTTTGCTGGGGTGTGTGCTGTGAGGCAGGATGGAGAAGCTCTGCCGCTGGAGCGACGTCACCTGCCTCACGCTAACAGGCAGCTCTGGTATCAGCACACTCCTACTGTCGTCAAGCAAAAAGAAAACACTGCAATCGTGGCATGCTGCTGCACTTGATCTTTTTTTGAGACGGCATCTCGCTCTGTAGCCCAGGCTGGTCCTGAACTCGCTACGGAGCCCAGGCTGGCCTTGGACTCAGGGCAATACACCTGCCTCAGCCTCCCGAGTGCTGGGATTACAGGCGTGCGCCACCAGGCCCGGCTTATGTGGTGCTGGGGAATTGAACTCCGGTACTTAGCGCTCTGTTGAGTCATTCCTCCAGCCCAGCACTTTAAATGGCACATGATTATTTGGTAAGAATGCTCCCGTCATTAACAATATCCTTCAAACGTTAAGCACACACTGCTTTTGTTGCCTGCGGTGCCAGGCATGAAGGTGGAGCCCAGACGCACCAGGCGAGCCCTTCACAGCCCAGCTGCTGCCCCGTCCCAGAAATGCAGCTACATTCTTTTCTATCAGAAAAATCCCATCTTTACTAATACTGCACCTTGTTTTTCTCTAAGTGAGAATGTTCAAGGTCAATGATGTTTATAATGCTTTCTCTCCAAAATAACCACTCTGTTAGCCTTAATTTCCCACTTACTCTAACTCCTCAATTTGACATATTTTTATATATGATTTTCCACATAACTCCATGGCACTGGCCTGAATAAAGATACAGGCAAGAGTGTGTGCTATTTCATTAGTTTAATAATACTATCAAGAGTGATGATTCTATTATTTGAATATATTTCTCCCCAGAAAAAATCTTTTACAGTGCTGGAAACTGAACACAAGGGCCTTCACTCTGAGCTACAGCCTCAGTCCCTTCTGTTATTTATGTTTTACTAAGTTGCTAAGCTGTCCATCTTGGGGTCCAACTTGTGATTGTCCTGCCTCGGCCTCTAAAAGTACACAGATTACAGGCCTGTGCCACTGGGCCCAGCTGAAAACTAAGCCTTAAAAATAATGTCATTTGTTTTTTAAGCTGTAAAAACAATTTACAGACCATAAAATACCACAACTAAATCCCAATATTTACCAGTCATGGGTATTATCAGATCAGCCCCGAGCACCTATTTCTGTAAGAAAATAAAATCATTTTTCAAGGAAATCCCTTCCGAAGTTCTAGCTTACAGCTGAGTTGTATGTCTGAACAGGTCCTGGGAGGGAAGGGACAACTTTTACCTGGGCTAAGAAGACATTTTCAGCCTCGGAGATCCCTGGGAAGGGAGGTTTTCTGCTCTTCATAGTTGGCAAATGCAGAAGCCATGAGTTCTGATTGGAAAGAGAAGGGCCTGGGGTTCTCACTGATGGAGAAAATGCTTGGAAACTTCCCAAGATCAAGACCCCTGCCCTTAAAATATGCCTGGAGGCTTCTGAAAAACTAGAGAGAGAAAGAAACGCTCAGCGCCATATGTAAGTGAAACACTAAAAACCACCTGAGGATGATTTTCCCCTCCCCCAAACCCCGCCTCAAATTGACTTTAGGGGTAACCTGGGAAGCAGAAGGTTGGCAACCCGCAGGAGTTGGACAGCCTGGGCTACTTCTTCTCCCTCCCGTTCCCTTCTTCTAACACTGGTACGCTCAGCGTTTTGGTGAGAACCAAGGAACATCAGATTCAATAGCACACCACCTGCAGGTCACTGTCATCTACCTCTGGGTGCTGAGGCCAAAGAAAAAGCTGGCCTCCACAGGGCCCGTGGTGCCCCGCAAGGGCAGACCCCAGCCACTGCCTTCTACAGTACTTCCTTTACAGGTAAGCAAGGAAGTTTCAGATTTAGGGAAATCTAGGCATACGTGCAAAATGCTATTGGGTTGGTTTTTAAAACCCTGTTTTGTTACATTTTGCATCATTTTACTTAAGAAAAAACTAATTTTGAAACAGTGTGTCACCATGTTCATTGTATTGCTCCTTTGAATTCTAATTTCTGGACAGTTGTATGTTGAAAATACATGTAGAGAGCCAGTTCCACCGGGACCAACTTCCAGTTTCAGTGCAAGGGTTTTACAGAGGCTGGGTCTCGGCTCAGCTGTTTCATCAACACTCAGTCTGTATTGTATAAAAAGCAATTTCCTGTTATGCTCTTGGTTTTCTGTATGTGCAGAAAGCAAGGCTGCAACATCAGGGAGACCATAAGCTCATTTACAAACACAAGGTCTGTGTATTTCCAAGTACAAAATCATTTCTCCTTCACAGAAACAAATATGAGCTGAATCAAAAAAAAAAAAATTCATAGGACAGGTAAAACCCTAGTCCTGTCCAGCCCTGTTGGGAATCTTCTCAACGCCTGGCGGCCCCCTCCCCATGGTGGCCATGGACAGAGCCCATTGTGTGCCATTCCAGGGAAGCACCAGGTCTACTCTGCGGCCAGCACGATCCAGGGGCGCCCTTACCAGATCGCGGTTCCGGGGATTGCTGAGTGGCTTCCATGTGTCCTTGTTTCTCAGTGTGGCTCCTTGCGTGTGCCCTACAAGCACCAGGGCCGAGCACAGCAGCAGGAGGGGTGCTCTGGACATGATGCAAGGAAGCTGAAGGACAGGAGAAACCACAGGGACTGTGATAGTCACTAGAGAGCGAGTCACAGAGGAGAGAGAGAAGGGACCATCTCTGAGGAAGAAGACCAAGGAGGAACACTCCCTTGGTTCACCTTCACTTTGCAGCTGGCTTTTCTCCAGAGGCCCTTGCACATGAGGCCCTCTAAGTCCCGCCAGTTAGCTTGACATAGCTCAAGGGTGACGCCAACACCACACAGCTGGGGCAAAGTCATTATCAAAATAACCCAGAATGACTGAGGCTGTCTTGGCCTCTTTGAAAACCTGCATACTGTATTGTCCCAAAGAAAGTGGAAGTTCTGAAACAAAAACAAAACTCAAACCATTAAATAATTTATGTTCTAAGACAGCAGTATTAACAAGGAAGAAAGAAAGAAAGGAAAAAGACAGAGGAGAAGAAAATTACTTTAGACACGAGTGAGAGATGTGCTCCTGGCATGTATATCTGAGATAGAGGAACACATCTCACACTTGGTGAATAATACATAGAATGAAAACCCAAGCACAGCCAGCTTACCAGGAGGTGGCTTCGGGCCCTGCAAGCTGCCCTGCTTCACTCAGCAAGCTGATTCCTGGGTCCTTATAACAAGGAGATGGGCTGCAGGCGGGAGTCACTGACGTGAGCAGAGGTAATTCAAAAATAAATGCATCCATCATTTTCATCCATGCCACAAAGACCCTTGAGAATCAGATCCTCAAGTGTCTTCAGAGGAAACCTGTTTATCTTATAAATACAGCCGTCTCTCTTGAACTGCTGGACATTTTACGTGAATTTTATAAAACCTAGCAAGGCACATCCACACCACAAAGTGGCTTCCTGCTTTTTTTTTCCCCCCATTGAAGAACAGGTTTTATACACAGCTGCTGGGAACACAAGGATGATTATCCCATTTAATAGGATGTTTCTTAGATATATCATTTTCAAATGAATAGCATTTTCAACAGGAAATTCTGCTGCAAGGGATAAAATTGTTCTTCTCTGACCTATGCCTTGTGTCTCTTCTGAGAATCTCAAGCAGCTTTATAGATTTGCAACAACAGCGTGACTTGCCGTAATATCCTTCCAAATGGAGCAGGAAGGTAGTCTGGAGAAGGACAAATTGCATCCCTACAGCATCCTCTTGCTAAATAAATGCCATCTGTAGAAAATGGAAGGGTTGAGAAATTGGATTTGATGCGTGGCAAAGTCACTTTAGACCCAGTGATTCAGAACTCAATTCAGAATGAGCTCTTTGTTGAGAACTTTGTTGGTCTGGACTGGAAATTAGAGTTCTTGGCTATGGTTTTGGCTTCGCCATCTTGACCCTGGGCACCTCACTGTGACCTCTGCTTCTTCATTTCCTTTGTTCATCTGGTCAGCCAACTTTTATCAAGTGCCTATGATGTGCCAGCGATCACATGGAACTTTAGAGGTAAAATAGAAAGGTCAATGCAGCCCCCACTCGCACTGGTCCATGAGAGAAGGGTCAGGACCCAGCATGAGTAAAGTCACTGCGCCATAAAAGACGATCACCCCAGGAAGGGAAAGCAGAGAACAGGGAGGCGAAGGCAGGCTCAAGGAAGGCTTCCGTGAGGAGGCACCTACCGTGGGTCTGTCACTCAGATGTTGCCTAGGCAACCTCAGGAAGACCGACAGAGGAGTGTTTCCGGAAGAGTGAACAGATCTGGTGTCTGGAAAGAAACAGAGCTCACTAATGTGGCTGGAAATGACTTGCCTGCCAGAGGAGGGAAGAGGGGAGGGACTGATGGAAGGGGGCTGCAGGAAAATCAACTAGGAGAAAGAAAAAAAAGCAAGAACTCAGATATTTAGATTCACACAGTGATTTAGTCCACTTTCCGCTGGACAGGGAAACTGGAACTAGGTAATTTGTAAAGAAAAAATTTATCTTTGCCTGGGGTCTGAAGGCTGAGATTAGAACTGACTGGCTACATCTGGTGAGGACCTTAGTCTGTATCAACGCATGACAGAAAGTTGAAAGGCAAGTGGGCACCTTCAGAAAAGCACAAGAGAGCCAGCTGACCTCCTGTGATAAATGAATGCATTTGCAATCAGGACACCTTCCCACAGTGCTAAGGATAAGCGTAAGACAGGAAAAAAAGTACAAAGAATTTATTCACTGAACTCATGGAAGAAATTATCCCCAATCTCGGAAAACAAATTAATAATTATTCAGGTACAAGAAGCTTGTAGAACACCAAATAACCTGTACCAGAAAAGAAACTCACCATGACACAACATAATCAAGACCTCAGAAATCCAACACACAGAGAGAATATTAAAAAGCAGTAGAAGAAAAGCAGACATTATTTTACTAAAGGCAAACCTTTTTGAATTACTTCAGACTTCTCAATGTGAACCTTAAAGGACAGGAAAGCCTGGAGCAAAATCTCTCACGTTTTAAAAGAAAGCAAATGTCAACCCAGATTGATGTGTCCGGCAAAATTATCCCTGAAAATTCAAGAATTAAGAACTTTTCATGACTAAGAAACCCTAAAGAAACTTACAACCAGTATCCCAGCATTGCAGAAAATATTTGAAGAAATATTAGAGATGGAGAAGCAGCACCAAGGAACACAGAGGAAAAAAAACATCTAAGGAGAAAGTATAACAGAAACAAAATGCAGAGAACCAACACTAGAAGAACAGGGCAGCAACAGGATTCAGTAAAATTCTTACAGTAATTACTCTCAAGGCTAACGGTCTTAACTGAAAAAATAGAACTCCCCAAAATAAAGGACCCAATAAAAAAAGGTCATCTGAAGTGTGAACAGAATAAAGGGTGGCCATGACTGTGTACACCAGGCCCCTGCTCCTGTCCTAAGAAGAAAGATTCTGAATGGCCAATAAATACACAACGTGTACCGCATCTTCAGCCACCAGAGAACCGCAAATCAAAACAACACTGAGGTTCCCTTTAACTCCGGAAAGAGTGGCTGGTATTAAGAACCAAAAAGCAAAAAGCAACAAATGCTGGCGAGGCCAAGGGGGAAGAAAACCTTCCTACACTGCCAGTAGGACGGGAAACTGGTGTGACCACTATGGGAAGTAGTATGGAGATTTCTGAAACCTGAAAATAATATTCCATTTGACCCAGCTATTCCTCTTCAGGGTATCTTCCCAAAACAGTTAGTCATCCCACAAGAGTGGATACATGTGTGCCCAGGTTTATAGGAGCACAATGTATAATTGCCAGATCTTGGAAGAAGGCAATATGCGCCACCACAGATGACTGGACAAAGATGTGGTATGTCTACATAACAGAGTATAACTCTGCCATAAAGACAAATCTGAGTCATGTGTAAGAAAATGGATGCGCCTTAAACCATGATGCTTAGCAAAAGCAGACACTGAAAGTAAATTATCACCTGGCTTCTCTAATGTGAGAAAACCAAAGACTAAAGAAAGTAAAAGGGAGATGAAAGAAAATAAGAAGATAGCCAGGCATGATGGCACGCCTGTCATCACAGCACTTGGGAGGCTGAGGCAGGAGGATTGCTGAGTTTGAGGACAGACTGGGCTACCTGATGACCAGCCTGGACTACAGAAAGAGACCTTGTCTCAAAAGAAAGAAGGAAGGAAGGAAGAAAGAAAGAGAAAGAAAGAAAGAAAGAAAGAGAGAAAGAAAGAAAGAAAGGAAAAGGAAGAAAGACTTTGTGGAGGGGGAAAGGCGCTGTGGTGGAGGGGGTGAAAGGGTGTGAACTGAAGGATGTGATATGTAAATAAAAATTAGAAAAACATAAATAAACAGGACAAAAATAAAGTATTATATAAAATGTTTGTGGAGTTAGTAATTATTTAGGTAAAATTTGACCTTACATTATTGCTAATATTTAGATATAAAGCATTTCCCCCGATGTCTTGTGTTTGGAAGGTTATTGGTTCAAAGAGGTGTTACACTCCTATGTGGATTCACCCATTGATGAGCTTATAGAAGAATGCTCTGCTAAGAATTGGGGCTTGGCTGGAGGTGGGTCAAGGGGGCATGACCTGGAAGGGCGTATTCTTGTCCCTGCCCTCTCCCATCTCTGCTTCCTGACTGCCATGCGGTGAACAGCTTTTCTCCACTCATGCCCTTCCACCATGTGGTTTCTCTCTTGCCACCACATTAACCATGGACTGAACCCTCTGAAACTGTGAGCCAAGATAGACCTCTCCTGTAGACTGTGTTGGCGTTGCGCCTTGGTGATGGAGAAGTGACAGAGACAACTTATGTTCTTTTGGAATTTCAGCTGTTACCTTTCTACTTTGTATAGTTCACCTAATGACTTAAGTAATGTCACATTTCATTAATAATAATTATATGTTTATTGATTCAAGTAATCAATGGATCAGTAAATTATAAATATTTGATCTAGTTCTTGCACCCAACAGATGTGGGTGAGGGGGGACAAGGACACTTGTATGACCATACGCACTTTCCTACTCAAATTGTTCTGCGGCAGAAGGATCCCAAGTTCAGTCCCAGCCTGGGGAATTTATGAGACACTTTCTCAAATCAAAACCAAGAAATGGGCTGGGGATATAATGCTCAGTGTAAAGACCCAGGCCAAAAATAAATCTGTTCTGGAACTGAGGGTGTCAAACACAAATGCTTTGTCTGAGTCCTGAGATAACAGGTAGGGAAGCCCCAGCTGGCTTTAGACTCATGGCAATCTTCTTGCCTCAGCCTCCAGAGTGCTGGGATTACAGGTGTGTGCCACCACGACTGGTTTATGTGGTGGAATCAGACTCAGGGCCTTGCACTTGCTAAGCAAGCATTTTAACCACTGTGCCATTCCTCTACCACTGGAAACATTCTGGGAGAGGAGTCAGGGAAGGTTTGAAGATGCTAGCTAGAGAAAGCTTAGGATGCTCTGAGCTGAGCTTAATGGAACATTCTGGTCAGAGCTCAGACCAGAATGCTGATAGAAGTGTCGTTTGGAAAGGGCGGGCTCAAGGAGTTCCAGATGGGAGGGAGGACTTTTTTGGAAGTTGATCTAGAAAGCATGTATGCTACACTTTGACAAAATGTGTGCCAGCACTTTGTTCCTGTCTGGGGACTTTGAAGCTGTGATTAATGTTAGTGGACTACTTAACCTGCTGGAAGAAATCTCAAAGCAGCCCAGTGTTCAGACTGTTAAACGGGTACTACTTGTAGCTTTTAGCCAACTCTACACTGAAAAATGGCAGAGAAAAAAAAAAGATGTAAAAACTTTGTAAATTTGCAAGACTAAAAAGGTCTGCAGTGGTGGGGCAGAAGAGCACAGGGATGCTAAAGAGATTGATATTAAAAGAAGCCAAGTACTTGGAATCAGAACTGTAAAAAAACATGCACTGAAGGCATCTCAACAATCAGCAAGATCCCACCCCTTACTGATTAAAGGGTGCAAAAGCAAAAGACGTTGCCTTAGCGAGAAGATATCCCAGGGCATCCTACAGGGTCCAAGAGAGAAGTGATTGCTGGGGTTCAGCCATCTAGGAACTCAATGGCATCAGCTATGAGAGTCTAAGGGGGCCAACCAGTGGCAGACCCTGGCATGACCCATGGGGTGCTGGTTTCACAGGCACAGAATGCAAGAGTTGTGGGGTCATAGAGGCTTCCACCCAGATTTCAAAGGAAGGCCCTGGAGGTGAGGCAGTGTGCCCCGGGAGGGCCATGCACGAAGTTGTGAAGAAGTCTACCATGCAGTAGAAACTCCAGAAATTTGGACATGCCAGGAACATAGATCATTAGCTGAGGAAAGCCACAGGCTGTAAGAAGAGCCACCAAAGCCCTTTGGAGCTCAGTTTTACCCCAAATACCTGCCATAGAGCTATAGGATTTAACCTCGTCCTTCTGGGTTTAACACTGGTTTGGGCCCATTTGCTTTCTATTCTAATATTCCTCCTTTTTGGATGGGAATATTTACCCCAGTGCCATTATATGTTGGAAAAATTTAACTTTTCTTTGATATTTCAAAGGCACTTAGAGCTGAAAGTCTGCCTTGAATCTCAGTGGAGACTTTGGATTTAGACTTTTTCTTAGCAGTTCTAAAACTTTAAGGACTCTGTCAACTCTTCATAAAGGAGTAAATACATTTTGCCTAAGAAGGTGGACGTGAGTCTTCTGGGAGGGGTGGAATGCCTCACATATTTGAAGGTAGTCGGATAACTGAGGAACTGTGTGCTGTTGGATGGTAAGGTCTAGCTGGAAGGGGCTGGTGCTTGGAACTTGACCTGGAGGGACTGTGTCAACTCGTTGGGATGGGAGGGTGTCCAGGACAGAGCTTTAAGGTGTGTGTTATTGACTGGCAGGCCAGGAAGTGGGAGAATGGCGCCCAGCCTGGATGTGGGGAGCACAACTCGTAGTTTGAACTTGGTAAAGGAAGAAGGAACATTGTTGTAGCTTCTTAATGGGAAAGCTCCGGCCTTGCCTGAGTCTCCAGGTATCACCTTGCTCCTGTTCCAGCCTCCGCCATGAGCTTCCACTTCTGTTTGGTGGCCATGAATGGACTGTGTGAGACCTTCTGAAACTGTGAGCCAAACAAATCTTTCTTCCCTGAAATTGTGGATGTCAGGTATTCTGTCCCAGCAAGGAGAAAGTACCTAAAACAGGGTTGAAATGTCCACTGGGAACCTGGGATTTTCATGTATAAACATATAGTTTTTAGTAAGTATTTTTGATACACAAGGGATGGGAAAAGGGACCATGTCAGACTATTAAATCAGGTAAGACCCTATCTATGAATCATGTAATTTTGGAATGGACCAATATTTTAATCCATTAAGAAAGTTATTTAGGTATTTAGAAGAAATACCATTTAAAAATAGAACTAAATTTCCAGGTACATATTTATATGATAAAGGAAGTAGTTTCAGAGAAAAAAAATGGGAACAATTCAGATGGGTATTTTTTGGATATTTTGAGGAATGGCACAGCTTGGCTCAAGGCCCTGAGTCTGATTCCCCAGCACCACATAAAGCTTGGCGTGGTGGTGCACGCCTGTAATCCCAGCACTTAGGAGGCTGAGGCAAGTGCATTGTCCTGAGTCCAAGGCCAGCCTGAGCTAGAGTGACTCCTTGTCTCAAAAAATAAGAAAAAAGGGCAACAAAAATTCCATCTTTTAAAATTTAGTATTTCTTTAGGTTTATAAAGTATTCTTAGCTGGGGTCCAGTGCCTGTGAAATTGTTGGCAACTGTATTTACCCTACAGTGCTGCAGACCATTACAAAATATGCCTCCTCACCAGCTGCACCCCTGTACCTACTCACTGTTCCTTCAATTCCCACCCTCCCGTCCCAGCCTCTGAAGCCACTATTCTACACCACTTCCATGAGATCGACTTATTAGGATTCCACACAGAGGGAGAATATATGATATTTGCTGTCCTGTGCCTCACCAATCTCACTCAACGCAATTCTCTCCAGTTCCATTCACGTTGCTACAAACCACTGCATTTCCTTGTTATGGCTAATATGCCATTGTGTGTTCTTTATTCACTCATCCATTGATGGAATCCTTGGGTGATGCCATGTCTTGGCTATTGTGAGTTGTGCTGCCATTGGCAGTGGGATGTTGAGGTCTTATTGGGGTACAGGTGTCCCTTTAGCACGCTGATCTCATTTCCTTTTGGCAAAGAGCCAGTAGTGAGATCACTGGATCATACGGTAGTTCCATTCTTAGCTTTTTAATAAGCTGTATTCTGTTTTTCTACTTAGTGACAACACTGATGACCTAAAGGATGTTACATTAAGTGGAGTGATGTAATGATACACAGGAAGGACAAAGACACGTGCAATGTACAGAGGGCAAACTCCATGGAAGCCAGGCAGTGAGTGCCAAGCCCTGAGAGACAGAGGAAACAGGGAGGTGCTAGTCAAAGGGCATAACGTTTCAGCTATGCAGAATAAGTCTGGAAACCTAATATCCAATGTACTGAATGACTACAGTCAGTAATATCATACTGTCTACCTGAAACTTGCTTTGGGCATAGATGTTAAATGTTCTCACTCTCTCAACACTCACACAAGTAAAAGAGGAGCTGGATATGTTGATTCACCTGACTATGTGTGTGGGTATGTATATGTGTGTGTGTATATATATATATGCATACATATATATGTATTTATATACAAAAACATGTCATATACCTTAAATTAACTTCATTTATACCTCAGTAAAACTGGGAAAAAGGCAACTTCAAGCCATTCCCCAAATGGGGTTTGTATCTTCTAAGTGGTGTTGGTACAAGAAAACACTGGGATGTTGGAGGGAAACTTATTTCCTTTCTTGTTGTTGGGACAGAATTCTTAACATCTACAACTTAAGGGAGGAAAGATTTATTTTCGCTTACTGTTTCAAATGGTCACAGTTCATTTATGGGCAGAATCTTACTCTGTCATCCAGGATGGTCCTGAACTCTTTATGTAGCACCCCAGGCTAGTCTTAGACCCACAGCAACTGTCCTGCCTCCGTATATTATTCCAGTGTAATTGAATCCTTTAAATCAGGGTGTAAAGGTCAGAACTGTAGTGTATCACCTCTCTCATCAAGGAACCATCACATCCAACATCTATAACTTACAGAAGATTTAACTTGGCACATGATTTGGGGTATTCAGTCCACCGGTGGCTGGCTGGCTCCAAGGCAGAAATGGCCTGGTGGAGGACGGCCACTCACCACATGGCAGTCAGGAAGCCAAGAGAGAAGGGAGGCGTGAGGGACAAGAATATACTCTCTGGGTCACGTCCTCAGTGACCTGCATCTTCCAACCAGACTGTACCCTATAACGTAAGAGCATCTTTGGCTGTGAGCTCACCTGAGTAGTAGTCCACTTATGAATACAGCATTCTAGGATCCAATCACCTTTTAAAAGCCCCATCTCTAAACACAAAAATGTGGGGACACATTTTAGATCTAGACCATCAGACAGAAGAACGAAAGAGACCTAACGTGTGGCCCAGTTGGTCCTGAAGGAGCAGACACCGTGATGTAAAAGGCTGGCCTTGCAGGACTGGCACCAGACCTCAGCAACCTCAGGCCAACAGTCAGCATGAATCCAGGAACCTTGTCCCCAGGACCCCTCCACTGAGCCTCAGATGAGCCTGCAGCTCCACTCGGAAGCTGAGTCCAGAAGTACAAGACTGAGCAGAGAACCCTGTACTCTACAAAATCGTAAGCAAATAAACAGGTGTTGTTTTAAGCTATTAAATTTGTAGCAATTCACTATGTAGTTATTTACATTGGTATTAAAATGCATAATGCACATATGTATATAAGGAAGGAAGAGAAGACACACAGGACCTGAAAAAGGGGAATAAAACTAGGGGGAGGCTCCCAGATTTTCAGTTGAGTACACCATGGCTACCCAATGGGGGTGGCTTCAAGATAATCCTCTATGTAGCCAGAGAAAACACTCAAGCTCCCTCATCTCACCCATCAAACTCTATTTTTGGGCACACATGATAATATGTACAATATCAGCACAGGTAGGTAAGATTCAGAGACATAGGGATGCTGCTGAAAACGGAAGATATTCATCCCTCTAAATACAACCTCTATCATTTTATTCTTTCTATCTAGTCTGCCAATTTTGAGTCGATGCTAAAACTCTCAGAGTAGTTAGAGTTTCTTTAGGCACCTTGTAACCCTAAAGACAGAGTTCATAGTTTTTGCTTCCAGGAGCCCCAGCAAGTTAATTACACAGACTTAGGGTAATGTCCACCAAACTTATTTAAGAATTACTTTTGGGGTCACTTGTTAAACCCAAATCCTAGACCTTTCTTTTGAAGACTAAATTCAGCAGTTCTTGGGGACCTGGAAATCTGTTCACAAACAACGTCTGAGTCATTCTCATTTTTACTAAATGGGGAACTGGACACCCAGAAATACCTCAAGTTGCGCAAGGAAGTAGAAAGCATGGACCTCAGGAGAAACAACTACAATTCCTTCAAGCACATTATGAGCTATGAGATGACTACGCAAACATCTGTGGAGAGCTACACAATACAAAGGTGGGAAACATCAGAATTTACCTAGCTGCCAATACCTACCTGTGGGGTACCATGTCCTATGCTGAATAGGCACTCTAATTTCCAAAATGTTTGACGCATTGTAAAGAAATTAGGTAAGTTTTTTCTGAGATACTATTACGGGGAGTGTGTGAACTGGTAAGTGAGCAATCTTTGTACCACACGTGCTTGCTTAGTCACCAAATTTATTTTGAACATACAGAGTAACACCAGATTATGACAAGATTAAAAAGAAAGCACCAAAACCTGCTACACGTTAATACCTGAGCAGAGACTGAAGGCAGATATTCATCTATGAAACCTACACCAGAATGCTGAGACACAGGCGAACGAATACATTCACAACAGTAAGTAGCACTTTTTCTGAATTACAACCAGTTTGATGCAACAAGGTTCACACGCGGTAGGAAAATGGCACACAACATTACATATAAGTGTACTGAGCCCACCGTACACTGCACAAAGTACTGGAGAAGATCATGCATGTTTAGATGGGGAGATCTGCAGATGCTCAACACTTCTCAGTGTGCGACAGGGGCCAAGTCCCTTGGCTCTGAGAAATGCTGGTGTTGTCACTGAACTCTGGATGACAAACAAGTTAATTTGCCACTGATGACTACTTACTGAATCTATCTCAGTAGAACACAAAGCTTGTAGTCTACACATTTTAAACTGTAATATAAAAATTGATGCAGTTTGAGGACCACTTATTTTATTACACATTCTTGTCAAAAGTAGTTTTTGTCAATTTAATCAGGATTTAAGAAAAGATGTCTTTCTACATATTTTCAGAGAAAACTATTTTTTTGTCTTGGTGGGTAGTGGTGGAGGTAAAATAGGAAAGCAGTATGTTGAATTTATGTTCAAAATTCACACTGAAAAATAATTCTGAGTATACAAGAATGTGGCATGTTTTACAGGGGAACATCGATTTCTTATAAATGAAATAATTCAAATTTTAATAAGATATTGTATATGTTATTTTAAGTAGACATAGAAAAAAAGCAAAACTATTTTAAAAATTGGAGCCAGTTGTCCTGGTACCTTAAAAATAATTAGGAAGGAAAGAGAAAATAGTGAAAAACAACATTTAAAAATATACTACATGAAACTGAGTTTAACTGCAGAAAATTAATTATTGGGTATATACAACTATAAATCTCAGTAATCAGAAACACCGAGCACAGGTCTTAGGAAAGAATTCACACCTTTGATAGACTACTCATTAAGAAGACAAAAAATACATTTTGAAAATTAGATTTTTCATGTACAGTAAGTTTACAGAAGTGCCAGACCTTCTCTTAAAATATTTTTTCCCCAAAACTGTAGTCAAACTTCATTTTCTCCACCCGTGTAGGCCAATTTTATTTTTAAGTCAAAGCAAGAACTCTGAGAATTACGCGGGGCTTCCAGAAAAGTATTTCTACAAATACAAAGTACTAAACCCTAAGCAGCGGTCATCATTTACGTGTTGATTTCTCCAACCTCAAAGACAAGGATTTGAGATCAATTTGGGAAAGCCACCCATAATGAAATATACAGCTATAAAATTGTAGGGCATTCTTTCATCATTTTAAGGCACAGTCTGTTTTATCTCAAATGACTGTCATTTCAAGGTCACAGTGATGATATATATTCAATTTTGGTCTGCTTCCTCATGGGTACACTGCTACATTTATAGTTATTTGTAAGATCAAGAAAACTGCAATACAATCATTTCAAAATAATATATCTAAATTACTTTTTTCTGTTTTTAAAAATGCAAACACATACAGTTTTCTAATTTATATGCACTAAAAACTGAAGCTCAAGCCCCCACCAACAGAGGAGAGGGAAAATTATTTCCACCTGTATTCCAACAAATACATGTGTAGAAGTCATGATCTTTGTTAAAATATGCATCTCTTACTTAGGATAAATTATTCCACACAGGGCAAAGTTATCCCAAGAACACTGAATTCTTGTCTCATACATTGTTCAAGAACATCTTCCGGAGTCCTCATTCACTAAGCACATAAATTACACAACATCTGGCCAGATAGTACATATTCAGCTGTCTGTGTCACCTCTTTATTTCCAAGGCTACTTATGCAAACTGTATCAGAACCATTGAGCAGAGAAAGTCAGAATATTAAATCTTCTTAAAATTTCTATGGGTAGAGATGGAAACATCTCAAGCAGATGAAAAGCAGTTTCTAAGCCTATCCTGCGTCTTACCCTTCAGGAGGGCACCACCATAATAATGCGAACACAGAGCATCACCATCCTGGTTGTGTTTCAGTGTTTCCATATCAGATATGAATTTGAAAGTCTATTTCTAATGGACAACTTCCTCTCATCAAATATGTAATACATAAAGGGACTGAGTGGCAGAACATACAAAGTGGAACAAATTCTACAGCAAACTTTCAGATATATGAGACACCTGTACCAAGAATCGGTCGTGAAATAAAAAAACTAATGTTATAAATCACAAAAAAGAATCTGAAACAAAATTACCTCAAATGATTCCCTCAGTTAACTGCTGGAAGATGATCATGAGGTGACCTGACTTTCATCTGATAAAATCAAAAAACATTCAAGAAAGCACAGACAAAATGGAATACACTATGTTTTAACTGAATATTTTCAAGAAAAATTAGAATAGGAAATACACATTTTCATGATACACACACTTACTAAAAATCACAGATGAAAAATACCAAAATGATTATTTTTGCTTTAATCTCAATAGACTAAGAAAAGTTCATTGGCACAATTATCTAGAGGTATTTTATAGTTTCATTTAGCTTTGGTGGTAAGGTGTGTTTTGGACCATATAAAGATAGTTTCTAATGCACAGCTGTATTCTAAAAAGAATTCAAATGTGTCACTTTTTTTCCTAAAATAAAAAGAGGGGGTATAGAAGGTCCAATATGAAACAAAACAAATGCAACATGAAATACAAAATATACCTATCACTGAAGCTTTTGAACAATTCACAGTTCTACACTTTGACTATAAATTTTTTACTAGTAACACCTATATAAATATTAAACATCAAAATAACATTAAAAATAGCAATATCAACTTTACAAAAATGGCTACTTTCAGACTCTCTAAACTAAGATTAGAACTCAAATACGCAAATCTGCACAACGAATCAAAACACACCAACAGTTTTCCACAAATGTTCCAAGCTACAATGGAAAGAAGATCTACAGACTGATTCACACGTGTCAAGTCCTATGTAAAGTCACTAGAAATTAACCGGTTTCCTAGTATTTAAAAATCGAGGCTCTGTGGCAGCAGAACCCTGCCAAACACCTTCAGAAAGTGTTGTACTTGATCTAAACATGGTCAGCCACAGACAATGTGATCAAGATGTAACTCGCAGTATCGCCTAACTTCTGAAAGACGTTATCAACTAAGTCCCATTATATTGATACTATGGGTGAAATAAAGCAGCTTGCATCTTATCTCCAAACTTTATTCTCTTCTCAAAATTATCAATACCAATGTAAAATTTAGCCTTCTTGCCTCATAATTTATTTTAAAATGAATTCTTCGGCATGAGCAGCGCACACTCATGGATCTGGACGACCTCCCTGACTTTTCTTCCCTATTATCCTAGGAAAAGTGACCTGCCAGTGAGCCTCGGGGCTATGTCCTCAGGCTACTCAAACTTCCACAGTGGGAGATGCACCAATGATTCATACAAGTAAGTTTACCTCAGAATTTGAAATGTCCTCCCTTCAAAATGACTGCAACAAAACTGCAGTTTGCAATTTGCTTTCCAATTTTGTAAAAGGACCTTCTAAATACCCAGGTATCTGGTAAAGAAGGGTCTACTTTCCTGATACAGAGAGATTTTTACCACTCCTTTATTCTGTCCTGTATCAGCCTCTCCAAATTGATGTTACCTTCCACAAATTGCACATGGTATCTTGTTCCTGATGATACACAAGTATACAAATCCTAAACAACAGGAAAACAAAAGGTGACCATGGGAAGTAATCAACACATGTAAGTCAAGGAAAGTCCCAACAAGCTTTTGAAACTTCCTCAAATGATCTGAAGAACCAGTTCCTATAATTTCAGAGGCAGCACTATCAAGTATTGCGCTAAAATTATAACGCAAAAGCCTACCACATTAATCTGGAAGTCACACCAC
This sequence comes from Ctenodactylus gundi, assembly GCA_004027205.1. Taxonomy (NCBI): domain Eukaryota; kingdom Metazoa; phylum Chordata; class Mammalia; order Rodentia; family Ctenodactylidae; genus Ctenodactylus; species Ctenodactylus gundi. The sequence continues at coordinate 246,223 of PVKB01002119.1, forward strand.
AGATGAAAGTACAGGCCGAATTCCTGTCTGAAGGTTCAGGAATCAAGAGCCCTGGTTTACCTCAGGGAACCTGTTTTCCCCCTACTGTTCTCAGCACTGTCAAGAAGGAAATGAAAACCTGAGTTTCACTTTGTTTTATTTTGCGTGACCATCTTTCATACGCGGCGCTACTCAGTCGTCAGGTTAAAGGAAAACACGATATTGTAAGGAAGAAGTCTAAAGAGTGAAGGAAAACATAAGGTAATGAGCAAAAAATGTGGAAACGTGCGCTGCCCGCAAGGAACAAACACTGGGCAGGCCACCCTACGGCCTGGCTGTCTCTCACCTACCTGCCTACCCACCCACCTGCTGTGTGAGCCTGCAGATATTAGTGTAGTTCACTCAAGAAAAGGTATCCATGATATGCATCCGAGTTTACCTGACCAAAATATAGAAAAATGAAAAGAACAGTTAATACATGATCGGGATATACTGAAGATACTCAAAATCTTTACCAACCAGGTACAAATGTTGTCTTTTTAAGGATACTGTTTTAAATATTCACCTTCTGGTAACAATTAAGAAAGGAGCTGGCAGGACCTGTTTAATTTCTAGAATAAAAACAATCCAGAAAAAAAAGTGTTAACAGGGGCCAGGCTAGGGTAGAATGTGTACTGGGCACACACAAAGCCTCGGGCTGGATCCCCAGCAACCTGGCCCCTAACTCAGAGCACTGACACTGGCTTGTCAGTCCCACAGACACTGCAGACGGCTGTGGAATGCTGCACACACCTGCCTTCTTTTCCCTGTCCAGCCTGTATCTCACCTGGCAATGACACTAGCATCCAGCAGTTACAAGGAAGAAATTTACTCAAAACTCAACAATTTCTAAGTAAAAATGCCCACCAGTGAAATGTGGACATTGGCTGAATTTGATAATCGGTAACTGCCAGCAGACAATTCATTTTAAGAAACACTGCTAAGACAGTTGTGGTGTCTGGACCACTCCCAGGGCTCTCCACACGACTGCAGACAGTACGTAATTTAAAAGCTATGACGTTTCCTTTTCTTGAGTGACAGAAATATCGTTGTGGCTAATCTTCAGACAGAGCACACTGCTGGTGACTATGTGCCACCAAAATGCCTGATGACCACCATGTTTAAATGCAGGTCTAGGGACATGTGTGCACACATACACTCCACAGCCAAAGATGAGTTCTGCTGTCGTTTTAAAAATATTTAATTGTAATCCATTCTATAGTCCTTCAAATATTTTACTGACATAAATATTCTTTAGGTCTTGCGGAAAAGTGAAAATCAGTGTGCTTAGCCTATGGCTTTGACGAGCAAACGTATTACTGATGAGGCAGAAATCCAAGCATCGACATTCTATTCACAGTGGAACTGACCAAGAAAGCTCTATGCCTCCTAAGCATCACCATTATGGCTGTCAACAGGAGAGCCAAAGTTGTTCTGCAGTTCTTTCTGTAGATGGACCTAAGCTCAAAATCAGAGAGACTTAAATACACTGAACCTACAACTTGAGTTACACATACAGCGTCTGTGGGGAAAACAAAAGATACCCTGTGTACAAAAGTTGTTTTGTAAGTCTTGCCAAATACAGGCAGAAAGGTCCTTATTTAAATATATGTGTGGTGTGCCAGACCACAAGAGGACAGTTAACAAAGTCTCCTCTTGACACTGAGCACAGAAGCACGCTGAAGCTTCTTCCTCTGCCACTTCTCCCCAGTGAACAAGCACTTCACGTGACTGGGACTTCTACCATTTTGCCACCATCGCCCTTCCCTAGTCTCAGAAGTGACAGTGTGAATAATGAACAGTACCTGTGAAGCCAGGGTGGCAGTGACGGCATCATATAAACTGAAAACCCGTGGAAGTTAACAGCAAGGCAATGAATCCCAAAACAGCACAGACCCAAGGAGAAACTGGGAACAGAGGAGAGGAACCCTCTTAGCCAGGGAGGTGGGAACGCCCCTGTGCAGCTGCAGCACAGACCAGAAGGGAACCCAGGACCGCACCACAGACAACGTGAACCAGATTCTCAGGGACATCCTGGGGGACCGCTTTCATATGTGGCAGGTTCTAGGGCGATGCAGCACACCTGTAGAAAAGGAGAGCTCTCCAGGTCAGGTACTCAGCACCAGTGCCTTACGCTGACAGGTAAAAAATACTAGCCTGTGCTGGCACGCTCCGCTATTCTTGAAGCAAATCGAAATTCCTCAGGGAAATTTTATGGCTGGCATCCCCAGTTCATTCAGGTGTAGTATTTATACTTCATCACAGTAGTATAATTTTATACATCAATTGGGATAATATACTTGATCTTGTTTTTTTCCACAGAAGACACAAATCGTGAAAACCTAGAGTTGCTTCCAACCACTGAAATTTAGGTGACAATCTCACATCATTCAAGAACTTTTGGCAACTATGGAAACAATGCATTAACTCAACAAAAATTAACAACTTCAACATCAGGAAGTAAATCCCTGTGAGAATATCCTTTCTACTTAACAACAGATCTCTTCACTAGCTACTCACCAAAAGTACATGTTGTAATTCCCGCTTGGGAATTATAAGAAAACTTCACTGTAGTGAATTTGAGTCATGTTTTCCTCCCTCTATCTTGAACTGGCTCCTGAAAACACAACTCCTCGTAATTCTAAGCTCTACCTCACATGTGTAAGAAGACGGCAGATCAGCAGTGATCACCACAGCTGCCAAAAAAATGACTACAGACTCTTGTGGCTATTGTACTCTCGAGAAACCAAACACTTGTGAATTCTGTCACTCTCTGAAAACGTATTGTACAACATGTGAGCTACAGGAAACACAGAACAACCCTTTCTCAGAAGACAGTTTGATAAAAGAGCAGAATGCCCGGTGTGGATCAGGAGCGACGCTGCACCTACGGATCCTCTGGAGATGACCCAGGCACAGGAGGAAGCAGGTTAGGTGGCAAGCCTGGGAGGCCTTGAGACAGGGCCCGCTGCAAATCCCTTCACCAGTTACAACAGCAACTAACTCATGGACGCCACATCATACAAGGAAACCATGCTCCCACAACTTCCCTCCAGCATTACAAAACTAATTTCCTATTTTTAATACTGTAAAAATAGACTTGTCTTCTCCAAAGGATTTTGTGGTCCTCGGGAGCGGTCTGCACACGCACTCCCGTGACTGGCCCCAGAGGCACACACCACCTTTCTCATCACTGAGGTCCGACCTCACATAAAGTTGCACAGTGCGTGGAGTAGCAGAGGAACGAAGGCAAAGCCCGGGACCCTGTACAAGTGTGCCGACCCAAAGGCAATCACGCCAATGGCCACAGGAAGTGGGAACTGTGAGGCAGTCTTCAGCAGTTTACTGCAGGGAAAAAACAGACATATGCAAGGTGAGCTACACTTCTGCAAACAATACATGTTCTGAGTGGCCTGAAATGAAATAATTTCTATGTAATGAATTTACCTCTTCCTAATATTTTTGAAAGATCAACACAAACCATGGTTTGGCTAAACAAAGAAAAGAATCTGCAATTCAGAAAACAGCCAATTTTGTTTAGGCTTTCAAATTTTAACCATACTAGCTGGGCTTTTATTCTGCACTTCTACCTCTAAAAAGTTATCCTAACAAAATAATCATGTTCACTAGGATATAGGCACCAAAATGTTTATTTTAATCCTACTTATAACAACACAACAGAATCAAAAATCATCTTTAAATATCAAAAGGAGCTATTCAGTTTAAATTAAAAAACCTACACTCAGGAAAGGCTATTATTCTACTCTGAAAATGTAGAAACTCGCTAACAAGGATTAATCAACTTGTCTAAGGACATAGAGCTATTAAGCAATACAGCCAAGATTTAAACCCAAGTCTACTTGACCCGAGAATATTTGTAAATCTCTCCTAAAATCAACTGGAAAGATTCTCCAAGCAAACCACCAGTGAAAAGTCAAGTATTACCATGGAGAATTTCAAACCTCAAGCCCCAAGCACCCATTACTCAGATTCAAAATTATCTATTCATGGTCAAGATTCCTTTATCTATATCCCCATTTACCTCCAATCCTGCAGTTTATAAAAATACTTTCACATCATATCTTTTAAAGGTTGGTTTAAAAAAATCCCTATTATTATATCTGAGCAAATAAAAGCTGTAACTAAGAAAACATGTATAACACACTTGTATATTAAACTGCAATACCGTTAGGGCTTTACTTTTAGGAATATTTAAATTCACTACCAAAAGAAAGAGCATGCTTCAGAAATAAATGGTAAAAAAAAAAAAAATGAAACTACTATACCTTGGCTTTACTGAAACTGTGTAAGTATTTCCAAGAATCACCACAGTTGGAATAAGGATAAATGCCAAAGGTTTACAGGGATCAGGATTAAGTTTAAAGTAATACCTGTTAATACAGAAAAAATTAATAAAACACAAACCAACAAAGCAAAACTCATCTTTCAAAATTATTAGCATCGATCAACTTGAATAATTTTTCAAAATAGTCCAACAGCAATATGGATAAAAGCTCATAATAGCTCATGAAGTCTCAAATAATACTTGCTATAAATCATCTTCTATCTAAGGTTTTATATGGAGAATTATGTTCAGAAATAGCCAAAATTAAAAATACAAATAGTCAATAAGTACATGGAAAAAATGTTCAACATCTTTGGCCACCAGAGAAATGCAAATCCAAATATGGAGAGTCCACCTAACTCCAACAGAATGACTACCATTAAGAATGCAGAATGCAACAAGGCGGCAACGGAGGAAAGGGACACTTCCACACTGCTGACACGACTGCACACGAGTACGAGCATCCTGGAAATCTAGATGGAGATTTCTTGGAAAGCTGAAAGTGGAAATCCCATTTACCCAGCCACGCCCCTCCCCGGCTCCTTCCTGAAGAGTTAGGATGCTGTACTACAGGAACACACGAACACCCGTGTTTACAGCAGCACAATGCATAGTAGCTAAGCCCTGGAAACAGCCTGTACCTCCATCAGCAGATGAACGGATAAAGAAGTGGGGGTATATATACACACAAGGGAGTATCACGCTGCCATACAGAAAGATAAATTTGAAGCATTTGTGGAAAATGGATGCACCTTGAGACCGCAATGCTTAGGGAAATAAACAGACGCAGAAGTACTGCATGGTCTCAATAAATAGGAAAGCCAAAACATAAATGACTGAAGGAACAAAGTGTAAGAGAGAAGACAGGAGACAGGGAGAGGGACTTCCTGGAGGTGAGAAGGCGAACTGAGGATGGGGAAGGAGAAACAGGTTGGAGGAGGGACATGGAAAACAATCAAATGGTGATCGCATGTACGCACCAGTTTCCCAAGCTTGCTTACGTGACTGACAGTAAATGAACTCAGAGCACAAACATGTACACATAAAATATTTTAAAAAGAACTTCCTGAAGAAAATACAAATACCCAGTATGAAAGTGCTTCCTTTTTATAACAGGCACAGGTTTTAAAAACAAATTATTTCAAACATCTAATTTCTCCTTCTCTCTTTCTGTCCTGGAGATCACAGCCAAAGCCCTGTGTGTGCTAAGCAAACACTGTCACAGGCTCCAAGCCCATCCCAGCTGTCAGGGTCGCGTGTTCACACAGTTCAGAGGTGAACCTCCTGCATTTCCCAAGATGAGGCTGCCTACAGCTTGGCAGCCATTCATTTTCTCTTCATCAAACAAACCCAGCTGCAAATTTGTGAACAGAATTCTGGACTGATTAAAGGGAGGGCATTAACATCTAGTAAATTCCGATTTCAGCTGTTAAAACTTATTTTGGTTTTACCAGTGTGAAGACTACTTTCACTATGTAGATAACCTGAAGCCTTCGCATCCTTTGTTATGAGTAGGGGGCTGACTGTTGCTTGGGTGAGATGGCCTTTTATAGCACAAGTCACTCTTTCTGGACAACTTTTGGGGAAGTTTATATTCTCATGGCAAAGGAGAAAGTGGAAAAGCATGGAAAGTGAATCAGATGGCGGTGGCTTCCTGCGCCTGAGCCATGTCCAGCGGCAATCAGGAAGCCAGCGAATCTCTGCGGAACAGACATCTGTGTGAAGCTCATCACTGCTTACCTAAGGTTCTTCAGCCAGTAAATCAGGGACGGCATGCTGAGCAGCACGATCCACGCAAGCAGGTTCAGCACGGCGCTGTGCATGCGGACGCTGTCTTCCGCCTCACCGGCAGTCACGCGCAGGTGGCGCCCAGGCGCGTCTCTAGGGTGACTGGATTTTTTCTCACTTCTTTTAGGGGGTTTGGGATTCTTTAAAACAAAAAGTAAAAATACCAAAATACTAAGTAATACATGAGCTTAGGATATTATTTCCAATCACATTCAAGTAATTAGCAATTAAATAAGTACAAGCTTCCATTAGTTAACTGGGATAAAGGCTGAAATAGTGTTGTTACATTTAAAAATGACAAGTTCATCTGCTTTATGTTGATTTTTTAAAAAGTTACTTAAATGTATGATACCCTTTAAATACTATAAAAATCTTAACTTTTCAAAAAAACCCCCCAAACTCCTATTTTCTCATGTTGTTTTATATCAAACTTACATAGAAACTTAAAAATAAGTCTTACCACAGGCTGGCTATTTTTATAAGCTGTTAGGCTTGCTTGCAGATGAACAATCTAAAAAAGAAATAAATTTATACATTTTGAGACAAATGTTATAGGCCTTTTTTACTAAAACCCAGAAATAACTTAATATTGAAAAAAAACCCCTAAGCAACCAAAACATCACTTAAATATTTAAAAATATTTCTAAGGAAAGATAAAGTAATACATACTTGCAATTAGGGATTAAAACTACAGAAACAAAGCCATACTAACCCCTCAGTATACAGGGCTAAGATGCACAGCAGTACACCCTACACGTACTGTGTACCTACACTGAGTGAAGCCTTTCTACATGGCAATATTACATGTCCTGCGAGTCAAAGACTTGATTATATTTGCCATAATAAATGAAAATAAACTCTATTACATATGGTGGGGAGATGTTCACAGGAACTTGAGCTGGGTCTGATAGTACAGGTTTGCGGGAGGGCTGAGGCAGGAAAGTTGCGAATTTAAACCCTCCTGTGCAACTTGGTGAGTTAGTGAGACTTTGTCTCAAAGTCAAAAATAAAGCAAGCATGAAGAATACAAATAAAGCGAATCATTACAATGACTGATAGATGATTCAAGGAGAAATAACCTTAGAATTATGGAAATCAAGGAGAAGACTGAGGACAAAACAAAAGGCTTAAAGGATATGTTTAATGAAATAATGGAAGAAAATTTCTCAAATCTAAGAAAAGAAATGAACATGGAACTATTGCAGGTATATAGAACACCAAACAATTTGATCAGAAGAGATCCTCACCACGACACATCATAACTAAAATTCTAGAAACCCAACACAAAGAGAAAATACTAAAAGCGGTAAGAAAAAAACAGAAGGTGACCTACAAAGATAAACCCATCAGGATAATGACAGATTTTTCAATCCAAACTCTAAAAGCAAGAAGATTGTGGAGCAATGTCATCCAAGCACTAAAAAAACATAAATGCCAACCAAGACTGCAATATCCAGCAAAATTATCTTTTAATTTAAAGGGAGAACTTAAAACTTTCCATGACAGAGACAGCTTAAAGGAATTTGCAGCCACTGAGCCAGTATTGCAGAAAATACTTAAAGGAAACTTGGACAGTGAAAGGGAGACCAGTGACACCAATGACCCCAGAGAAAAAGTGACAACAGCTAGAAGAGAATGAGCTGAGAAAAAAGTAGGTTAGTAATCAGTGAAATATGAATAAATAAGATATGAAAGTTAGGATATTCTGAAATAACTAGATTTGCCTTCATGTCTGTTGCTTTAAGTATATTTATGTGGTATAGAGGGGGTGAGAGGGTAGAAGATGGGAAAGGATTGTGAAGTCGATGTGACACATAGAAGTACGAAACACCCAAATTCCTTGTAAATACTAGGTATTACATCTGTATATTAATAAAAATAGTGGGGGAAAAAATAAAATAAAGCAAGCAAACTAAATGAAAAGAAAAACAGTAATTTTAGTTTATTAGGTCTCCTTTCATTAAAAAACTGAGGAATTTTCACTTACTCAATGGTTAGTCAAGATATATAATAAAAACTAAAACTATTTTACATATAAGTAGATCTGAATGGTATTTTTCAGGTGTACATAAACTCTGGAAAATGAAAAATAATTTTTAATGTGCAAGTGTGAGTTTTAAAAGCACAGGCAAACCTATCTTTGTTTAAAAAGAAGCTGTTCAGTGATGTCAACAGTCTGCTTCTAAGATGAACACAGAGTATGCAGTGATAGAGCCTCCTGGGCTTTTCCTGCAAAGGCTGCCAGCCCTGCTGGAGGTATTTTTATTTCCTCAGTGACATCAACAGCCTAATTATTTCTATCACTGTCTCTGACTCCTTGGTAACCTGTGTTCATATTTTGTGCTATCTGAGCATGTCTAGTAACTTGCTTCCTATGTCGGTTTTTTTCTCTCTCACCCATATTCTAGAAGAGGTATGAATAAAGCAGCTCTAGGAAAATGTCTGAGAGGCTAGCATCCACAAGAGGGAGTGCACAGTCTAATATGGATTATAGCTTCCTTTTTTAAAAGAAAAACTCAATTCATATCAGTAATTTCAGTTCCATATTAGCTATATAATTTCTTATTTTAATTCAACTTTTTTTTGCAATATTGAACATGTAACCCAGGGCCTTCATATTGAGCTACATCCCCATCCCATTTTTATTTATTAATTTTTTAAATTTTGAGATGAGGTTTCACTAACTCACTGAATTGCCCTAGCTGGGCTTATGTTTGTGATCCTCCTGCCCACCTCAGCCTTCCAGACTGTTGGGATGACAGAACTGTACCATCATGCCCAGCTATATATAGTTTAAAATAACCAAGATGTTTAAAAAAAAAAAAAGCTTTTATCAAAACCTGTTATCTAACACAGTGATACTACAGTAGTAATTAAAATTTCTGTTTAAAACACATACAAGGCATTCTTCATCTATTTGAAGTCCAAGTTGGGCCCCGTAGTGCCGGCCTATTATCCCGGAACCTTGGGAGGCTGAGGCAGACTTGCGAGTCTGAGCCCAGCCTGGGCAAATTTAGCAACTCAGTGACACCTTGTCTCAGAGGAAACAATAAATAGGGGCTGTGGCTGTAGCTCAGAGTGAAGGTTCTGTGTTCAACCCCAGTACCACAAAATAAAGCAGCAAGCAAGTCGCCAGCCCGCCCGCCATCAGCCCATCTCTGGGGTTACAGACCAGACACACCTTGAACACATAATAGAGGTAAGAAAGCAGGATGCCAAGGGCTCCACAGGTCGCGCAGCTGACAACGACCAACGCAACGGTCACCAAGGGCAAGTCAGCTGACACCATCCTGACATCTCTAGGAAGTTCAGCGGGTCTGGAACGAAACAAGCAAAGCTTTGAAAACACAGTCACGGATGTTCTCAGTCACAAGCACGAACAATACTGGCAGCGAGCAGCCTGAGCAAGCCTAATCCAAAGGCTCAAAACCAAAAATGTTCCAAAACTCAAAGCTTTTTAAGTACCAACCAAACGGTGTAAGCAGAAACTTCCATACCCTCCTTCACATAATGGGTCAGTCAAAACGCAATGTGCTCAAAATATTGTGTAAGATTACACTCAGACCACGTGCGTGAGGCCTACAGAAAACACAAATGAGCTTCCTGCTTGGAGTCTGTTCCCATCCAAGATACCTTACCAGGTACATGCAAATATTTCAAATTGCCAGGCCATGAAACATGGAACACCCCTGTGCTAAGTGCCCCCAAGCCTGAAGCTCCTTGCTGTCCTCTTCTGCTGTGCAAGGAACAAGGGCAAGCGGGAAGGTATTTCTCAACAAAGGCAGCGGTCACATATATTTAAGTACTATAGAACACCCTGTAGGCACTATCACCGATACTGGTATGTTGCCAAAGACAACAATTCCTCACAGACACCGAGCGAGACAGTACCAATCTGGTAGGAAGAGCAACAACTTCCCACTTTTTAAAGCCTTAGGTTCATGCCGATGCTAGATGGTATAACTGAAGGCAGAGGAAAGCATGTCACAGCCTAATCCACCTGCGACAGGGAGTCACATGCCACACCTGGCGTGAGTGACGTGGACACAGGCCAGTGTTCTACCAGAAAAGCCTAGCAGGCAGTTCTGATTCTAAGGGAGCCTCTGAGCCTAGAACCCAGACTGGGCCATGGCTTGGAGCTGCCACACCGTTTATGGGATCAGATGGCTGAACGCATGGGCTACAGTCTGCTCCCCAACCCCGCCACCCCACCGGATTACATTTACGACCAACCAGGACACCTACCCGGCTCTCTGGATTAATTCTTGAGCTTAAGGTCAAAATCAAAGGTAGCATTTCACCTGGAATAAATGATTAGCTTTGCCACAGACGTAACTGAACCCTACCCACGCTTTACCACTTCCGCATCTTCCCTTGGAAAACAATCTGCGGATCTGTTTTCTGTAATCAAGAGCAGTATTGTGATTTGGATCTGGAATGTCCCCCACAAGTCTCACGTATTTGGGTGTTGCGGGTTATCTACGGAACCATGTGCTTTTCAGAGATGGAGGCCTGGACTAGAGGCGTAGGTAATGGGTGTGTGGTGAAAGACAGGCATGTGGGCTGGATTACAGGAATGTGGGCTGAATTACAGGAGGGGGCTTACACTTGGACAGGGCAGAGTACTGGGGCTGGACCCACGAGGGGCAGAGCACTGGGACAGGGCCTGGAAGGATACATGCTCCTGCCTGTCTCCCTGGGGCTTGACTCGGCTTCCTGTTTGCAAGGTCATGGGCAGCTGCCTGCACCTCTGCCTCTGCCTTGTGCTTCCACTGCTGCCGGCTGCCCATGAACAAACTGTGATTATCTGAAACTGTGAGCTACAGTAAAATTTTTCCTCCCATTATTTGTGTGTGTTATTGAGTCACAGCAATGAAAAAATAACTAACACAAACTAACAAGTTTCTAGACACTCATTTTACCTTCTCAAAGCCAGCCACACAGAGGAAAGGAGCCTCAGAGCCGCGGCAGACAGCAGGCTGCTCCAATAGGCAGCACACGTGCCAAAGAGAAACAGAATCAAGGACACCAGGGGGAAGCACATGCTCTGACTGGTTAGAACGATGGCGTCTAACTCTGGCAAAAACAGCAAGTCCCACAACTCCTTAAACCATTTGTACCTGTGGGTAAAAGAAAACAAAATGAAAGCAAAGCAAACAAAACCCAACAACTGGCATTCAGAGATTTCACATTTGAAACGTCTGTTTAGTGGCGTCTCTAAAGTCCCGCAACACTCATTTTACCATGCACACTGGAAAGTGAATCTTAGTTCTCTGAACAAGTCACTCAGCTTCCATGTGAGCCAGAGCCCCACTGCCTGTCTGTCCTCTAAAGATGCCTGCAGGAAATAATGCGTCCTTTCTCTGAAGTTAGAAAGTCAACAGCTATGTGTAACAACAGAATAAAAGAGTCTCCAGGAATGGCTCTTAACCAGAACATAAATAACTGAAATAAATTAAGAATGGAATGGTAAGTACATAGAGAGGTTTAAAATATACTTTCTATGAAAAGCAGAGAAAGTGACTGGAAGTATTATTTCATCAAACCCCATAACAATTTGTTAGTCAACCTGGAATATTCCTAGGTCATGGGCCATCTACATTTAGTCTCAGTTTACACTGATACAGTTGTAAATTCAATAATTACCTTTGAAATCATTATGGTACCGAAACAAAATCAGACATTTATTCTTTTCCTAAAAGAGCAATCTCATCTAGTGGAATAAGTCAATTGCCAAGTGTGTATGAAAATTCATACTGCATTATGGAATCAATGCTTTATATATAAAACAAAATTACAGTCTTCATCAGATAATAAATTAAAACTTACCCCAACAAAAACTTAATCATAATTACAAAAGGATCAACTTTATATGGCTTGGCTTCTTTATCCAATATGGCGGCATATTCCAAACAGTAACCTGGTAATCAAAAAAAAAATTACATGCAATAGAGAATTTACAGTAATTAAACAAGAGACACATCTTGCATTGTCTACAAGAGCAACATATTTTGTGTCAGAGACAACAAAGGTCTTAACTAGAACCCCAAAGACTCTTATAAGATTAAAAATTACTGTTCATTCAATAGTTCTTACAGAAAATACACACTTTGTCAAACAAAATTCAAGTAGTCAAAGCTAGTGTTTCACCCTTAGTGTTTCCACAGATCTCAGAGGTAACTTTTTGAGATACAATTCTCATGCTATATACCTTCTTCACTCACAGTGCATACAGTTCCACTTGTATATCTTCTTTAGCCACATAGAAAATGAAAAAAAAAAAATACTTGGGAAGCACGGGTCATGAAAATAAAGAGGGAGCGAGAGAAGGAGGGGAGAAAAGAAGGAATGGGAAAGACGGAAAGAGGGAAGAGGGAAGAAGAGCAGTAGTGAGGATGATACGGGAACCGTCAGGGTCAGGGGCCTAACAGAAGCTGCGAGAGCTGCAGTGGCAGCCGGAGGCAGAGGTGGGGGTCAGGGGTGGCCCATCCCAGTGAGCCTGTATAGCTGTTCCTACCAATTTATAACAATCAAGAAGATAAAAGGTCATGTTTGGGAGAGGAGGCAGTGAGGGAGAGGGGTATGAAGATAAATAAAATGGCCAAGGTATGTTATGTGCATGTATCAATTCCCCAGAATGAACACCATTATTTTGTGTTACAAAGAGGTATCAATAAAAAAGATCACATTTAATTATACTACAGGATTCAACCAGCAAAATCCAAACAGTGAGAAATACAAATGCACAGAACAGCTGCGTTCAATAAATTACAAGGCAGGATAAAAAGAAGAAAAAAAAAATGAAAGCTCTAGGTAGAGAAACTTTATGAATAACCTTAATGAAAGACTGCAATGTGTGAATTTTATTTGGAAATTGTTCAGAAATTTTACAGTAATTTGAAAACACTAGAATATTAGTAATTTTAAATATATCATTATAAAATTTTAGCCCTTTTAAGACACAAATTCAGAAAAAAATTACATGAAAATGAGTACGCTGTTTTATTCTATTTGTATTTTTAAAAACTAACAGTTTGTTTAAACTCAAAGCTTTTTTTTTTCTATTAAGAAAAATGAGACTTGGAACTGAAGAAAAGGAAGCCCCTCTCCATCAAAGATACAACTGAAAAACAGGCAAAAATAATGAGCAGGCAGTTCTCAGATGAAGAAGTTCAAATGGCCAATAAATACATGAAAAGATGTTTAACATCTTTAGCCATTACAGAAATGCAAATCAAAACATCACTAAGATACCATCTAACTCTAGAGAGATTGGCGTATATCAAGAACACACAGCAACCAGTGCTGGCAAGGCTGTGGGAAAAAAGGAACCCTCCTGTACTGCTGGTGGGAATGTAAACTGGTACAAGCACTATGGAAAGCAGCATGGAAGTCTCTCAAAAGATTGGAAATAAATATCCCCTTCGATCCAGCAATACCTCTTCTGGGAATTTTACCAAAAGAGTTAAAAGTATCATATAACAGAGATACATGTATACCCATGTTCATAGCAGCACAACCAACAACAGCTAAAATGTGGAAGACACCGAAGTACCCATTCAACAGACCAACGGGTACACAAATTGTGGTACTGACACACAAGGGAATACTCATCTATAAAGACAGGTTGGAGACTTTTGTAGGTAAATGGTGGCTTGAGAACATCATGCTTATTGAAGTGAGTCAAAAGCAGAAGGTGAAATATCAAATGGTTTCTCTGATATGAGAGACCCAGATCCCAATAATTTCATGGAACTAATTAAGTGGAATAAGGGGAACTAGAGGGGTTGAAGAGGCAGTAGGAAGGCTGAAAGGGAGAGAAGGATTTGTAATTTTGCCATGATGTGTATACACACAAAATACTCAGGATCAATGTAAATATTATGTATTACATTTATGCATATCAATAAAATGGGGAAAAAAGGAAATGAGACTGACTCCAAAGTACAGGCTAAGAGAACATTAGTGATCTGCAGGTCTCAGGATCACAACCGGAGGTCTATGGGCTGAGCTGCCTGAAACCAGCCCAGGAGTAAGGATAAAAGACCCCTGGAAAGTCTGGCTGGGAAAGCTCACGCTGCCGGACGTGCTGGGGACAACGATGTCTAAGCGCTCTCTTCCTATGCCTTCCAACCATGTCGCTGGATCAAACGCACACGGGATCAACTGGGTCCCACTTTAACATTCACAAGAAAAACGGCATGTCTGAGCATCTTACCTGTTGAGAAGAGTGAGTACAGCTGTCCTCCATAGGCCAGCAGGGCGCTGGCGATGACATACGCAGGCAGAGCTCCTCCGTGGAACCGAACCACCTGTGAAGGGGCCGGGGACTCTGAAGACCACGGGACCAAAGCAGCCGGACACAGCCAGCAAGGTTCCTCCTCACCGTGCTTCCCCTGACCCGGCCACTGACTCGCTTCCCGTCGTATCAAAAACTACACCAAGTACGGGCCCACGACACACAGCACGGTGGAACCATGTCAGGAGAGGCAGAACGGGGCAGGCGGCATGTGCCAAGCAACTGCTCTTCAGAGTGCGTCCGGTGGCCACGCCTGCTCCCGGCACGCTGCTCAGCCCCCTGCTGCCCAATCCCACTCCTTCCTCCGCAGGTCCTCCCTCTGAGGCGGTTCTCCTGCCTCACAGGTGCAGCGCCAGGCACGGGAGCCCAACGACTTGCACAACTGCAAAGTCAACAGGCCACTTGGCTCTATCTCTAGGGGCTCTCCAGGGAAAGGGGGAACTGGTACTCAGAGGAAGAGGTTGTGAAGATAAAATACATTCATCGTACAAATAAAGCATTTTCACCTAACGTGAAAAGCTATCAGAAAAGATTAGCAGCAATTATTAAACCTTCTATGATCTTCACTACCTTAGAAACCCGTTAAGCTCGACATATATATATATAGGATGTAGTAGTGATATACTGTGTAGCCCAGGCTGGTCCTGAATTCACTATGTAGCCCAGGATGGCCTTGAACTCACAGCAATCCTCCCGCCTCAGCCTCCCGAGTGCTAGGATATCAGGTGTGTGCCACCATGCCCAGCTTATGTGGTGCTGGGAAACTGAACCCAGGTCCTTGAACTTGCAAGGTAAGCGTTTAACCACTGAGCTATTCCTCCAACCCCTGACACTTGAATTTTAGCTTTGAGCCTACACTCATAACCATTACGTTACAATGCTCTGAGTCCTATCAGCTATTCCAATCTGTATGAAACATACACAATAAACAAGTGCTAAGTTCTCTCTCTCTCTCTCTCTCTCTCTCTCTCTCTCTCTCTCTCTCTCCCTCTCTCTCTCTCCCCCGCCCCTTTGGCAGTATTGAAGATTGAGCACAGAGCCTTATCTCTAAGCACATTCCCAGACACTTTTTTATTGTTTATTTGAGACACGATCTGGCTAAATTGTCCAGGTTGGGCTCAAACTTGCAATCCTCCTGCTTCAGCCTCTCAAAGTGCTGGGGTTACAGGCCTGCACCAATAAGCCTGGCCAGTTCTCTTCTTAATGCTATATAGATAGATTCCCCAGCACTGCATAAGCCAGGTATAGTAGCACATGCCTACAATCCCTATATATGGAGGCTGAGGCAGGAGGATTGCTATGAGTTCGAAGCCAAACTGGGCTACAGAGTGAGATCCTGTCTCAAGAAAAGAAAGTTCCTCTCTGGTCGCTCAAGTTAAAAAAAAAAAAGATTTGAAAAATTCAAAAAGAGTTATAATCTATACTCGTAACTTATAGTTTACAAATTTTAAGTCAGGGGAAAGAAAAGTACAAGGGAAAAGGCCAATTTTCTACTTAAAACTAAACGGTGCTTGGAGCCTGCTAATGACATCCTAGAACATACACAGCACGCTGTAGTTCCCACGAGTGTTCAGAGGCCTGGTGGTGCACGCTGTACTCCCAAGAACTCTGGGAGGCTTAGGGCCAGAGGATCCCAAATGCAAGCCCTGTCTGTGCAACTCCCCAACCTAGTGAGACCCTGTCTCAAAATAAAAAAACAAAGGGCTAGGACACAGCCCTGTGAAGGCCATGGGCTCAATCCCCGGTGCCACAAAAACAGGGCTACACGGGGTTCTTGGTGGAGCTGTGCATATTCACTATACCTAAGTCACCAATGGCAAACTGGCCTCCGGGGGTCACAGTGACACCACATACGCGCTTCACCTGACTACAGGGCAGAGCATTTCCTTACTGGACATCAACATTGGAAGACTACACCCAAAACCTCAGATTTGAGTTTCTTCTAAAGATCAAGTAACATTGGATTTCTTTCCTATTGTGAAAAGCCAGATGGAATTCTCAGGGGAAAGTAGCGTTCAAGTCACCTTTGTCCTCTTTTTCACAACAGCAGACTGAAGAGCACGTAAATATATGTCCCTCTTTTCCTCTTTCAAAAAAAGATTACTTTATGAAAATTTACCTATTCAAAGGCCAAAGGCTTTTTTAAGCTGTTCCTCTTTATCCCTAATCTGCAATTATGCCCGGCTATAGCGTGACAAGCTGTCTGGCCTTTGTCACAAATCTGAATCACAGGTCACAGGGACAGTGTTGTCTCTACCCTACACTACCGAGCACAGTAGCAGGCCTTGGAACACGCCCCAAACACCACAGCATGAATCACTCCCCATGACAACAGGTATTTTTCCTTAGTAATCTTTTAACATTTTGAAATACTATATTCATGATGCTATTTTCCAACTTACATACACTAACATTTAATCTTCCTTCTGTAATTTAGCACAAAACTGTTTTACATCAATGCGGAATTTTGTTATGCTCACAAATTTATTAACAATCATAATCTAATTCTCATCAGGTAGCTGTGAGAATCAAATGAGATAACGCATAGAAAAATGTTTCCAACTGACGTGTGAGTTTAATTTGTACAGTGACTCAAAATAAAAAAGAAAAAATTCTACCCTGCCTGCATGGCAAGATAGAACCAACCAAAACAATTAAAATCTACAATAAAAATTTATTAAATTTTAAAACAATATAATTTCTAAGTCAAGTCAATGTTATTTATTCATAATTATTATCTTCTTTATGAACAATTCTGCCAATTATAGCTTAACAAGATATTTTGGAATATTACTTATAACTGAATTTTAGCACATCTACCTTGAATACAATTTATTTTTAGCTTTTACAAACTGAGATGTGCATGGTAAAAAGTTCTTTGAAAATGTTCACTTACATGGCAGAGCCTGCAGATTTATCATACTATGAATTACACTGTAGAATGGTACATACAAAGGTACTGATAAGATATTCATCTACGCAAACATTAGTATGCTTGAAAATCAGATCAGATCTCATTTCTGAAATGTATCAAACCTGGAACGGTGGCTAACTCTGGCTTATGGGTCAGGAATGGTTTCTGATACTATAAAAGTGCAGAATAAGAAATAAAGGGAAAGAAGAACTGAGCAGCTGCTGCACTGGCAGCAGCCAAAGAGACAGTCCGTTGCCTGCTGCCCTGTGACCCCCAGGAAAAGGATATGACCACCCCCTACTCCCGCCTCACAGTACCTACCAACAGCAACATACAGCACCTGGACTCCACTTACCTGTCCAAGTATTTGTGAAAAGGAAGTCTTAACGGTCACCTGGTTCAAAACAATGATTGAAAAAAGAGATTATTTTCTTTAAACTTCCCTAGTTCACATTTTAGCAAATATATACTTATATACATCTCTAGGTAATTTTTTATAATGGCAAACTTAGAAGCACAAGGAATCTTAAGGTATCTTCTTAACTACTATTTAAATGGTATAACAGTAAATTTTTATATTTTTGTAATGGTCTAAAAGTAGACTTTTATAGTTTAAAACACATTAGTATATTTTCCAGCATTCCAATTCTTTAGTAATTAGAGGAACACTATGGTATGTGTGGTAATCTTTCACTAACTAGATTATTTAAGTAACCAAAATGTTGCAAGTAGGTCATGAGGTTAAAAGATTTTAGTCCAGAATAACATTTCAAGAAGAAATGCATCCTTAATTATCTTTAACTTAATTTTTTCTTTAATATTAGGAAATCTGAGAAAAGGAGAGAAGTTATAAAACACCTATTTTCAGTACAAATACAGACTACTCAGAAATATACAATGTTCATAAAAACATGGGTATTTTGAGAGCATGCAGTATTTGAAGCCAAACTGATGGCACAATTCTTACTATTGCTTTAATATAATCTGAGCTTGGCAATGCACACCTGTAATCCCAGCACTCTGGGAGGCTGAGGCAGGAAGACTGCCAGTTCAAACCCAGCCTGGGGAACTTAGTGATTTACTGAGACCCTGTCTTATAAGTAAAAGATAAAAACTGGACTGGGATGTAGCTCAGCATGGGTTCAATCCCCAGTACCTAAATAGGTAACGAAATAATAATAATAAATAAAAATCCCCAAACAAAAAACTCTGAAGGTGCAAATTACAAGCTATTATATTTCTATAAGATCCTTCATTGCTAGATATGAAGTATAAGATATCAAAGTACTTTTAAACACCATGAAATACAAATTAATTCTTAACTAAAACTTGTCTGAAAGAACAGAATCTATCAATTTGATAATACCAATCCTAGTTAGTTCTAATCAAGAAGCCAAATATTTAAAACTTGATTTAAAACAGCCGAGCAGACATATTTCCCATAAACCAAAAGTCTGTGATGTTGCTACCACAGAAATGTATACTTTAATCACGAAAAGCAGGAATCCTTGGGACCTGGCATGATTTGAGCATACAGAGAGTTTCTGCATAAGTAAACAAAATATGACTCCTAATTCCATTTCCCTACTTTTAGAAGTCAGATACTGTAACTATAAAACAAATGCAATAGGCACTAAATTGCATGTGTCAGTGACTAACAGCTAATGATGAGCGAAAAGGTAATCAGCCCTTAAGCCAGCCGACAGACAGCACCCCCGGCACACTTCTGTTCATGAGGCCGTGCCAGCTGATTTCATGAGGTTCTTCAACTTATAAATGATTCTGGACAACAGGCTCCCAAATTCAGCAGGTTCACCTGCAGTTTCAACCTTTGTGCAAGTGATTTGGCTAAAGAAATACTTTGACTGTTCTAAGTGTCTACTATTACATGTATTGGCTTCAACATTAACGTATATCTGCAGCGAAGCTAAAATGATGCCACTGCCTTAGTCTATGGATACTGTTGAAAGTTTAGGCAGACATACAACTTACCTCATACTGACAGTCTGACGATGTGTACATTTTTAATAACGCCACATGGCTGTCGTTTTCTGGTTGAGCAATATGAAGTTTCAGGGAAATTTCTGTAGAAGACGGAACCCTGAAAAAATAGACATCAATTCTCAAATAGAACGCTCTGGTAAAGGGCCATGGCTAAGTCAACCCTCAGCAAACAGCTGTGGCTGAGTCCGCCCTTACCCAACCAGCCATGGCCAACCCTCGGCACAGAATAGCTGCACGGCAGACACAGGACTACAGAAAGTCCACTGCCAGTCACAGTACAACTTTCTGAGCCCTCCTTCCCTAGAACCCAGGGGCTGGAGCACAGCCTGGAAAGGTGTTCATGTTTCCAGCAAGTAAGATCTAAATTCTACAGTACTTAACAGGAACACAATGTGTCATTTTCAGTTATGAGCATGATGCTACATAAAAGTTACATACATTTTATTAAGAACCACTTTAATAATTCTTATGACTTCAAAAAATAATCTGTTACAATCTGGATACAGTATGTCCACCAAAGGATAGCTGTGTTGCAGATGTGGCCGCTGGTGGGCTCTGGGAAAGCAACTGGTCTGTGAGGGCTCCAAGGACCTCACAATCAGATGGCATTACTCAGGGTGTGTGTGGGGTGGCTAATGGAAATAGGAGGTTGACCTAGTTGAAGGTAACGGACTGGATCATTGGGGTGTGACCTTGCCGACTGTAATAGCTCCCTGGCCCCTTTGTCTCTGTTTCCTGGCTGCTCAGAGGACAGCAGTTGTCCTCTACCATGTCCCGCCTCCACATCTCTGCCTTGAAGCCTGGGCACCATGAGGACTGAGGCTCACCTTTTCTCCTCAAGGATGATTATCCCATGTATTTGGTCCCAGTGACAATTGTTGACTTCCACATAAACTAAGCAGCGTATGGAGTTTACTAAATACCATTAAAGTTTAAAGTAAATCCTCTCATTTACTCACTGTGCAATCGTTAGCGAATCTTCGTAAGACCAGGGAATATGAAGTTTATAAATACTAGTTATTTCCTCTGTGAAGACAAAAGGAAAAAAGCACATGACTCACCCTTATTACTCTAGCATGTATATAAAATACCCCACACTGAACTAGTGTAATTGTGGTTCACAGCATAAAAATTAATCAGTAAGAGCTATGTCACATAATGACAAGTTATGAAGAATTCCTAACTAATAATGATTTATCTAGACCCACACAAGATACTAAATCATGCAGGCAGTACTGAGAAGCTGAAAAATATTAAAAATCTAAATCTGAATTAATACTATGTTAATACATGAAGATACATAATGCTTTGAGGAAATATTAAAATGAAAAGCAGAGATAATTTACAATCAAGACATGTCTAAGACTTACATACATACATACACAGATTTTTATTACGTATTTAATTTAGCCTCACACAAAAATACATGAAATAAAAATATGACAAAATAAGTATTACAGACTATTCAAGTGAAGACCTATTAATAATTCCAATGGCAATACCATTTCTGATATATTTTTTAGAAAATACGAAAATGTCTTACCTTTGCCTCCTGAGCACTTGCTTACCACGTTGATTATAAAAGCTTGGTATATCTAAGAGTTGGGCCACAGAAACAAAAGTTTATTTGTTTATTTGTTTGTTTAACTAAACAAGAACATGAAATCAAATCCTTCCCACATAGTCCAGACAGTCACCTGTCCAAAGTTCAGAAGCTCTACGTTGTAGTACAGGCCACTTGCATCCAATACCACTTTCCTTGAGGACAATCCTGTTGAGATAAAAGTACTGTGTTACTCACAATATCAAAGACAAATTTTAAATGTATGAATTGCTTAAATACCATTCCAACAACATCACCAGATGACAGTTTACAGCCACTAACTTCTGGCATAGAGAGGTCAACTCTAAGTATCCAACTCTCCTGCAAGTGTGTCTGGACAAAACACAGTGCTTATAATGACTTCTAGTTACATTCAGATGTTTTCAAAAGGCCATGAATGTATTTCTAAATCTCAGAAGAATGTATTTTCTTTGTAAATCTTTTTATTTTGTAAGCTTGCTATCTTTAATGTAGCAGTGATTCAGAATTGTCACTTTTACATAGTTTTGAGGATTTTTTTTAACCCAAAAGAGGGAAGAGACAGGTAAAAACTTTAAAGGAAGTAAAGAAGTATCCTACTTCAAATGACACAGATTCCTTTCATAAGCAGGGATGTGTGGGGTGGAAGTACGGTTACTTATCTATTTAAAAGATGAGGTAGGAAGACTGCCATGAGTTTGAGGCCAGCCTGGGCTACAGAGTGAGTTTAGGACCAATGAGTTCTGAATTAGAGTGAGACTTTGTCTCAAAAAACAAAACAAACAAACAAACAAACAAAAAAACCAGCACTCAATTACAAATAACAGTGAAACAGTGATTCTTAAGAGGTCCAAGGTACACAAAACAGCATGGTGTAAATCCCAGCTACTTGTGAAACTGAGGTAGGAGGATTGAGGGTTCAAGGTTAACTTGGGCAACTTAGTGAATCCCTGTCTGAAAAAAAGGAGGCCCAAAATCAGTGTACTTACCAAATGAAAAGAGATGAGTTACAGGAAGTTGTACCGATCTTGCCTCTTTTTTAAAGAATTCACAATCCACAACAAACTGGAATATAAAACATTGATCTATTAGAAAAACAGAATTAAATTTAGAGTAAAATATCTTGCTATCTGAGTAGTAAATAAAAGTCTACAATCTCAGCTTTGGAAAACGTATCACCGATAGCACTGTGTCTCTATTAAGCTGGCAAAAAGAAATGCCATGCTAAAAACATTTAATAAACTTGACTTAAGTAAATGAGTTAATTAAAATTATTAGTGGGCCATTTTTATAATAACAGACTCAAAGAAAAGCTTTCTTATAGTCTTAGGTATTTATAGGACATTAAAGGATAAAACAAAAATTCATAACTCAAGATTAATTACGGCCTTACTGTATGTATGAATATTTTATAGTCAAATTAAAATCACACATTTATGAAGTATTCACACTCTAATTAGACTACAAAAAGTCTTCTGGACACTTGCTGCCACTCACTTACAAATGGCTAATGTTATCTGCAAGTTTCTTTCATACCGGGCAGAAAAAGTTTTACTAAGTATGAAGAAAAACGAAGGGCTTTCTTGAAAGGGAAGCCTATACAGTGACTCTCACACCCTTATCATTTTCGTAGGGACAATACCTCTTGTTTTATTTCCAAATTCTGCATAAGAAACTTTGTTCCCAACCATCCTGAGAGGAACTATTTCCGGCAGAGTGTAGCACATCACAATGACCCGCACAGTCTACTCTGCTCTCAAGCTCTGAGGGAAAGGGACGGCCTAAAGCCTACCTGGAGGCAGCGCGTCCTTGGAAGCAGGATTATTTCAGTTTTCTCTGAGGGGAGTTTTCCATTGTTTTTGAAAGTGAAAAACAGATGGAAAAACTGCTACTAGCCTGTAGTCTCCAGAAGATGGGATAGGAGGTAGAAAAACTTGGTAGGGGCCTGTTATCTCTCCCTCTTGTTAATACAAGGCAAAGAACACAGGTATTTCCTTGAGAAAACAGCTGTTGACAGATTAGAAAAATTCACTGCATTTTTACTGCCTTTTTTCCTGAGACAGGGTCTCCTTCTGTAGTCCAGGCTGGTACTGAACTCAATGTGTAGCCCAGCTTGGCCTTGAACTCGGCGTAATCCTCCCTCAGCCTCCTGAGTGCTGGAATGCCCATGCCATCACACTCTGCTTAAATGGTATGAGGAATTGAACCCAGGGCCTTGCTAGCAGAGCGCTTTAACTGCTGAGCTATGCCCCTAGCCCTACAAAGTGTTCTGAATGAGTCACTATCCAGGTCAAGGAAGCAGTTTTCAAAAGCAATTATACTCTGTACGAGTATTTAAAATAAAAGAATTTTATTATTGCTTTCAAAATTTGGCTGCACCTTTCATTCCCCAACGTGGAGTAGATCCTTACCCATGAAAGAGCAAAGTCAAATGTCTTTCTCTCAAGCATCCAAGGTAAGTACATTTTTAATACGCTTATTTTGTTTTCTGTCATCAAAAACGTAAGTAATTTCACACTTGTATTTCAGAAACAGAAAGATGTCAGCTGCCTCCAACTTTCCTCCCTGTGCCTGCCTGACGAGCAGAACCTGCGGGTGAGGGGCGCCCTGCACACGGCGGGCCGCACAGGCACGCAATGCCCTCAGGGCAGGGGCTCTGCAGCTGCAGGGCCAGGGAGCCCGGCTCCCCAAGTTGCTTCCCCTAGGCAGCAGAGTCTGCATATTTGCAGAAAGGCTTATTAAGTTCTTGCAATAACCCAAGAAAGCCTTTTCAAGTTTGGGAAACAGGTTAGATTCATTCAAAACCAACTTACCTGATAGAAAAACCTTAAAGAGAGCTTTTAGTATTGAAGATGCTGAATTACCTCTCACTTGAGCTAAGCAAAACAAAACAATGAATCCATTATAAGGTATGTGAGCTGCGGACTCTGAGATGACTACCACCTACATCCCCCTTTTCCTGTCCTTTCTCGTCACTCTGCCCACAAAGCTGGTCAACTTTCTCACTCCAGAATCTTTTTTTTTTTTTTTTCATAATTATGTGAAAGCCACTAACCATTGAAGACATAAAACAGGACAGAATTCAATCTGGTCTTCACTCTCAAAATCACAATACAGTGATGGAAACAAATACAAATTACAACCCAAGGTAGTAAACTCAAAATAGTTGCAAAGTATCATGAGAGTATAAGTAAAATGTCAACGGAGTAGTCCCTGCAGTGGATCTGGAAAAGGCAGTGGTACTGCTCAAAGGGGAGGGCAGCTTTTAACCCAGTCCTCTCTCCTCTACCCTCATTCTCTCAAGATCACCATCCTTTTATTCACACTCCCTTTTCCCTACAACAAGCCCACCTTACCCCTTAAAAGGTGTCCAGGCCAGCCTTTTGGCAGAGGGGAGCTGGGGATGGAACTCATGGCCTTTGCACTATAATCCATCCCTAGCTTATTTTCTGGTTTTGATTTTGAGATGATAGGGTCTCATTAAGTTGTCCAGACTGGGTTCACACTTGAGATCCTCCTGCTTCAGTCTCCCAGTGTGCTGGGATGACAGGCTTGCACCACCAGACCTGGCCTTTCTATTTCTTATATCATAAATAGATTAACCTTCCAAACTAATCTCTGATACTATTATTACTAAAAAAATTGCAGCTTCTACTGACTTTAAATTTTATAAAGCCTTGAATTTTCCAATCAAGGCCTCCAATGGCCAAGAACTCCTCTGTCATCCTGCCCCTGCTGGTTACCCTTTCAAAACTATGTAATTAGTCACTGTTTCCCTGCTCTGTGCTTGGCCTCTGCTGTCCCTCCTGCTATTCCTGGAAGGAGCTGTCTCTGACAACTGCCTGCCACAATGCTACGAATGAGCTTCTAGAATGCGGAGGGTACCACTGAGGCACAGCATGCTTAACCTTAATTAATTTAAATACCAATGCAAGCTAGTGATTTCTGTATTAACACCACAGGTCGAAAATGTTTATCCTGTCTATAAAATTCCTAACTACCCTTTAAGGACACTTTAAGTATCACTTCACTACAGAGCCATTCTAGTCTTTTAATCAGAAACATCTCTTCCTTCCACACTTTTCATGTACTTGTTGTATTCCAAATTGTATTATATTTATTTGGGTATTTCTCTTTTCTTAACCTCTACCAAAAAAGGTGACAATGGATCTCTTCAAAGTCCTGGTAGTCCTGTGCCTAATAACGTCCCTATTAAGTAGATTTCGAAAGACAAAAATGGGACTAAATTCTCACTTGGAACAAAGGGAGATGGGCTTATTCTGGTTAGTTCAAGCTGGAGCAGATCATTTCTTTGTAGGTTTTTTTGTTTGGTTGTCTTTGGATTTTGTTATTGGTCCTGAGTATGAAGTCCACCACAGACTTCACACCAAGCTACATCCCCTAGCTATTTTTTTTTCAAATTTCTGATTTTGAGATAGGGTCTTGCTAAGATGCCCAGATTGGGCTCCAAGTTATGATCTCCCACAGTGCTAGGATTACAGGCCTGTGCCACCGGGCCCAGCCTGGAGTATGTCATCTTAAAGATTTAAGTGTTAGGAGCACTGCCAAAGTGGCCAATGTGGTAGACAGATACGCCCCACGCAGAAGAATTCATCAGACCGTAACTGTACAATTTAGCATGAACATCCCCCAAAAGCTCTCACAGCATCCTCGGTGCACTTGTTACCTTACTTCCATGAATGGACGGGACATACACAATGAGATGAGACAACGATGGGTAGTCCTGAAGCCTTATCGTCAGGGACTAAAAAAGAAAATGAAAAAAGCTGCTTTATTTTTCAGGGTAGACAAAGATTAAGGCATGTTAAAAGATAGATTACAATCACTTATTCCTTGATCTGTTACTTAGAAAAACTATTTCATAGGCTGTGTCCTTAGCATAAGTAAGGTCCTGGGTCTGATCTCCAGTAACAAAAATAATTCAAAAAAGTTTAGGTTCTGCACTTCATAAAATGCCCATGTTTACTTTTCTAGGTAAATAATCCTACCAAGAGCCAAATTCCTAATAGCTATGCCAAACATCAAGTGTCCAAAATATCCCTTGACAGGTTCTTCACGTAAAACATGTAACAGATGACAGCACATTTAATTACTGTAGACGCTTCCTTCTGGGCTTGGTGCTTTTCTCCGTGTGATGTGGCTACGTGCTGCAGACGGTGTGGCAGCACTCTCCCTACACTCCTTCAGTATGCTGCACATGACAAGGAACATTCAACAGCTGATGGGAGTGGAGCCACAACACGGCCTCAGTGACTCTGACCCAGCCCAAGGTGAAGGAGTGCTGGCTGGCTGGAAGTACTCAGGGACATCGTCCCCTTGGAATTTATTTAATACATGACAAAGATACAACATTAGATCCTAATAGACTACATCCCAAGGAATGAACAGGCTACAGATTGGTTCACTTAATAAAATGCCAAACCTCAAAATACAGTTTGTAATTCGGCTTCTCTCTGGTAATCAGCATGGAGCCAGAGTGGCTCTACATTGTAATACATTCACATTAGGAAACATCCACAGAAGACACCACCAGCGGGAACACTGGGGAGCAAAGCAACTTCCTGGAGATGGCACCCTGGAACGACCTCAATGATGACCAATTTAGCAAAGTCTCCACCACATTCACACGCTCTGATGTAAATTAAAGGGCCACAGAAGCAGCCGAGAGCCACCAAACAAACCGGAGACAGCACAAGAGATTAATCAGGAAGAACCCAGATCTGTTGGGTAACTGTCCACTGGAATGGCTTCTAAATATTCACTCTCAGCAATCAAAGTGTCAAATGTGTGAGTGCTTTGTTGGAAGGGTCCAACTATCTATTAACAGTTTGCTCTGAAAAGATCCTTGTCATACTAGTGGGTCTCACCTGACACTACCTTTGTCAATGAAAGCAACTAACAGACATTATATAAAATCAAGTTTCTAGCTAGTAATTATAATCGTGTGCTGTTGGTTCCTGGCTCCTCTCTCCCACTTTCTGTATAAAAGCAAACAGCTGGAATAGCTCCGTCTCCTGCTGCCCTGCAAAGTATTTTTTTCTCACTCGTTATAAACTATACAGGGGCCTAGAACTTCATGAACACGCTGTTCAACCTTTGGAGACCAAAAGAGATATTATATTAAAATGTTATGATTTAAGAAATAACTTAAAATACAGGAAAGCAAAGTATATTTTCTAACAGTTTAATCATTTGTTCCTCTCTAGCTCTTAAATTATAAGATGGGCAGAATATCTCCATTAGAAATTCAAGGATATATTTAATATACCTTATGCCTTATGTATAAGTACTTGCTTAGCTCCTGTCTAAAACATTAAGAGAGAACCAATGATGACCATAGAAATGTTCATGAGTAAAAATATCTCCTTAAAATGTTTGTTTCATGAGGACAAATAACATTCATTGTACAAATAAGCATATAGCAATACTGACCAGGGTGACAGAAAAAAAAGCAACCATCCAAGTGTAAGTAACCTACAGTAAGTCTGTCATCATTCTTCTCTGTGAAAAGTTTCTCTGTTGTCAAAAATAACTTAATTGATATTAGGTTAATTAAGAGATGATTGGGACTAACTGCACTGATTTTACATTCAAGTCTAAGAGTCTAACACCAACTATTAGGAAATTATATTTTTAAATTATAGATTTACTTGCAGATTGAAAACTATCTGGTATAGTATTATCAGTTATAATAAATACAATTTCAAAATAAGAGATTTTCATCAAATTTTAGAATTATTTTGCCTTTTTAATTACAGATTGGCTTATACAAATACGCTTTTCATGAAAAGACTTGCTAACCTCCTAGAATTGCTGACGGAAACCGCCAACAATTACTAAGTAACCCTTGCTGAAATTTATTGCCCCGGAGAGACATGCCACAGGAGTCATGCAATAGTTGACCACAACGCAATACTCAAGTTGATACGGAAATTGCTCCGGGGCTCTTGGCTTCGCCCACTTCCCTTCTACGGGTACTTCCTCTCAAAATGAAATCCTCAGTAATAAGCGTTAATCTGCTTAGAGTTTGTGGCAAATCATTTAAACATACTCTCAAACTGAATTTT
The DNA here is from genome assembly GCA_004027205.1 of Ctenodactylus gundi. Lineage (NCBI taxonomy): Eukaryota > Metazoa > Chordata > Mammalia > Rodentia > Ctenodactylidae > Ctenodactylus > Ctenodactylus gundi. Next base: position 274,261 of record PVKB01002119.1, read on the forward strand.
CAAAATCTATCCAGCTGTTCGATATGATGTTGTAAGATGTAAGGATTTACAAAATTATTAACTTACATGCTTTCTCTTCACCTCAGCAGTGGAGACAGAAACCAGGACCTCGCTTACACTAGGCTGGTGCTCTACCAGTGAGAATACTGCCAGCTATTAAATACTAATTCTCTGCTATTCTTTACCTAATGCATTTCTTTAAAAAATGTTTTAAAACATAGGTTAGTCAATCTCAAGTTTACTTAAATCTAACATCAAAAAAGCATATATATATATATATATATATATATATATATATGTATGTATGTATGTATGTATAATTTTTTTGAGACAAGAAAGGTCTCACTCTGTGGTCTGAGCCAGTCCTGAACTTGCCATGTAGCCCAGGCTTGCCTAGAACTCAGCCTGAGCCTCCTGAGTGCTAGGATTACAAGTGTGCACCACCATGCCCAGCTTATGTGGTGTTGGGGAACTGAACTCAAGGCCCACTGCTATGCTATTCCTCCAGCCCCAAGAAAGAAAGTATTTTAACATCCATAGGCTCAAGCATTTTTCACTTGAATATTAAGACTTTTTAATCTGTAACTTACCTTAATTGTTGGTAGCAGTTCCGCTTTCCACGATAAATCAACCCCTTGTCGGCTTTTAAAAAAATGCAAGAATTAAAGAATAAATACTCTGAAATATTATAAATTATAAATAAACTCCAAAGAAAAAAAGAACCATCTAGAGACCTAGTAGAGACAGGACAACGAATGAACTGAGGTTTAACAAAGTCCAATTGGGTACACTCGTCCACTCAGTTCCTTTAACAACAAAACCTATTGTTTTTCCTAACAACTAACTACTGTGAATGTTTACAGAAACTATACTCATTTTCCTCACTTTTCACATAAACTAAAACCATAACACTGAAAGCACATAAGAATCCATGTGACTATTCTACAAAAAGAATTTGAGTATTGCTCATATTGAGAAAAATAAATATAAGACTGTAGGTTCAAAAAACTTACCACATAGAAGTGCTGTTTATGCAGCCAAAAATCCAACTACTTGTGTCCTGTTGATTAATGCAAAACAAAACACACTAAATACTGTAGAAAATATGGTAGAAAACACACTACTAAATAAGAGTAGAAACCATGGTTATAAAAATCATCAGCACATCCCTTATGTGGCAAAACGAGGAGGATCCAGGGAAACACAAAGCAATAGTTGTGATCACAGAAGTCAGGTAGGAAAAGCAGTCTAGAGTCTTCGTGGAGAGACGGGGCAGCTGGCCAGTGCTGCAGGATGCGAGGGGCTGATGGTGTCTCCCTACATCTCCCCACAGGGCAACACCTAACCAGCATTTCTAACTAAGCCAAAACCTTTAAAGCTTCCCAAATGTCCATGCTTTCGTTAAGACAGTCACACGATTGGTGAACAACATTTTAACAAAAATAGAACTGTGAATAAACTAGGGATTGACTCATACAAATCAAAATCCAGAGCCAAGCCATTAAAAATAATGATGAAAAACAAGTGAATGTAATTTAAAAAATAATCTTTGTACAGTTTTTACTTGATCACGTGAGTTGCCATTTGATTGGCAGCAGGTGACTTCTACACCACCAGGAACGTGTTTAGGCTGCAGCACAATTCCTAGCTGCCTAATATTTCACCAGCAAGGGCCAGCTGCAGGCAGGACTGGGATGTTCCAACTTTAGTCATTTAAAAGCAGCATGACGAGAACTTCGCTCCAAATTTTAAGCAAAAGAGAGTACTATTCCATGATCTGATGTGATGATCCAACTACTGAAATTCTAGCAGAATGCAGGAAGATTCACTGTGGAATGGCAACATGATCTGTCCTTAGTGTCCCAGAGAAAGCAATGAAGACACGAATCTGTACATTCAACTTATGTTCATAAAGTCCACTCTGGAGCTAAGCAATTACGTAAAGCTCTAGAAAACCATGAGTCAAGCAGGCATAGTTGCTACCCTCACAGAGCTTAAATAAAATGGTAAAACACTGTTTAAGATTACAGAAAAGAATGCTGATAGTAAACGTAATAAACAATCTGTCATTTTCTGTTTTCCACTACAGGCAAAATATTTCCATGACTCCTGTATCTGTCACTTGTCCTTTTCCAAGCAATAAGGTAACAGTATGAAGCAGGACAAGGGGTCAGCACCGCCCAGGCAAAGTCATCTCATTTCAATGGATCAGACGGAGGATGGGCTCCTCAAGGCCACACAACACACCATGTTGCTAAGACCCCTGTGCCAGAAGAACACTTCAGATCATCTAGAAAACATCCTAAAGTGGCAGGGGCAATCTTAGAAGTGCCCAGGAACTTCTAATTGCTAAAGTATACTGGAAAGAGAATGCTACTGATCAAAAATGTTATACTTCCTCCAAGATTCTGTCCATATTGAAAACAAAAATGTCTTGAATAGCTGTTCCAAGCGTTAAATAAAAGGCTGCCTGGGAACTTTTCAATAGATAGATCACGTGGATACCCTCTGAGGCCTCTGGTGAGTCATTATGTCATTAAAAGTGTGACAACCAGATATTATATACCTCCTGAAGAGATGTATTAGGAGGTACACAGCTCTATTTATAAAACACTTTTATTACCAAAAATTAATTTGAATCTAATCAAAATTCTAGCTCTAACTACCAGTTCACAGAATACAGTAGGGAATAAGAATACATATGAAATGATACCACAAGAACCCCATCAGCTAAATGCAGACTGTCGGACACTCTGTGGGAAATGTATACAAGCCTGGGGAAAGGGAAAGGGCTGCGATGAAGGAGACTGAAGATCCATGAACCAGATAAGTCTTCACTCAAATAATTAAACTTAAAATGCTTCAATTCAGAAAAAGTGGGAAGAAACACACAAGAGAATGGCAGAATACTGATAATTAAACTGTGTGTCAGGGTTCCAAAAGAATTCATTGAAGCATTTTCTATGAACGATCTTTTTTAAAAATCCACCACATGACTATGGTAATTAATACCCATAAACATTAAAAACAGAACAGGGATCCTCCATTCAGCCAAACAGATACTTTGTATTTTAGTGTGCATGTCTCTCAATGTGACACTGACTTTCTAATCTGAATTTAGTATTAAGTGGCGTGTGGCTATTTGAAGGCATCTCACTCGGGGGTGAGACTGGGCCCACTCAGACGCAGGCTAAGAGAAGCTGGTGTCCAAGTGACATGAAAATCCTGGCAACCCCTGGCAACTAACACATTGTGTTCTCAGCACCCTGCTCACGCTGCTGCCTGCCATCTTCTCTCAAGACCGCACTGGGTGTCAGGTGGGAAGAGCAGAGTGCTATGTTAGATCTGGGTTCTAGAAGGAGAGAACCCCAAACAGTGGAGATAGGCGCTCAGGATTACAAAAGATGCAAATATGAATAACCTATAGGCATAAAAAATCCAAATAACCCAAACTGGAAAAAATTTCTTAAAGTAAGAAATGTTGGTAGATAACGAAAATTATTACTTGGTATATAATAACAAAAGCACACCATAGCATTTAACTTTAAAAAAAAAGGAATGCTTCACAAGTGTATATGTCAACCCTGCATAGGGTCAGGCCAAGGGCTGTATCATTTCTAATTTTAGCACATGTGCTGTCAAAGTGGGCAACCACCATTTTTTAAAAAAACAATGCCTAACCCAGTAAGTACACAGCATCATTACTTTGAGATAGTAAGCCTATTGTATACTGTACAAATTACTGTCTTAGTGCCTGGCATACGAAGTACCTAACATTTTAGAATGAAGGTCAATGGAAAATAGGACTCACTACCCCAAATTCCTGTAAAACAGCTTTGCCTAACTGTATTTACTCTTCAAAATTCCAGTAACATTTTACAATTGAAGGGGCTTTGCATTCAATTCCCTCATCATCTTGAACACGGTGGAATTAAGGCAGAAGGACAAGGTGAAAGACCCAAACTAGGAGCGACAGTATATGTTAGCAGGTTTCGGAAATCTTCTGCTGATAGTTTTCAATCAAAATACCTTTCCAAACAAACATTTTTCACTAATTAGATTTCATAATAGTTCATAGCTTAATCTACTAAATATTTGTTAAATCTAAAAAAGAAATATTAATTAAGACCCAGATTTATATAAAATATAACAATTATCTTACCAGCATGGTGCTCTGACAGTAGGCATGGGTATAGACTTTTCTATGATTTTCAAGTGGAAATGTAAAATATATTTTATTGGACTCCTATAAAAAGAAATAAAACATTCAAAATAGATATAATGCTATAATGAGAATGAGTAATTTCATCATTCAAAAATACAAATAAAACAAATTAATTATTCTATCTTTTGTGCTGTTAAAAAACAATATTCTAGGAATGGGAGAAGGAAAACAAAGAGTTAAGTAGAAAAAGTAGATAAATACTTTGTAGTTCTGAATTTGTCCTAAAAGTACAAGGATATATACTTGCAATATTTGTGATTTTTTTTTTTTTTTTGTCTTTTAGTTACAATCAAATATATCTTTTTAAGCTCTGGTTACTAAAGAGATCCAGAAACGCCAACCTCACAGCTATAAGTACCACTATCATGTCAGAGTATGATCCTGAGATGCATTTCCCAAAAACAAACAGTGAGCAAAGAACAATTCCTTAAAGAAATAGCTGATTGAAGCTCTGGGGCAGGAAATGAGCTGAAATGCCTCGTCACCGGAAATAGCGAAGAAATCATTAAAGACAACGAGGGACCAAGAAACAAACACAAAGTGGCTCCCACTGGGCCAGCACAAGCAGTTTAGCATCAGCAGAGTGAAACACCAATACATCTAAATCCATGAGTTCATAAAACACAGGGGAGGGAGCCGCTAACGGTCACTGATGGGCCAACTCACTGTCCTGACGACCAGTAAAGATAGGCATGAAACAGATACCTAAGCGACTAGCATTTCTCTGTTTCTCTACAACTGCTTCCACTTTTGGAAGTGAGTAGATACAGAAAAGTTTTTCCATACAATAAACCAACAAAAAAGGATAGTCTTAGGCAAATTAACGACTTCAGGCACTCCTCATCAATAGCTGCTGCCATCACAGAAAGAGATTTTTTAGCAACAGAAAAGGCTGAGTCTACGCAAGCATCAGGATCCCATTGCTACATCCTAGTTGAAGCTGCTTCCCTATGCTAAATGACCACAGGAATAATTTTAGCAAATCGAGCCTGAGGGAAACAGTCATGCACAGCGGACTTCTGTCAACAAGTATCAAGGAAAAAGTGAGAGTAGAGGAAGCACTGAAGACTAAAGAGCAGTAGGAGACACGTCAGCCACGGGACAAGCTAACAGACTGAAAAAGAAAACAAAGAGAAGTGTATGAGAAAACTGGAAACATGAACACTGACTAGGTATTTATTATTATAGAATTATTATTGTGTGGAAATGGTACACGGTAATCTCCATAAAGAGCCTTGCACTTCTCCAGATGAATACTCAGGATAGTTTAAAGCAATCCACTGCAGGTGTACTCACATTGTAAGCCACGTAGGTCCACCTGGACACTTTTACCGGAACCCACATAGACGTCCCTTAAAGTGAAGGAAGTTAATTTACTTGCAGGTTAAACATTAAATCGCCTATTTTTTGAATCCTGGTGAAATACCTCTTAATCACAACAAAGAAGGGGTTTCCAGAATACTATTTCAAGAGAAAACCCAGAAACGCGTTGTCTTTACACTTGACAGCAGCATTCAAGGCGCATAAATTGCAAAGGGTCTACTGACATCTTTAGCCATGAAGCATTACCAACACTAGGAAATAAGTATTTTATTCCCCAATCCAGTGGCATTCAATTAAGTAAAGTGTATCAGGATTGTCCAGGTGGTTGACCATTTTTTTGTCCTTAGTTGTGCCACACACAAAAGATACAATATAGTTAATGTACATATATCAGTACTTAAAATGCCTTTAATTTTTTTTCATTATAACTTTTTTTAAAAATCAAGGGCAAAATGCAGTGAGCTACAAGTTGGACATGCCTGGATCAGGTATTACGTTTCACAGCAAAATTTCTTCCCCCACATTTTATTGATATGTATACGTGCAAAATTCAAGGTTTACAATGAGGTTGGGCATTTTGTGCACATTCATATCTTGTCAAGGTGACATGGGCTTTCCCACTCTCCTTTTGTCCCTCCCCCCTACCCACCCATCCCTCCCTCCTCCCCAACCCCATCCCTCTCTTTCACTTTGTCTTTCGTCTTATGTTCCAAAGGAGTTGTGACCTGGGTCTCTCATATCAGAGAGACCATTCAATGTTTCACTTTCTGCTTCTGACTCACTTCACTGAGCATGATGTTCTCAAGTTTCTTCCATTTGCCTGTAAAAGCCTCCACGCTATTGGACTTTATAGATGCATAGTATTCCACTGTGTATAAATACCACAGTTTGTGTATCCACTGGTCTGTTGATGGGTATTTTAGTGACTTCCATATTTTAGCTATTGTTAGTTGTGCTGCTATAAACATGGGCATACATAGATCTCTGCTATGTGTTGTTTTGGCCTCTTGGATATATTCCCAGAAGGGATGTCGCTGGATCAAAGGGGATATTTATTTCTAGTCTTTTGAGAGCTCTCCATACTGCTTTCCAAAGGGGTTGTACAAATTTACATTCCCACCAGCAGTGCAGGAGGGTTCCTTTCTCCCTGCAGTCCCGCTAGCACTGATTGCTATTTGAATTGTTGATGTAGGCCATTCTCTCTGGGGTGAGATGGCATCTCAGATAAAGTGCTTATCACTATAATACACAGGGAGCTGAAGAAAAGTAAGCCTACCAAAATAAAGGATCCTACTGAAAAGTGGGCAAATGAAATGAAGAGACAGTTCACTCATGAAGAAATGCAAAAGGCCAATAGATACATGAAAAGATGTTCAACATCTCTAGCCATAAGAGAAATGCAAATCAAATCACGGCAAAATTTAACCAGCCAAAGATATGCTTGGTAACCCAAAGGAAGACCAAAGAATCAATGGTATTAAGAAACGGAATGATACCAAAAATGATACAGTTCTCATTTTGTGTGAATGTCAGGGACCAGATATGTAACTCTACAAAAATCCATAGGCTCAAGGTGCAATTCAGTGGTAGAGAGCTTGCCCAGCCTGTGCAAGGCCTGAGTTCAATCCCCAGCATCAAAAAACCAAAACCTCTACTCACTATTTGTCATGTTATAATTAGCATGTTTTTATCAGCATCTTATGACCTAATTTTCCACTGTCTTCTTTCCCAACCAAGAACCCCATCAGTACCATGACAGCAAAATGAAGAAAATATCAGGATCAAAATACTTGCAGTATCATACTTTCAAAGACTTCTGTCTGCTAATAATAAACAATGATAAACTATATTATTACCAACCTGTTAAGTCAGAAATTATTGATGGATTTTCCTCAAAATGTTTTGCTGGGTGTCTTATAAAGTGATGATTCAAAACTGACAATTTCTTCTTGGAATTCTGAGTTATCTAGAAAGAGCATTTGTACATTCTGTATTATTTTAGAGTGCAGATGATTCAATGAAACATTGTTTCAAGTAATAATGACAAGAGGCAATATCTATTTACTCTAAGCCAGTGCTGAGGAAGTGCATAACATGTAATGAACTCATTCATCACCCAGAGACCTCCAAGGAACAACCTCTCCACCTGCATTTTAAAGATGACAAAACTACAACACAAAAAATGTAAGGAACTTCTCTAAAATTACAAACTACAATACAAAAAATGTAAGGAACTTCTCTAAAATTACACCACTCTTTAAAAATAGGGGCAGGGATTCAAACCCAAGCCTTCAAGCTCCACAGTTTAAACCTTTTGATCACACAGGAGTGCCTCAAGTAACAGTTAGTAAAGTACTATAAAGAGTTCAGATTCAGAACAGAACCTAAGAAATAGTCTGCTCCAGTGACTCCAAATCACTGATTTCCATACTCAGGCTAGATCCAAGGAACCACCAGCCCTAGAAAATGCATAAATTACCAATGCCCTTTCTTGGAAACTACTTTCCTCACTACATACTAGTATTGGAAAAACATGGCTTCACTTACTAGAATTAATTCTATATTCAATTTTTAAAAATATAGTTGTGACTGATTTGGGACAAGGTTTTCCCTAAATCTACCACGTGTCAGTTTTCATAAAAACTGATCTTGCAGTTTTAATAGCTTCTATTACTACATCTAGTCGCATTCTCTCAAATAGACTTAAAACTTTTGCCACATTAAGCCTCACACTTAAAATACCAATGAACCAAAATGTGCTTGTGTACGATGACCAACTCACAGTGTGAGTTCAAGGAAGTTTATTTATTTCAATAAATGTATTAATTTAAGAAGAAATCATCTAGCTTAAGATTTGGTGAAGCACCGAATAGTAACAAATGAGGGAAGGAGAATCTATGATTCTCTCTGATTGTATCTGCTCAGCTTTGTGAAGCAGTAAGGGAAAAATGCAGACTCTTGGCTATGCCTCTCATAGAGTAACCATGGGCACAGCATCCATGTATAAGGACGAGGAATACTGGCTTCCCAATGATCTGGAGTCTGTAGGAAAGAGACTCCAAAACATCTGGGCTGTAATTCTTTGCTATGATAAAAAAAGAACTTAAAAAACAATTATTCCTCTAAGAGGATGCACAGTTCTCAAGAGATTTCTAAGGAGCACGGAGACACTGCAAGATGACGGAGGTAAAGGCTGCTTAAGAGGAGTAAAGGTAGAGACTTCCGGTCAAGATGGCAGCTGAGTAACAGAGCAGCACAATGACTTCTCATGGACCCACTTAACAAACTGAGAATATAGTCAAAAAATGCCTGTTCAGTGTAGCTAGGACAGGGAGGAGTGCCCCAACAATTGAAAGGAGGCCAGGGGAAGATCAGAAAGCCTGAAGGGATATTGGAAGCGGGGCAGAAAAAACAGCAGCTCAGGAAGCCGCCGCAGGCCAGCTGTGAATGGGCTGCAGCAAGCATCGCACAGGGAGAAAAGCCAGCTGAGCCTGGAACCTCTGGCTGCAGAGGAAGGAGCTCCCCAACAGCTGAAAGGAGGACACAGGAAGGTCAGAAATCCTGAAGACCTAGAGAACAACGGCAGCTGGCTGAGTGCAGCCCTGAGCTGCCGCATCTACAGATGGAAGAAAGCCTGGAGACTGGAACCTCAGGCCACAGTAAACATGGATTCGGAGAAGTGGGAATTGACAGCAGCTGGCAGCCCTAGCCTTCAAAAAATGAGCCTGCTGGTAGGGTATACTACAAATGCAATGCAAGCTCCCCTAGGAAAGGCCTCCTGGAGCCTAGATCAAAAGCAGTGCTCAGTAGCCATAAGAGGCAATGCTGTAAGCAGAGGCCATTTTTTAAAAAGAGCCCAAGACTGAACTATTTAGAGTAAAAGAAAGCTCAGAAGAGCACATCAGGATTGGGGGGGAGGGGGGGGGAGGGGTTCTCTCTTAAACAGTGCTTAGGAAGAAACTGGCACAAGAAACAGTTGTGGAGAGGACAGAAAGGCCACCAACCTCCAGAAGAGCTAGGGTACAGTGGGAGCGTCTCCAAGAGTGGAGCGTCCCACTCTCAGGGGAGGGAAGGCATGACATGCGGGAGAGCTTTGCTGGGCTGTATAAGACCCCTCAGAGGCCATCAGACTGTTAGCTCCTCCCTCACTGCCTACTCCAAGCACAGAACTCAGTGGAATTTCAGCTTTCCCCCAACACTCTCATACTCATTCAAAGAAACCTCTTGGCTAGATCTTTAAAGTGAAGTCCCTCAATAACAGAAACATGGGAATAAGACAACACAATAGGACACGCACAGAGATGTCTGAGACCCCAGAAACTCGTGTCATGGGCTCTGAAACAGTGAAACTCACAGGGAAGAAAGTCAAAAGCAAATAAATGAGCCCAACAACCAATTCAAACAAGATATGCTCAAAGAAATGCAAGCATTGATCGGTGGGCTTACAGAGGAACTTACTAATCAAATAATGTTCCTCATGAAGACAAAGCTCACTGAGTATACAGGAGCCACAAATTTAAAAAAATGACTGAGGTAAATAAGGAAATGCAAGATATGAAGGAACATTTTAATAGAGAAGTGAAAATTTGGAAAAGAAATCTCGCTGAAATTCAGGATATGAAAAATACATCTGAAAGCAGGGGAAGGTGACTTGAACACTGTGACAACAGAATTTCCAACCTTGAAGTCAAGGCTGAGGAAACAAATGCTGTAATTAGGCACGACTCCAAAATCAGAAATGAGCAGAGTAGGTGGATACAACATCTGATAGATGATTCAAAGAGAACCAATCTCAGAATTATGGGTGTGAGAGAAAGAGCAGAAGACAGCACAGAAAAGTTTAAAGAATTTATTCACTGAAATAATGCAAGAAAATTTCCCAAGTCTAGAAAAAGAAATTAATTTTCAGGTACAAGATGATTATAGAATACCAAATAACCTCAACCAGTAACAAGACTTGCCATTACATATCATAATCAAAACCTCAGAAATACAACATAAAGAGAAAATATTAAAAGCAGCAAGAGAGAAAAACAGATATTATTCTACCAAGAGAAACCCATTCCAATTACCACAGATTTCTCAATGCAAGCTTTAAAGGCCAGGAAAGTCTGCAGCAAAATCTTTCAAGCTTTAAAAGATAACAAATGTCAACCCAGGTTGTTTTATCCAGCAAAATTATCCCTGAAAATTGAAAGAGAAGTAAAAATTTCTCATGACCAAGAATCCCTAAAGAAATATGCAACCAGCATTACAGAAAATACTGGAAGGAATCTTTGAGAGAGACAGAGAGATAAGCAGCATCAAAAAAACATGGAGGAAAGGAAAAATCTAAAGAGAAAGTATAACAAAAAAAGACGATTAGGTAAATAAAATAATAAACCAAATTAGGGAAAATATTAGTAATTAGTGAAATGTGAGTAAATAGTTTAAAGATCTGAAATAACTAAGCATGCCACTATACCTATTGCTTTAAGTAAAATGTACTTACGCGTTATATTTGAGTTCATTTAATATAGCAATTCAATATAGACGTTAGTTCATTTAATGGAGCAATTCACTTAATCAATCGGTCTTGGATGTAAGTTTATGCTAAGAAAACTGATGTAATGATAACCTGAATGTCTTGAATATGCAAACATTTACTTTCAGTACTCAGCTAAGGAATATGAATTTTAACTTCTCTCTTCTTCTTTCTCACATTTTCTAGCCTTATGAATTCCATTGTTATAGTTCTTTTCTTATGTGGACTGGCGGGTGAGGCCATGTTAATGAATCTCAACAAAGATACAGTAAGGTACAGAAAGAAAGAACTTTCAGCAAATAGCCCCAATAAAGGGCTCTGCTGGACGCAGAAAAGAGGCATCAAGATATGGCCACTGTGGCCCATTCTAGGGTTGGGAAGCTGAGCTAAATAGTGGTGATTTGAGCGATGAAGTGAGTCAGACGCAAAAGACGAAATATGTTCTATATCACATGGTTTCTCTGATTTGAGAAACACAGAATACAGGTATTCTGTAGAACAAAATGGGTGTGATAGTGGGAATTATGGAGGGATGGGGAAGGTGTGGGCCAGGTGTGGGGAAGGGACTGTAATGTCAATGTCATATATATGTGTACAAAATACTCAAGTTCATTGTAAACATTATGTATCACATATATATATATATTAATAAAAATGGTGGAAATTTTTTTTAAAAATTAAAAAGAGGAGTAATGGTATTTGTTTCCCAAGGCATGAAAAAAAAACTTAACAACCTCTCTGAAGTGTGTTGAACTTGGCATCTGCCGTACTGGGCTGCAAGCAGACAAGAAAGAGATGACAGAGAATGTAAAGGACACCTCAATTCCGTGTGTTCTGCCAATTCAACAACCTGGACAACCACAAGCTTAAAGAGTTTACACTGTGAAATCTCACCATGGAAAAGGTCCAACTTGTACAAGTACACAATTCAAGTCCTCAAGAGCCTAGGCTTGCATATTTTAATCTTATCAGAAAGCTAAACCCACTTTTTTTTAAAACATGGCTCAAAGACATCTAGTAAGATAGACATTTATAATACTAAGAAAAAAAATCTTTTAAATAGCTTGTAATAAGTTATTTTAAGTCTAAAAAAGAAGTTCTTCACAACAAATGTTTACATGGTGAGGGGTAGCACCGGGGGAAAACTTAAAGGATCCTTTATTCCCTCTTTAGTTATATGAGGTATTAATAGTGGTCATAGTATTATAAAATATATATAGTCCCATTTTGAAACGAATTAGCATTGATACAACATATAAGCTTCTATTTTGTCAAAGAAAAATACACATTAACCCTTTTAATAAAAGATTTTCACAGGGATGCAATAATTTTTTAGTTTAAAAATACATACTTGTTTAGTATCAGCATCAATAAGATCAAAAAATGCTCGAACTGTAGTCAACTGCAATTGTTTACACCTAAAAAATAAAGCGTTAGAAATAAAACCTTATTAGAGTATGTACTTTTTGATCCAAACTTTCAATGATCCTGTATTTAGTGAAATACTTCAGTTATTTTAATGCTGTATAAACTAAAAACCTATTTAAATGAGGCCCCATTCTCACTCAGCATGTACTTTAAAGTCAAAACCTAGAAAAATAAAGCAAATTCAGTTTCCCTGGGTGTCTGTCAGCAGCACCGTGGGAGCCCTTCTGTGTTCTCTAGATCCCATTCCCTTCCCTAGTGCCTAGATACACTCATGTGCCCCATCTTTCACAGACAAGGCAGCTTGCATAACTGGCCAACAGTCAGAAGAGAACCTTTAACTAAACATACAGAGGTCTTTCTTTTTTTGTTCCATATTTAATCTCTCATTTTTAAAATTTATATTAATGTTACTCCAGTTCCTATATGTTCTCCTGTATCTTCTTCCAGGGCAGTCATTCCTATCGTATGAACCAAATCTAAATATGGTGACTGGGCAGGAGCTCAGCAAGTCCTACCAGAGTACATTTGTTTCCGCCTAGCCACCACCAACTCTAAAAATTTTGGTATTTGACATCAACTTCATTTGAGACTGATGCTACTAGTTCTTTGGGAGACTGTCAAGGGAGCCTTGGTTAAACAAAGTCAAGAACTAAGTTTAGAGGCCTAAGCCCCAAAGTGAGCCTTTCCTTCACAAGCTTATTTATGGCTAACATATTAAGAAAGCTGACCTTGTTGATGACTGATAAGAAAAGAGAACCATGAGAAATCATAGAACAAGCCACGTGAACCTACCACACAATAGAGAGGTGGTCTGTTGAGACCCAGGTCTTAGGCACTGCTGAACTCTAAAAAGAAAGAAAAAATGGTGAACTTTGTAAAGGCACATTTGTTATCCTCTGAAAGGTTCGAAATGCTCATAAGCTACCACTTAGAATTACATACCATTGGTTTCACTATTTATGACAGTCTTATTGACATTTTAAAATCACATGCTCTTATAAAAGGTGATTCTAATATATTAAGATATTCCTATGTAAAATAATGCAACCCTCTAAATGGCACTACTGATTTGTCAAACTTAAAATACCCTTTAAAAACAAAGCATCCAGAAATTCTACATGGAAGTTTTTAACTTAATATCTAACATTTGGCATTTGATGCTAACTTCTCTTGACGCTGATGCTACTGGTTCTTTGGGAGATGATGCTACAGATTGTCAAGGGAAGGTTGGTCAAACTGAGTCAAACTGGCTCAAGTATAGAGTTCTAAGCCCTAATTAATCTTTGTTCCACACACATATTTATTTATGAAGAAAGTACTAAGAAAGCTAACAACTGTTAAGTGCCAAAAACAATAATGTCTAACTTCAACGTCTAATGCAACTTTTTAATTACTTTAAGTCAGAGTTTATGTAATAAACTAAAATATTCTGGCAATTTTAGTTTTGATTATCATTTGATAGACAAGTGAATTCTTAATCAAGGATGTACCTGAGAAGTCAACTCTTTAAAAATAATTATTCAAGTTGGAATATCTAGTCACAATTCTTTAACTATCAAATCCAGGCCTATTTACGTTGAAAACAATCTCTAGATGATCAAGATATATAGCTCTGGTTAGAAGAATCATGGCAAAGGGCTCCTAACTGCTGGCTGAAGGAAGGCTTCATGGTAAAGCCACAGTCCTCTTTCCCAGCTAGAGCTCCTAGCCCGTCAGGAAGCAACCTTGAGGTGACAGACACCCAATCACACGCAGCAGGGGCTCATTAGGTAAATCTGATTCTACTTTTCATTGTATCTCTCTCTGCACCAAAGACACAAAGAGCTGCCTTCTCAGATCTGTCAAAACAAAATGAAAATAGGAGACAAACAACACAGATGCAAGAAAACTCACACAGGCATAAAATGCCTCTTTAATAAATAAAGCCTACACACTAGGAAAAATGAGGTGTGTACAACTTCTAACGAGTAATTGTCAGACTTGTACTCTGTAAATAATAATGAGTTTCGAGGTGCTGAATTTATAAGCACAGATATATTTAGGGATTGTACTGACAGCACACAGAAAAATTAACACAACTAGAATCCACTGATGTTTTAAGAAGGTATCAAATGCTCAGCAGAACCACCCCCAGTAGGCAGCATTGACCGTCACCAAGAATATAAAACTGGCTTCCTCTCCTAGAGTAGCAGGGAAAGGCGACACCAATAAAAAAGGTAGCTGCTTGTGGCCGCCACAGTGAAAGCTGACAAATGCATCATTCTCTCCTTGGACAGCTGGGCTCTCACTTACTCTCTTGGCCTCTCCTGCGCAAGGGGTAGCCACATTTTCTCTAATTTTGTGGAAGAAGCAACCCTTCTGGCCTGATGCTCTTTCAATTCTTCCATCCCTTGGCTCGAACCATGAAGGCCCACCCCAGTGACCCTGGCAGGAAAGTATTCAAGATGGGATGGCTACTGACATCGTGGGTCCTTCAGCAGACAGAACTACCACCCACCCAAATGCTATTTTCCTAGGCCAGTCATGTGAGGAAAATTTCAACTCCTATTTATTGCATTTAAGTGCCATGAACTGTGTTTGAGTACATTATAGCAGATTAGCCTACCCTAAGACAATTACGCTCCAATAAATAAAGGTCATGAACTATTCTTGAGAAATTCATTCGAAAAGTGTTACTTCTTAATTATTTGTTAAAAGTGAACATACGTGAAAGTGACGAAAGACTGTAGAGTACCTGGTAGCTCAACACACACACACAGAGACACACAGACACACACACACACACACACACACACACACACAGGGTTATACTAAACACAGGTATACACAAATTAAACAGGTTATACTAGATAGTTCTGATAAAAATCTACATATGAAGAAATATAAGTGGTCTAAAAGCAACATCCTCTCAAATGACCTAAGTTCTTTAAAAGATAACCCTTAGTCATGTTACAGGCCAAGTCTAGGAAATAAGCTATACTAGTATTTATATGACTGAATCGTTCTGTGTTTACTAAAGAGATGACACTTAGGTTTTCGAGGGCTTTCAGTAAATAAATGCCCAAAAAGTTCCACACCAGATGCCATGACTCACACTACCAATAATAAATGAAGTTTAAGAGACTTACCAATTTAACATTAAAGTTGTCCTGGCTCCATTTTAATTCATTCAGTTATGAGAAAACGATGGATAGCAAAACAGCATTATGATTTTGACTGAGTGCGACAAGCACTGACTAAAAGCCTATTTAACGAGTGAAGAGCAAGCTAGGGATGGGCAACACGTGAGTTCAACAGAAGACAAACCATACAGCAGCGCCTTCCCACAGCCACAGGGGCAGGCCGACCCCGCCTTCCCATGGCCCTCCTCAGGGCAACAGGCGCAGGCCACCCCGGTTCTGTGGACTGTCTCCTTAGCAGTAAGTTCTATTTATAGGGTATGTGTATTTGAAGTCAAGATGTTAAGATCTTCACCTAAGACTTGGAGGTTGAGTATACAAGAGGGAAGTTCTAAAAGCAAATGAGTTCACTGTGCATCAGTTGTCTGTATTTGATGGCCTAGCAGGAAAGGAAAATTAGCAAATTAATCAGAGTTCTATTTACCCTTACCTATCAAAGCTAATTACTTCACTCACAGCTCACTCAAGGGAAGCACACGGGAGCACACGGTGTGTTTGGCATCCCACTAAGGTGGTATCCCAAGTCGTAGGCAGGTAGAATCAGATTCCCCTGTGTTCCATCAACACTTTCTCAGTGACTGCTCTAAGCAATGGCAGGTCTTACTGTGGAAAATAAACAACTGCTCCTCTAGGTGAGTCATTCTTACAAGGTGGCTAAGGTCCTTTTCACTTTCTGTGGAGATAAACCCCTGTGTCTCCGCCCTCCTGACACACTCATTTTCAGTTCCTCATGTTCTCTCTTGCATATACCCCGCAAGCACACACCGCAACTCAGCACTTCCCAGCAACTACATTTTACGTCTCTTGGCACATTCCCATGTGTTGCTATATTACGATTTAAGTAGAATCTCAAAAAAAAAAAAAAAAAAAAATTACCACAACAGATAAGGCACTGGTATGATGGCTCAGTTTTGGTAGAAAAGTTAGTCCTGAACGAACTTGGTAATCCCGGAATCCTCCAGCCACAGAAAGTGTGGTTAAGTTAATGTGTCGAGCATTCAGAATCCAATAGTTGTTTACAGTCATGTAAAAATCTGGTAAGAACACAGAAAAAAAAAATCAAAGAAGCATTGCAAAGTAAGTCATGCCCTTTAACACTATCTACAAAATTAATTGTAACTGAATTTCCCTTCACCTATGTGGCTGTAAAAAATGGGCTAGTCCCATTTCTCTATTGTGAGAAAAATCAGTATCTTTATAGGCATCTCACTGCCCATTCAATGAGTGCAAACAGTAAGTTACTAAAGGCAAAAGTGAATTAAAAGAAAACCGCCATACAAACTTGCTTTTCCAAGTCCACATGTAAACATCCTACATTCTATAAGGATGATGTTTCATGAGTCAGCTAATGTACCATGAAAAGAAAACCCTAAAATTCTTCCAGTTTACTGTGTTAAAGAGCTGTCAACAGTCACGGTGCTAAGTTTATGGTATATGCATACATTCAAAACCATCAAATTGTATACATTAAATACATGTGGTTTTTTATAATCCCTTCCCCTCAATAAAGCAGTTTTTCTTAACAGAGCTGCAGACCACCCCCATCATGACATTATCCTTATTTATGAGGGCTTATCAACCGTGCTGTGGTCAGCCACCACCACACACAGTACTGCTTAAGTTCTCACAAGGGAATCCATCTAAACAGTGCTACTGATTTAATTTTAGGATTATGCTCCTCTGAAAAACCTCAGACTGAGGGTTCTACCCATCAAGTGTAACGAGCAGCTCAAAGGGAAGAACTGCAGACGTTTTACTTTGTCTGTGGAAGATAAGAACACTAGTCAAGGATTACTAAATCAAGACCACAGTAGAGGAGTTGTTTCTTTTTCTGATCATCAAAATTTAATGCATTCTTGTCCTGGCATTTGATCCCACTTAGGTTTTCAAACGTTCAGCATGTCATGTCTAAAGGCCTGCACTGAAGTCCCAGAAGTGTTTTCGTAGCCTGTCACCAGGCTGACTGAGTTCTAACTTCTGGAGGTCCTGGACAGGATTACCAATAGGAAACACATGCCATATGTCTAGATACTTAAAAGTAAAAAATCTGGCTAACACACACTTAAGTGCATTTGCTATTCCCACCTAGAAAAATATATTATTGAAATAACCAAGAAGGCACGTTAGAATTAAGAATTTTCAGACATCTCAAAATTGCCCACTGGTCCATGGGAGGCCAGGAAAGCAGATCTGTGGCCCACTGTTACCTCCTCTATCTTCCCAATTCCACTGTGCCCTGCATAGGACTGCCTGTGTAAACATACAAACTCTGTGGGCACTTTCTGCAGAGCCAAAGCTAAAACTCAGAATGGAACATGCCTGCCCTCAGAAGAGCAAAGCCAGGTAACAAGTCCACAGGCCCCCGAATACAGCTCGGGGTGTGCAGGCAAGGCAAACCCGAAGACTTGGTCACTGGAACCATGGTCTAGAGGTAATGGCACTTCCTGCCACGGCAGGTTGCACAGCACGCCAAGCCCCCGAGGGACATAGCAGGGGTGGGACTCAGGAAGTACAGACCCCAGCGCAGGCCTTTTTCCCTACTTACAGATAGCACAGGCTTCACTTACACTCCATTCCCAACTATAAATAGAAAATCTACTCTGAAAGCCTTTTGGATCTGTTTCCCAGAAACTTAAAATCCACAACTGCTTAAATTAATTTTTTTGCCATTCTAATTCTGACTTACTTCAAAAAATAAAAAAAAAACAGAATATATAGAAAAGAGGCTTACCAGCCATAAGAAGGGCACCCTGGCCCTAGGAATCACTGTCAGCCTAATTGATTTCCCAAAGAATATTTTAAAATGTATTTTGAGTCATTCTGATTCAACCTGTAACTCAGGTACATTACTATAACACAAATTCATATACATAAACCATTAAAAATGCAATAACAGACAAGGTGCACAAATTGTGGAAACAAGTAATACCACTTTTGGCCTCTGACTTCTTTTAAACCTATGGTCTTCTATGACTATGAAAAGTATAAAGAAGATGAAATAATTTTAATAACAAATTTCAAAATTTTCATTAAAAGGTTCCTACAGGCAAGGTTTTCAACATTAAAAAAGTCACACTTTGCAATAAGTACCGCTGCATCAGACACTCCTGGCAAAGAACTTCCTACGTGGCACTGTTACGATTTTAAGGTGGGCACTTTAGAAAACCATTTGTGTTGGAGTCACTAGGGTACATTTCTTAACTATAAGCAAAATTTTCACCAAAATTAAACACAATGCAAATCTTAGTAGGCAAGAAGTTATATAAATTTACTGGCCAGGAAAAAGGAATCCTTCTGAAGAGTTCCTTCAGTTTATATAATATTCCTGCAAGCAGTGAAGCAGAGAGGTTACTTTTAACCAAACTTGAGGTGGGAGGCACTAATTCCTATTCTGTGACATCATCACAATTTGAAAGCATTATAAACTCCTACAGGGCAATGAAAATGTCCTGCCCCCTAACCTTACTCAGTTTTATTTCATATATACAGTGATTTACATCAGTAAACAGCCACAGAATCTGTTCAAGCTAACAGCATGGGCCCAGCCGCAACTCTGCCAGGGGCACATATTGGCTCTACTATTTTCTGGCCATAAGACTTTGGGCAAGAACTTTATTTAAACCAGGGCAGTGGCATGCACATATAATCTCAGCTATGTGGGAGGCTGAGGCAGGAAGATCACAAGTTTGAGGCCAGCCTGAAGAAATTTAATGAGATTCTGTTTCAAAAGAAAAAAATTATCTTAACCTTTTTGTCCTACCCATAAACATAATAATAGTACTATCTCAGAAGATTGCAGTATCAACTAAATCTGTTACTACATCATAGAAAGTTCTTAACACAATGTCCAAAAGACAGTAAGAACTTGATTAGGTATTAACAATTCTACCTCCCTACATTGATACTAATACATACATATGTGTATGTATATATACATATACACATACTTTTTATCAGTGGTCCTAGAGATCGAACTTAGGGCCTTCACACTGAGCTATATCCCCAAGAGCATTTTCATCTCTGATTATGAGACAGTGTGTCACTAAGTTCCTCAAGCTGGGCTTGAACTAGTAGTCCTCCTGCCTCAGCCTCCCAGAGTACTGGGACCAAACGCCTGTGCCACCGGCATATAAAGTTTACACACATCTTAAGTGATAA
The DNA here is from genome assembly GCA_004027205.1 of Ctenodactylus gundi. Taxonomy (NCBI): domain Eukaryota; kingdom Metazoa; phylum Chordata; class Mammalia; order Rodentia; family Ctenodactylidae; genus Ctenodactylus; species Ctenodactylus gundi. The sequence goes on from PVKB01002119.1 coordinate 294,098, forward strand.
TGAATAAACTGTAGAATAAACTGAAGTCTTATATCTGGGTATTATAAAACACACCAACCATGTTAATGTTAAGATGATATGGAAAGAGACAGCTGACAGTATTTGGAATTATGAACCTAAAGTTGAAAGCCACAAAGATGGTCATAACTGGACACACTGATGTGCAGCTGCGCAGCTCCATGCAGAGGGAAAACTGCAACTCACTCAGGAACCGGTCGTCAGGATTTGCTTCCTTAAAGCTGAGCGACAGGTACATTTCCACTGACGTAGCAGTACCCACCTGTAATGTAACGGTCTAGCGGCATCACAGGAGCAACGTGAGGTGTGGCTTGTGTAATAAGAAGATTTATCAAATCCTGTTTAAAATTCTTCAGTGTAAGAAGTGCTCTTGCGACAAGGCCACCCATGGAGTGGCCAATTATTGCCACACTTTTTGGAGCAAACTCTTGCCCCTGTTTAAAAAAAAATAAATCACAACAGCATAATTAAGGCTTAGCATCATATTAAACATTTCTTTTTAAATATAAGAAGTTAAAAATTAAATTATATCTATAACCTCCTATCATAAGATACTGAACTAAATTTTCATAGAGTTTTAATTTGTATATATAGACCATTCTGTGTTTCGCCATTTTTAATGGTCATACTTTGGTTTTCAGAACAAAATCCAAGCGGTTGGTCTACACAACCCGTTTGCACCACTTGTTATATGGCATGTGACCTGAGGTTCGATTACCCTTGGTGTACAGGACAGTATTAGAATTTATTAATAAATCAGACCATCTGCATGAAGATATCACAGAAAAGGCTAAGACAATTACAGCTGCCACAGCACTCCAATACTTCATTGTTGGTATCTCTACTGTACAGTTGGATTTAAAAATAAGCCAGCATTCCAAACATTTACTGACCACAAAAAATTTAAGTATTGCTTTTTCAAATCTGGGGAGAAATGTCTACTTAAGTATTTAATCCATTTATTATCAGGTTATTAGTTTTGTTTGCTCCCTATTGAGTTCCTTATATGTATTGATTAAAAAAAACTCTTGGTTTGTAAATATCTTCTCTTATTCCATGGGCTGACTTCTTACTCCTGTTGCACCTGCTGTACAGAAGCTTGTGGCTTGATAAAGACCCACCTACCCATTTTGCTTCTGCTGCCTGTACTTTCCACTCCATCCAGGTAATGGAATCATTACCACAAACAAGGTCCTGAAGTTTTCTCCCAATTCTCTTCTAAGAAAAGCTTCATGTTTCACATTTAAGTCTTTAGTCATTTTGAGTTGAAATGTGTGGAAGAGCCCAATTTCATTCTTTTGCACGTAGATACCCAGCTTCCCCAGCACCTTTGTTGAAGAGTCTTGTCCTTTCCCACCTATGTAATCTTGCCATATCTGTCAAGGGTAAGTTGACCCAAGTACCTCTGAATATATTTCTGGGCTCTTTCATCTTTTCTGTTGTTACAAATATGCCTTTATATTATTATCATGCTATTTTTAACTACTGTAGCTTTATACTGTATTTTAAAACAAAAATTGTAATGCCCCCAGCTTTGTTCTTCTTTCTTAGGACTGCTTTGGTTATTGAAGTTCTTTGTGGCTCCATATGAATATTTAGAACTGGTGTTTCATTTCTGTAAAAAAATGTTATTGGAAATTTGATAGAGACTACACTGAATTTTTAGGTCTCTGGGTATTATTGACACGCTAGCCATGTAACATATCTGAATCTATAAATATTGGGTATCCTTCAACTTATTTTTGCTTTTGTTAATTTATTTCACAAGTGTTTCATAGCTTTCAATATATTCCTTCACATCCTCAGTTATGTTTATTCCTAAGTATTTGATACTTTTTGGTGTTTTTATAAATAAGTTTCCCTAAATTTATTTTTTAAGGTAGTTCATTGCTAGTGTATCCAAACACAACTGATTTTTTTACATTGATTTTGAATCCTGCAAATCACTGAATTCACCTATAAAGTCTAACTGAATTGGTGGGTTGTGGTTGCTTTAGGCAACTTAGTTTCTTAAATACGAGATCAAGTCATTTGCAAACAAAGATAATTTTCCTTCTTTGAGTTGGATGCCTCTTTTGTTTTTCTTGTCTAGTTGCTCCAGCAGGTACTTTCCGTACCATGCCAACTAGACGTGGTGAGAGTGGACATCTTTGCTTTGCTTCGATCTCAGAGGAAAAGAATTCAGATATTTGCCACTGGGCATGTTGTCAGACTACTTCTAATGTTCCATTATTTTTTCTACACTGACACTTTAGCAATACTTCCTGTTTATGACACTGTAGCTTATTATCCTATCGGGAATTAATATTATACCACTTCACCAAAGAACTTCACAGCGGAATATTTCTATCAGCTTCTTACTCATCCCACTTACCAGTACTGTCACTCTTTTTCTAAGTAAGTTATAAACATCTTGTGTTGGGTCTGGTACTATGGCTCAACGCTAGAGCATTTATATTTGTCTAGCACGTGTGAGGCCCTGAGCTTGATCCCCAGTACTGCAATAACACACCAACACATCATAATCCTTTTTTTCTATGAAGAATGATCTAAATTTTGATTTTGAATCAGTTAAGAAAATTTGCAAAAAATGCCAGAGAGATTTCCCCTCTATGCTGTTCCCTTACCTAATGTCAACATTTTACATAACACCACCTAATTATCCCAATCAGAAAATTAACACTGCTGTAGCATTATTAAATAAACTGGAGATCTAATTTCAATGTCATCAGTTTCTGCACTAATGTACCTTTTCTATTTTGGGGTTCCGTGCAGCAGCCCAGCTTGTAGTCCCCTGATCTGGGACTGTTCTCCGGTCTTAGCTTATTTTATATGACCTTCTGAAAAGAACAGGTCAGGTTTTTTGTAGTATGCCTCTTTCAAATTGGGTTTTCTGAAGTTTTCTTATGATTAAAATGAGGTCGCATGCTTTCGACAGTAATGCCTCAGATACGATGTTACGTCATTTTGTGTATACCATGCCAAAGAGGTTTCTGACATTGGGTCACCCCAAGTATGTCTGATCGTTGGTATGCTATGCTTGGCTAAGATACCTTGCAACAAGTAAAGAGTAACTGTAAAGTGTGTTCTGTAAACTGTAAAGTTATTCCTTCCCTTTGTAGTTGATATTTTAGAAGTGAAACCCTGAGACTGTGAATATTCGCTTTCTCTCCCAACTGCCACCCACTACCTCTAGCTTATCTTGGTTGATCTTGTGTGTAGCAATTACTCTGTTGTTCCCCTAAAGGCAATTTTCTGTTTCCTCCTTTCTTCCTTCTGGTGACAAAACTACCTTATTCTGACAATGTCTTTACTTTGCTCTCAATTCGGAAGGACATTTTTGCTGGATATGCAATTTTAGGTTGAAGACATCCCCTCCCCCATATATGTACACACACATGCATGCACACACATACACATCTCTATTGAGACCTTTAAGGTGTGAGTCTGTTGTGTTTGGCTTTATTTCTAATAAAAAAAATTAGTGGTTAACTATTCATTTCACCTATAAGTAAGGAATTTTTCTCTAACTACTGCTTTTACTATTCTCTCTTTGGTTTTCTACCAGTTGACTTTGACATACTGAGATGTGCTTCTCTTGTCGCCGGGCGCAACCCTCAGGGAGCCTTCCTGGGCAGCGGTGGCACAGCCAGGCACCTCCCATTCTGAGCCCGTTCCCTCCCTTGCTCTCTTCTCTTCTGGGGCAGTACACGCTCAACTGCTGCCTGCTGTCTCCCGAGTTCCTAAGTCTCTGCCCTTTATCATCTGCGTCACTCGGCTTCCGGTTTACTAACCTGTGTTCAGATCCAGGGAGCTCTTCTGGAATGCTCAATTTCATTTAAACCATCGAGTGGGTTCTCTATTTCTAATAACACAGTTTTTATCCTGATTTTCCTATGATCTTGGTAGTTTCCATAGCCCTGCTGAGATGCCCTATCTACCTCCTTGTTATGTGCACACTCCACTTTAAACCCTGGCATCTGCTGTTATTTTTGAGGCACGTGCTTAAGCAATGTTAAGGTGGGTCCCAGAACATCCCAGTCTAAACTGTGTCATTTATGGGGTCTCAACTGAAAGCTCCTGTGCCCGGGTAGTCCCTTTCTCTCTAGGAGTCAAAACGCTGGATGCTGATGTCCTATAGCCTCTGGACTGTCACTTCAGCCTCCAGCTTCCGAGGAACTGTCTCCAAGGTCCCCAGGCGCCACCCTCCAGGACTCACATGACACCAGCCAGGGGAGAGTGCAATCCACTTCATCAAGTAGTTTTACTATATCCACTTTGTGTGGGCACAAAATGATTTTTACCTCTTTTACTGATCTTAAATTTCTTTAAACAACCACATTTCCTCTTCCATTCTTTATTTTTTTTTGTGAGACGGAGTCTTGTCGAGTTGCTCTGGCCGAACTCAAACTCACACTCTTCCTGTCTCAGTCTCTGGAAAGCTGGGATCACAGGCGTGTGCCATCACTACCACCTGCCTCACTCCCTTCCCCCACCCTGCCCTGTACAACCACTCTAGCACAGTGGTCCCAATTTCCAATTCTCTGCCTTCTTCAGCTCTGTGACATCAACATGCTCTGCTTGATTTTCACCTACTTGCCTCACAGTCTAGGAAGTGCTTCCGGGTGAAAGCCAGGGCAATCACAGAGCTTATGTCCCTCAGGGATGATAGTCCTTTGCTACTTGGTCATCTGACATCTAGAAACAGCTGCTTCAGATACACTGGCCAGTTTTAAAGATGCTTACATGTGCAGGGTCTACTCGGGTGCCACTTACTCAGTCACACAGATAAGCAGGTACCTGATCAAAAGTTTGAGGAAATGCATCACACTTCTAGTTTATACATAGAGTAAGTTGGGGCTGGAGGAATGGCTCAGCGGTTAAAGCGCTTGCCTAGCAAGCACTAAGTGCCCTAGTTCGATTCCCCAGCACCACATAAGCTGGGCATGGTGACGCACACCTGTAATCCCATCACTCAGGAGGCTGAGGCAAGAGGATTGCTGGCCCAAGGCCAGCCTGGGCTCTGAAGTGAGTTCAGGACCAGCCTGGACCACAGACTGAGACTCTTGTCTCAAAAAAAACAAAACAAAAAAAAAAAAACAGTAAGTTGGCCTACCAGATTCCTAGCAATCTGGGAGGCTGAGGCAGGAAGGCTGCAAGTTCGAGCCCAGTGTAGGCAAATTCACAACTTAGCAATACTCTGTCTCAAAATAAAAATAAACAATGGGAATGGGCTAAGCGTGTAGCTCAATATGAAGGCCTTGGATTTAATCCCCAGTTTACAAAAAAGAACTTAAAAATTTATCTTCCTGGATTTACAAGAAAGGTGTCTTATAAATTCAACGTAAACTTTAAAACTACTTTGAGTTCAAGACAACAAAAAACTAATAGAAAACCCCGTGCCATCTTTGTTTTAATTTCCACATAAACAAATATATTATTTAAAACACAGTGAGTTCCTGTAATCTCAGCACTCTGGGAGGCTAAGGCAGGAGAACAGTAAGTTCAAGCCTCACATGGGTACCTCAGAGACCCTGTCTCAAAATCAAAACCAAAAAAAGGTCTGGGGATATAGCTCAGTGTGAAGGCCTTGGGTTTCATCCCCAGTACCACAAGAACAAACAAACTAATCCATAGTGAGCTCCTAAAAAAGCAAGAAGGCGCCAACAGGCTGCACCACGACTGATGTGCACGTTCATGCTTACCTTGTAGAGCTTGAGAATGGTCTTAATGCACTCGTGCACAAATTTGGTCTGCTTCTGCAGACTTCCGCCATACAAGGCCACCAGCTCCTCATTGAAGTTGACACTAAAGAAGTCAAAGTGGTACTTGAAGTCAATGTCCTCTGCTTTTCTGAGTGCAATGGAGCCAACAGAACGAACTGCAGGGGAAGAAAGTGAGAAGTGCGTTCAACAAAACACTCAGGCTGCAGCCGTTCTTGCTTTGGAGTCTCTCAGACAGCACACTGCAGGGTCACACTCACAGAGGTGCCAACTGAGAAGAGCCAACTCCCCTAGCAGCTAACCGTGTAGCCCGACCAGTTTCTAAGTCATAAAGAGCGAGCTGCTTACAGCTTTCCCTTCAGCATGCACAGCAGCAGCCAAAAGGAGAAGGGTATTTTGAAGAGTAAGAAACAGGAGCTCTGTCACCCGGTGAGGGTTTTGAGAATGGGAAGGTGCCTGCAAGAAATGTCCGTACACCACTTGGTAGGTGTGTCCAGTCTGTGAGCCACCACGTTTTCCCCTTTGTTTTTTGTTTTGTTTTCTTTAGACAGGGAAGCCTTTGTTTTTTTGAGTGAAGAGGAATTGCCCTCAGCAAATATAAAATATAGTTAATGTTCTATTTTAAATACTAACACTTCCTTTAAAATTTGTTTATGATAACACTAAAAAATCAAGGGCAAAAAAACAGGAAGCTACAGGGGTGACACACATGGAAATTTAGCTACTCATGCCTGAGCTGTCTCACCGTCACACACGGCACAGACCCATCAGTAAGTCCTGCCATACTCCACCTTCCAAACACATCCCCAAGGGAGGCTCTGCGCCATGTCCACCATAATCTTCCTAGCTGATATGCCACCGTCTCTGGGCTGAGTTACTCTAAAGAGTTTTCTACCTGGCCTCCCTGCTTTCACTTCTTGTTTTGTTGCTGTTTTATGAACATGTTAACAAAATTTATTAGGAATAGATTATATCAGGTGGCATAAAAATTATGGCATATGAGTAAATCAAGTATCTCTTTGCCATTCCATTTTAAAAACATGACCTATCCACATATTAAAATTCACACATTATATAACTCATTATGCAAAGCAGGCACATCTGGCTTGCAGCTCACCAGTTTTTTGCCCTTATTTATTGAGCCAAGAGGAAATGTCTTGAGCCACATATAAAATATATGGCAATGGTTATCATACATACATAAATGCCAAAACTTTTTCATCACACCATTATAAAAAATTGAGGTGGGGGGGAGATAAACATCAGGCAGCAACCGAACACACAGGAACCAGAAAGTGCACAAGTCAATGATTTTCAGTACCCTCAGCAGCCCTGGTGTGTGCTGCTGAGCCAACTCTGCCACCTCACACTAGACATTTCTAATCGCCTCAGAAACAAAACCCTATCCCCACTCTCTCACCCCTCCTAGTCCCTGGTAAGCACTACTCTCTGTCTCTACGAATCTGCCTACAGCGGACACTTCCGGTAAAAGGGACAACTGTATCAAGCGTTGGCTTTTGCAAGTGGCTCCCTTCAGTTCTCTTGTCCTCCTGGTTCCTCCACATTCGCAGCATGCTCACCTCCAGCTTCTCCCAACAGTACTGTCAGGAGCCTGTGTTAAGGGAAGCGCCTGTATGGATATACCTTCTCATTCATCTTGGGTAGACACCTGGGAGCAGAACTGTTGATAGGTCTGTTCGGAATCCTAAGGGGCTACCGGACTGTTTTCCAAGGAGCTGCATCATGGTCCCCTCCCGGGCACATGAAGGCTCCAGCTTCTCCCCATCTTTGCAACGCTTGCTCCATCTGCTCCTTTCTGACTAGAGCTATCCTCACAGGCAGGGCAGGGCAGGGCAGGGCAGGGCAGGGCATCGCATTCTGACTTGTATGCCGCGGATGACAACGATGTCCAGCATTTTTCCTGTTTCTGCTCTTTGATAGCATGTTCTTTTCACAGAAAAGCCTGAGTGACAATTTCTAAAGTAAATTGTATCTACCAGATTAGTTAAAACTTTTTCAATCTACCAATTTGGGTGTTGTCAAGGATGTGGAACAAAGGAAAGCGTAATGCACTGATTGTGAGAACACTAAGTCAGCACAATCAGTAATATATTTAGTGTGTGGCATGCAGTTAAAATCTTAGGCATGCATTACAAAAGCACAGCCTTATGTGCTCCAAGACACATATACAAGAATATTCATCATTTTGTAACTGTCATAAAGGTGAACTAAAGCATTCAGAGACCAGATGGGCAGATGGCATAATTATACAAAATAATACAGAGTAAGGAAAACAGACAGATTGTAGCTCACACAACCACTTATAGATTTTAATGACAACGCTGAGTGGAAGAAGGTAAGATATATAAAAGATTATATATTACCAAGGTTAAAACAGCCTCAAATAAATAAGTTCTATACAGGATGCCTTGTTAGACAATAAAAATATAAAGTTAAAAAAATTCCAGCCATAAAGTCAGGGCTGTAATGTCTAGGTAGTTTCAATCAAACAGGTGACCACTGAGGGTTCCGAGGATGCTAGAAATACTCTACTTTTTGACCTTGCAATTGCTTCCACGCGTTTTCCCTTTTAGGTCAACTTTAAATTGAACATCTACATTCTTTCTGTTGCTCTATCTGTGTGTAACATTTAAAGTACAATCGTTAACAAAAACATCAGATAATTTCTCATCACAAACCATCCAGGTTTCCTGTGTCATTCAGATAAAAAGTAAGTCTATTCCACAGCTTCTATGACACTGCCCATGGCTACGTTTCCATTTCTGTCTCTTTTCTCGGCTCTCCAGTGACAGTGGCCTTGGATGCACCATGCTTTCCTGCCCTAGGGCCTACCTCCCTCCTACAGCGGCCTGTAATGCCTTGCTACACTGAAGCTCTGCTCAAATCCCATCTCCGCACAGTGGTCTCTCCTGAGTACCTCACTACTCTAGCCAACGCCTGACCTGTCCATCCTCTATCTCCTATAATTTTTCTTTCAGTCTGGTGACATCACGGCATGTTTGTTTGCTGGCTGTCTTCCTGACGTGGATACATGCTGCCTGAGGTACCTGATTTGCATGGTTTGCTCTAAATCCCTCATATCTAGAATACTGCCTGGCTCGTGAGAGGAACCTCATAAATATTTCCTACATGGAATAAAGGTATAAGTAGTCACAGTACACGCTGAAACCACTCTCCTCTCATTATTTAACAATTTCAGTACATTTAATAACCAAGAAAGCAGGTTTTTAGTTGAAAATAAAACTGCTTGCAGATTCACATACTTTGCTGTTATGCCAGAAAGTGCTCCTATTCTGGCCAACACTGGATTTGGGATCTGGATGTACAAACTTCCTGCCTTTTATCTTTCTGTGTTCTTCTCAGTACGTCTGGCTTTCTCTACCTTAAATAGCTTCAGAAGAAAAAAAAAGTAATCTTCCTTGTTCAGCTAAGCCACTGATTACCTCCCTACCAATACTGCAGGTTCTGTTCTCTGGCCTTCTATTTCTAAGAAACAACTCTTGGTTCTGCTGATTTCTGGGCAGCTACGCAATCACGGGTCCTACTCCACTCCATCTCATCCTTTCCTCCTCCCCACACTGCTCAGAGGTCTTCAACTCTGCTTTTCCACGTGCTTCTCACGCATGCTTTCTCCAAGACAGCAACAAGCACCTGGGTCTCCCAGAGAGCCCAACATGGTACTTAACCTCAGCGAGGGCTTCATTCATGTCAGCTGTCCCACCTAGTAGGCACAGGATTCCAATTTAAGTTAATTCAGCCTTTAATTCGGCTTCTAGGACTTACCCTGCTTGTAACTTCCAGCATTACCAGGAAGAAAAAGAACTGGAATTCCTGTGAGAGGGAGAATGTTGTGTTCTTCCGCATAGGATCCTTCCCCATAGAGATACAACTCATATGCTGGGTAGCGTTTTGCCAGTTTCTTTGGAAGTTCTATTTTCTACGGCAAACAAGTAAATAGGTAAAGCATGTTCATTTTAATCAGTCTTACTAATACAAGTCAGCTTACGTATATACCATTCTGAAATACATTAACTTCTAAAGAATACAAAATATTCCTGATGCTAAAACCACACTTAATGCACAAAACAAATTTGACTTGTAGTATATTCTATTAGAGAGAATCACTCTTGAACTACATGATTTTGAACTATAGAGCCTTCAGCAAAACATAAAAACGGGACTACCTGAAATTCTAAAAAACACAAATTAGTCAAAATAGTCCCTGACAATGGCAGAAAACCATTGCTGTCTGAGAGAAAAACATGCTAAGATAACTGGAAATGCATTTAGTTTAAAATGAGTACTAATTACACCTAAAAAGGATGAAAGGTTTCCATTACCAAACCAATTATCTTTTGCCATTTTAGACTGTTTTATCTCTCTCCTTTTACTTAGGCCCAAGTATATATCCCAGCTGTTACATCTTTAAAAGAAAGTAAATTTTGTTTACAATGGAGCTCTCTAACCTCTCAGCTTAATACGCTGCAGCATACAACGTGCTCAATCTAAACCTTACAGCCATGTCTTGGTTCAGACGTGCACACCCTTTGCACAACAAGCATTCTGGGGAAGTAGCACGTATCAGTTTTCATGGACCAGGCTTAGGAACAATCCTTAAAAGTACTTAACCATTTTTATTCATGTACAAGAAATGAACCTGTCATTCATATACTTTTTTTTCAACATAATACAAACTAGGTCTTAATGTCATCTCCAAAATACAAGCATTTATAACAATGCTAATAAAGTATCAACCCTTTTGCTCATTTTTGAAGGGATAGAAGCCACTAAAAAACAATTTCACTGGACAACAGATTTAAGTAGATATCAAAGATCAATGATCTAATGAGGCTACACATGTAGTATGCACTTGATGGAAAATTTTAACTAAATGTTAATGACTACTGAAAAACCTTGCTGTTCAAAAAAAACAATCTGATCATTCATGTGCATTCCTGAATATTCCTTTGAGATGAGCATAAACAATGGGTGGCAATTACACCATGGAAACATCTGCAGAGACTACTTATTGTTTAAGACAAGTGCGTCCAGCTTGCAGATCTACACAGCAAGTAAAGTGGCCCTACAAGAGCTTAATCTTTCAACACTGTGATGTGATTTTTAGCAATAGTTTTCATGACCTGATTGTGCAGTGCTTGGGCATGGATCGCAGAGGTAACAACTACATGTCACATAGGAAAGGGTACAGTACAGGGCTAACTCTGCCTCGAGAGCCCACCACAGTCAGTGGAATGGAAACCTGTGTCTAACTGGACATAACAAACTCTCGTGCAACTCAGTGAGTAAATCACAATGACCGCTGACGGTAGCATTTCAACCTACCGACACCTCTATAGGTACGTTTGCAACTCCATTTTCAGTTGACATAAACGTACCACCTGTGAATTTTCCAAAGGAACATATAGTTGAAATCCGACATTCAACTCAAAGAAAAATGTTATACTGTCTCTTTACTAGATTATTGTAAGACCTTTCTTAAGAAAACACATCTTGCACTTCCTACCCATCTTATTCTGTCATCACTTTTTGGCAGTGTGTACATTTGTGAACATCTGTTTACAGGAATGAAGCACATAAAGAACATAATTAGATCAACAATTTCTCAGCAACTTGTGAACTCACTAGGCATTTTAGCCACATTCATAGATCCAGACATTGATGTGTTCCTTTCAAAAACAAGGTTAAATACTGTATTAGTCAGCTTTCCCATTGCTGGGTACTATACTCATGCTCATAACCCAGACAGGGAGACATCTGGCCAATGGTTTTGGGAGATTCAGTCCAAGGCAGGAATATCATGGCAGAAGGGCATGGAAGGGTAAAGATGCCTAGTTCCTAACGGCTAGGAGGCAGAGCAGGAGAACAGTGCCAGAGTCCAAATATAGTCCCCAAGCGCTTTCAGTCACTTTCTCATCAGTGAGATGCCGTAAGGACACCCACAACTTAAAGAAGGAAGTTTATTTTAGCTCATAGTTTGGGAGATCTCAGTCTGTGCATGGTCTGCTATACCCAAGAGAGAAAGGGCAAGGCAGACAGCCTGCCCGAGAACAGCTGCTCATTCCACAACAGCCAGGAGGCAGCGAGAGAACGAAGAGAGGAGCTGGAGGGGAAGATGCACCCTTCCAGGTCATGCGCCCAGGGACCCTCCCTCCAACCAGGTCCTACCTCCTAACAATACACACAATCATCAGTAAATGAGTCCTGTGATGAGTGTAACACCCCACGAGCTAGTTAGCTTCCAAAAATATGAGGCTTTTGAGGGATATTTTAAACTTAAACCATGAAAGGACCCACCCAGACATGCAGAAGTGTGCTCCACCAATGCCCTGCTGACTCCCAGAGCCAATCAAATTGACACTCCATCCTAACCACCATGGATACCCCGTAAGTTGTATGTTGTCTTTTTTTTTAATGTTATAATAAAAATATACAAACATGAAGGGAAGTATTGTCACTTACATATTCTATATTTATCAGGGTTTATATCTAAAATGTCCCTCCAAAGTCTCATGTATTTGGAAGGTGACTGGATCATGGGGGTGCTACAATCATCAGTGGATTCACTGAGCTGAATGTGTACTTAGGAAGTAGGCATGACTGGAGGCAGGTTATTGACAGTGTGAACTAGAAAGGTATATTCTTGTCCCCAGCTCCTCCTCTTTCTTCTCTGCTTCCCGGCTGCCATGGGTTGAACAGCTTTCCTCCTCCATGTCTTCCTACTGTAACAATGCGGCACTAGAGCCAGTTACCATGGACTGGGCTCTCTGAAACCATGAACCAAACAGACCTATCATTCTTTAGGCTGCAGGTGTTGGGTATCCTGACTCAGTGATGGAAAGTGACTAATAATATTTTATACGTGGCCAAAGATATTTCTTCAGTCTAGCTCAGAAGGTTGGACACCATGCTTTCAAAGATTAGCATCCTTAGTTATCTCTTCAAATACTCAAAATACAGAAACACTAGTTCTACTATTTACTTTATAAGTATTCATGTACTTCAACTCAAATTAGTCCAAATATTGATTATACACACTATATAATTGAAAATGATATAGTATTTTATTTCTTTAGGTACAAATGAAGCAGAAAAGAAAATACAAGAAAAAAAAAGGAAACAATTTTTAACTCCTCCCAATTAGGTATAAAATTTGGTTTAACAGCACATGCATATATTCTTTCTAAAAAAGTTTTATAGTTAAAAGTTAATTGAGCACAGAAAATTATTAATTGTATCTAAAAAGAAATATTTAATTCCTTAAAGTCAGAAAAGTAGGCAAAATAATACACAATATACTTCATAATAAAGGATACGGAAAAAATTTTGCAGTGAGAGAGCATTTAAGCGCAGGGCTGGGATGTGGCAGAGTGCTCACCTAGCATGGACTAGGCCCCTGGGTTCTATCCCCAGCACTGATCTTCCCTAAAAAGAAAAGGAATAAGAAAGCATAGAGATAAAAGCAAGTATAGAGATGGAAAAAGGGGAGAAAAGGAGGCAAGAATGGTAGGAGCTGCCAGAAAACAGCCCAGCTGCATTCTCAGAGCTGAAGCGGGAAGTGAGCAGGAGGGAGGCACAGGAAATGTACCTGAGCTGACTGACAGAAGGGCGGGAATGGCCACGGACAGAGAGCATCCAGCCAAAGCCACAAGGGGCCACGGAACTTAAATTCTAACATCCTCATTTCATGTGAATTAAAACTGCAAAAGATGTTTGATTTCCACAACTGAAAAAGTGTTTGATCAAAATAAATGCAACAATTTTTCAGTTCCCTAGTTCTTCCAGAGAACTCTCAACCCTTTGCCCACACTACCCCTGAGAAAAGTCCTACAAAATCCAGTTTGAGTAAGAAAAGAAGAAGTAGGGACAACTGCACGTTTCAGCAATGTCTCCTTAGTGGCATCTCTGTGCTACAATCCAACGTCATACTGCTGGCGAGAAACACCGCACTAAGATATACCCCTTACATCCACGTGTTTTCTCTCACTGTATCTATACATACTAAAGGCATGTGAGATCCTTTAAAATTTGGCTCTATTTTTACATTTCTTGCAACTATACACTCTTTGTTTTAAGATTTGTTCTTAGTAGTTTTTTTTTTAATCCATAAGAATTCAAAGGAATGGGATGTCTCCTAATCCTGGTCCTTCATCTACCCGCTCTCTCTGTCCCTGAACGCAACCTTACACGCTTCCAGACAGTTTACATGCACATAAGCTAGTACGTAATTATTTTCTCCTGTCTACATAAATGGTCATGTTATAAATACTGCTCCTGCAGTGTGTCCTCGTGCCTTCCTACCTTCCTACATGCTACAAATGCCTGTAATTTTCTGTATTTTATGAACTACACACCCTGCATGGCCAAATTCACTTCCTCTTCTGTATAGCCCTTGAAAACCAAAGGCAAACTGGAAATTCTCTCTCCCCTAAAGAGCCTGTGCCTCCCTCTTCCAGGGAAAGCGAGCACACACCACATTACATCCTGACTCTACCTGGCATTCCTGTCTCCCTCACTGTATTACAAATGCGTGAATTACAGGGACAAGAACTGATTTAGCAAAAATTCCCTCTCACACTAATTACCAAGATAAACCTGGCACAAAGCAGTCATTCAATAAATGACTTGCTAAATAAACATCATACTTACCCAGAAAATATGATTCATAATTTCACAATTAACATTTCCTTTCAGAGAGCAGCCATTACATCATGTGTGAAGATAGCCAAACAAACGGAAGTAAACAACTCAGGCCTCTCTCCAAATTCCACGATTTGCCTGAAACCCTGAGGTGCCCCGTAAAAATTCTGCCTTACTGCTGTAATATGGGAAGAAGCTTTACAGGTCAACATGTCTGTTGCCTGGCAGACTTCAGACGCATTCATGAAATGTTCACTTAGCTCTGAACAAGTAAGCCGAGAGAAGGTACAGGCGAGGACGAACACCGACAATCAATTTTAAATTCAAAACTTCATTTTTTGCTGAGTTTCAAATTCCTGTCCTACCTTAAAGAAAGAAAAAAGGGAGAATAAATGCAGTATGTTCCAAATACCTTTCCATTTCCTGGCCTGGCTGAGTAAAGAGCGTGCAAACGAGCTGTAAAAAGAACAGAGGCCACAGAGGGAAGCAAACCTGATGCTGAGGCCTGCCCCACGCGGGCATCAACCTGAGAGCGCTGAGCGAAATAGAATTCAAAGTAGAAGACACATAAAACAGCACAGGAACACTTCTATTCTAACAGCCATTTGGTTCCCAACATACTGACCTCATTTACATAAAAACCTCCCAAACTATGTTCAAAAAAACCCATTTCTACAGGCAAGTTGCTGTCACTGTGAACTAACACAACCTGTTGTGCAAGATAAGAGTCAAATGCAAATACCACGAGGAACTGACAGCATTTTTACATCAGAAAAAATAAAGCTGCTAAAGTGTGTATCAAAACCTTGTCACTGCAATTATTACCGTAACTCACAAACTGACAGAAGTGTAAATCTCCAAAAATCTGAACCAAAACAACTCAATACACACACTACTCAACAATAAAAAGCCAAGTAGCTCTTTCTCATTAGTGACATTAATTTTGTCTTTCCAGTCACTTCAGGAGGCAGGAAATTCACCTGTGAGGCCCATATGCTCACTACGCCAAGAAAAGCAATTTCTTCCACTGCAAATACTACACCAGCCTCCCTACCTGCTGGTAACCTAAAACATGGGAAGTACTACCGTAGTGTTCCAAATGACTCTATTTTAACCAGTCTTCAATGCAGTCCAAAACCAAACTGACCTACTTCAGCTCACTGCCTGTTTCTTAATTATTAAACCATAGGCAATGAAGCACTATTTCAAGCTTAAAAAAAAAAACCTAAAAGCTTGTATAGTTAACAATTCCACTCTGATAAGCATCAGCCAGCATATCTGCTTGGAAATTAAGAAAGACAGCAATTAGAGGTTAAAAATGTTCTTTCTCAATGGCACCCAAAATCCACTGTTCCACTCCCTCACAGCACAAGGTGAGGCTCTTTTGTAACAAATCTGAATTTGCCAGAATTTTGCCCATGGGAAAAGAGGCTGTTCAGCAATTTAAACTGTAAGCAGTTTTAAGATCTAATTAATACCAACCTAACCAAATAATACGCTCCTTCCATCATGACTGGTACACAGAAGCAATACCAACTTTCATCCCCCCCCCAAAAAAAAAAATCTGCTCGGGTTCTCAAAGAATCTTAAAAATGAACTTTGTCAATATAGATTATAGCATATTCATTTGATTACACTCAAACACAGGAGCAATCTCGAACTTGCATCCTTCACCCAGAAGAAAAAAATTACTAGAGTGTTAGAAGTATATTAAAAATTCACTTTACCACTGTGTCTTCTTACATATGTATGTTATCGACATCATTACACTAGATGTCCCCATAATTAAGAACACATGAAAGTATCAATTGGGAGAAATTTCTCTGGACAGCTGTGTAATTTGCCACCCTCCTTCCTCACGGTTGGTCACTAGTGAAATTTTAGACTCCACTCTGCCGAACTAATTCAGCCACTGACTGAAAACACTCAAGACAGAACGCTAGAGCTGAGGGCGGGGACAGAAAAGGGCCAGGTCACACTTAACACTGCAAGCAAAAATTTTTTTACAGCACCGGGAAAGAGATTTTGTACGCAAGTGGTCGGAGGCCTGGGTGCTCGGCGGCACGCAGCCACCCTGGCGTGCACACACGCAGGTGTGCAAACCCGCGCACGGGCACAAGACCTACAGAACAGGTGGACGCGCGCGGACCTCAGTAGTTTCGGGGCGAGTTCTCCGCAGCCGGGGGGAGCCCCGCGGCCCCCAGGCAGCCCGGCACGGCGGATCCCGCACTCCGCCGACGTCTGCTCGGCGGCTCCTCTGCACAAGAGCCGAAGCCGACGGGCACACTGCCCGGCGCGCGTGGGCGGCAGCGCGGGTCGGGGCACCTGTGAAGGCGGGAACGCGCGCGGAGTGGGCCGGTGCCCAGCGCGCAGGGGACAGACCGCGGGGGCAGTGCGGCGCGCGGGGAGTCGCCGGCCCTCCGCGGGGGGCAGAGGGCTGCAGCGGCGGGCAGCGCGGTGGCCGGGCACCCCGCGGCGAGGCGGCCTCCGGGCCGCGGGCGCAGCGAGCCGAGGAGCCCGCCCGGCGCCCCGGGGAGGGCGGAACCGTACCTGGTACTCGGGGTACTCGAACATGTAGCTCATGCTGCACTTGTTCTCCTCGAAGCCGAAGAACACGTCCCACAGCCCCAGGGCTGCCAGGAGCACCATGAACACGTAAAACGCCAGGTTCCAGGGGTTGACAGAGTGAAGGGACATGGTGCTGCCGCGACCGCCGCCGCCGCCGCCGCCGCCGCCGCGGCGCCCCAAGCTCGCACTCCGGCAGCCGAAACCGCTCGGGCCGCCCCCGCCGAGCACGGCCGAGCGCGGCCGAGCGGAGCCGAGCGGAGCCGAGCGGCGCCGAGCGGCCCGCGCCGGCGCACGGCGCCTGCCCGCGCGCGCCCGCCGCGCACGGCGCCTGCGCGCCGCCCGCCCGGCTCGCCGCGGCCCGGAGTCCCGGGAGGAGGGCGGGGGCGGCGCTGGCGGCGGCGGCGCGGGTCCGCGGGCGGAGAGAAAGAGCGAGAAAGCGGGTGGGCAGGGCTGGAGGGTGGGGGCGCCGGCGCTCCGCCCGCAGCGGCTGGTAAACCCGCGCTGGAGCGCCTCGGGCCTCCGCGCCGGCGCTGTCGCTGCCCCGGGACCGCTCGATGGCTTTCCCCCTCCCCGGGCACAGGTACCAGACCCCGAGCCCTCGGCTCGCCGACCACGGCGGCCACCACAGCGCCGAGACCACTCGCTGTCAGACATAATGCCAAAGCCTGCACCACGGAGAGCATCGTGGCCTTCTAAAGACCACGTGTGCCCAGCCCGACGTCTCCAACAGGTACCCGCTGACCCGATGGCTCCCAGACCCCCTCCGGCCCGCGGCCGGCCCGGCGCCTCGAGCTGCCACGTTGGGTTGGACTGGCTTCTACTCAGGCGTCTCAAGTGACTGGATTCATTTGGAAGAAGAATGTGGTTTTCATTTCTGCGCAGGAGGAAAAAGCTGCTCCAAACCCTACACGCACGTGCCGCAGCTTCTCAATACCAGAAAGCTCTGGGGAGAAGGACACGTCGCCCCTGGTTAAAGCTGACCCAGCAGCAGAGGGAGAGAGAATTGTGTTGAAAAGGAGAATTCCCCTTAGAATGGTTTTCTGGAACGGAATTTTATTCCACTGAGGCCAGTTCTGTGGCATTTTAAAACTAAAAGGAAGCTTATAGTTTATCTTTTATCTTTCTCGTATCCTGATACTCACGTTAAGAAACCGAAGAGAGGTGAAATGATCCCACGGTGAAACATTTGTAAATCTAAATAAATGTAGCTAGCTGCGAGGCGTGGAATATTGATGAAGAAATGGGAAACTACAGAAGCAAAATCTTTTTATATATGTAAATAAATGTGAAAGTTTCTAGCACAACAGGTGAAGTGATGGGTTGTACTGACCAGCAGGGCAACTGCTAAGGAATATGTATTTGGGGTAGGCCGTGTATGACGCTCTCGATGTAATAATGGTGAGTTCGGGAGTATATTCTGCTAGGAATGGAATGTGTTAAATTTAGAATTATGTATTTACATGAGTAGATGATCAAGAAGAACTTGTTTTGATAAGCACAACTTTAGAGATAAATGTGATAACAGAGATTTGGCATTGCTGAAACCACAAAAGAGAAAGCACCAGGGTGGATGCTCTGCATCTGGAATTAACAGTTAGTGCAGTGGATTATAAGTCATGTGGGGAAGGTTCTAAGTTGTCAATAAAAAGAATCTGTTAGGTTGCTTGCTCAAGAACATCACAGAACATCTGCCTCTTATTTCTCCTGACATATTAGAGGCAATACTAGGAAAAATAAAATGTGATTCCATACTCCCTCATCAGTCTCTCAGGGTTCCTTAAGCTTTATGTGCACATGAAGAATTTGGAGATTCTGTTGAAAGGCAGATGCTGATTCCGTAGTTCTGGAGTGGGACCCACAGTTCTCCTACATGATGCCGAGGGTTCTAGTCAGTGGGCTGCACCCGGAGGAGTAGGGTTCTGTCCTGCCTGAAGACCACTGCATGGCGAAGACCCTGAACTTGAAGATGGCAGAGCTCACGCTTGTGGTAGGCTTCCATGAGTGATGGCAACATGCTGCCCTGGTTGTCTACCTTGAGGGGTAGAATGAAAGTCAGTTGATTCTGTATGCTCATAATCTTCCTATCCTGCATTTTTACTTTCTCTTTTCCTATTCATCCTGTTCCTATTACCCCTTTTTGAAGTCACTTTTATATCTAACCTAACTACCGAACATTAACCACCCCTCTCCTGTCAACTTCCTTGAACTCTTACTTTTCCATCCTTCATGACTTCTAGCCTTGCATCGATATGTGAGATATCCCAAAGATTGCCAGACATATGAAAATATTAAAGATACAAAAAATTTGCTAAGAATTAGTCATAAAAACTGATGCTGTAAGAAGAATTATGCAAACACTAAATTCAGTATACAGGTTGTCCTCAAGGTCACCCTACATAGGAAAAATTAATAAAAATATGGGACACAATAGTCTGGCTCGGAGTGGTACGTCTAGTGCATGTAAGTAGTATTGGAGCAAATGGCAAATTCAGTTGAATTACAGTCTTAGTTTTTTGTTGCTGTTACTCAATACCCAGCATCCACGTATTAGGGAAGGAAAAGTTTGTTTTAGCTCAAGCTTCATAAGGTCACCGTCCATTCATGAGCAGCTGGCAACACTGGAAGGACATGGCAAAGGCAGAGGTAGGGGCAGCTCCTCATCATTGCAAACAGGAAGTCAAGTCCAGGAAGGAAGAAAGTAGCATATACATACTTCCAGGTTCTGTCCCAGTGATCCGTCCTTCTGGGGTCAGCCTCAGTATTCCGCCCCTTCCAGATTTATGCCCCCACTGCACACCTGTAATTCAGTCCACACACTTAGAATCTAATCTGCCACATGCCTGTCCTCCACCACACATCCATAATTCACTCCTCCTGACCATGTTCCCATCATTTTTTTAAAACTTCAAATCATACAGATTCAATAGTCAAAAAAATGTAAAAGCAATCTTAAAAACAAAACAATGAATTTAACTATACACAATTAACAAAATTGTACTCAAAAAGAATACCTCATGATTTCAGAACATAGTACTTTGTATGTTTTTAGTGAGATGCATTCTGAGAACAAAAGGAACTACAAAGAAATTTAAATCTCCAGCAGGTTCATTGTAAATGACAATGTTCTGTTATTTAAAAACTGTTCTTAGAAAACTGTTAAGGATTTTTCATTACGATACAATAAAGATAGAATTCAAGGAAATCTTTTTAAAAAGGTCATGCAGCCCATGTCTCTAATTTAGCCTAAAGAATACCAAAAAAGGACAGAAGGAAAAAATAAATTTCTTGTTAAAAGAAGTATTTTTATACATTTTGCTTCGTATTTTAGTCCAAAATGGTATAATTTATAATTTTTAAAATATTGTATTTAGTTGTAAAAAGGGAAGATAAACTATACATGAATAGTAGCACTGAAAATAAAGGAAAAAGATTGGGAGGAGGGGACACACAAGACAAAGCCAAAGAAATCCAGAGGGCTACTGACAATATGTCATTGTTACACCAGAAAAAAAAATCAGAAATGAAGCTGTAGTTCAACTCCTGCTGATGAGAAGAATCAGAATCATAAGGAAGTAAGAGGAAAATCAAAGAGGCTGTTTTGATAGGAAAGGTACTTCCTGCTTTAGACATAATTTCAGTTGAATATTTGCAGGAGGCAGTGAAACATGTAACACTTTATGACGAAAGACTTCAGAATCAGAATGCAGAGATTTAAAAAAAAACTTTAGCAGAAATCCTTATATAAGAGTTGAAGCTTAGGATTTAGTTAGCATGAAGTGAGAGGTTAGAGACCAAAGTTCATATATCTACACACACACACACACACACACATTGTGTGTGTGTGTGTGTGTGTGTGTGTGTGTGTGTGTATGTGTATTGAGACAGGGAACAGAGTCTTGCTGTGTAGCCCAGGCTGGCCTTGGACCCAGGACAATCCACCTGCCTCAGCCTCCCAAGTGCTGGGACTACAGGCATGCACCACCACGTCCAGCGTTATATGGTGCTGGGGAATTGAACTCAGGGCCTTGTGTTTGCAAGGCAAGCACTTTTAGCCACTGTGCCATTCCTCCAGCCCCTGTTAGATATGTTTTGGAGCCTCTCATTCTGCCCTTCCAATCAGTGAGCATGTTATACCTATTTTCTATACCATATTCTGAAGGAGCTGCTTTAATCTGTCAGGCGCCTATGATAATATGCCTATGCCGTTCACTGAGAAGTTCCTTATTTCAACAACTTCTCTTTAGTACTGGCTATTGACTCAGGGCCTTCCCATTGAACCATCAATACATTCCCAGCCCTTTAAAAAAAAATTTGAGGGCCTCGTAGACATTCAGAAAGGTATTTTTGAGTTTCAAGTCCCCACGGATGATGCCCTGGGGATGGCAGTGGAGGACAGCAGGCACAATCTGAAGAGTCTATCCTCGTTCTCCAGAAGGTGGCTGTGGTTACAGATGTTCTGCCGCATATGTCCTATGCCTGCATAATGCATGACAGAATAGACCACCTCTTCCACCTCCAGGACCTGGAGCAGCTGCACATCGTTGGTGTGGTGCAGCAATGTCACAACACCTGCCTCCGTGGCAAAGAAGCTACAGGCCTGGCTCTTGGGCTGCACTCTGGTGGCCTCCTGGGGCCTGGTGCGGAGATGTTCAGCAAGATACACTTGGCGAAGCTGCCATGGCCCGTGGACATCATAATGTGGTAAGATGTCAGGCTCTCCACATACTAGGCACTGCTAATGAGGCCATGAACCTGGGGTGCCTCTGTGAATTTCCTATTATCCTTACACATAATGACTAACAAGGCTGCCTGGTGTCACCAACATCCAGTCCCCAAAGTCCAAAATACACTCAACCATATCCCAGACAAACCCCTCATCAAAATACTAGCTGGATGACAGGCAAAACGGCAAAACCAGGAGGAAATCACAAGCTGACTAGTTGTATAACCAATGGGTCACACGGGTAGAGGTCCTTATGTAAAGGAGAAAAAGCCCACCACAGCCCGGGCTTATATGACCCTTGTTTGAACTGACCTCACCGTGACCCCTGCAGTCAGTGCGCCACGTGGGCCAGATGACCTCACATGCCCCAGTGAGGTCCATTTGGGGTGCTGTAATCAGGACAGAGGCGTTGAAGACGTACCTTTCTCAGAGTTTCTGGAACCCAAAGCTTTCTGCAGGGACTAGACAGGTTCACTACCTAAAGGAGGAGGAGAACTGGCTGTGCAGCCCCCAGCAGTGCCTTCTGTGCATACTTTGTGGGAGAAAAGAAAGTCAGAGTGAGAGGCTACAGCGTGTAGGGCGGCGAATCATCTATACAGAGTGGGCCTGAAGCTAATATAATGGTTAGTTAAAATTACAGGCAGGTGAGGGTAGTAATCAAAATTAGTGGGCACGATGAAATTTTATCAAGCTCCAGGGTTTAAGGGCAGATGAACATTAAGCAAATCCCACAAGAGTGGGGTGGGGGACTTTCCATCTGTCGGGGAAACCTGCAATCTGTGAGGCAGAAAGTCTGGATTCCGACTTTCCGGATTTTTGAGAGGGTCTCCCATGTATGAATTATTAAGAGGGTCTCCACAGTTCCACCCCTTTTTTTTCAGAGTTTAGTATGAACTTTATTTTATAGTTGGGACAGCCACAGAGACAGGTTCTATTATCTGCATTTGCTACCAGGAAAATAGAAGCTTCTGAAAGGTAAACATCTCACTAGTAACTCAGCATTAAGGAACTGCGGTCTTGTGTGAACTGTGTGCCCTTACGTAAGGTAATTAAAGAGAATTTAGGTGTTACTTTATGACAATTTCCTTGGAAACACATCAAAAATCAGGATGGAGACTGGGATAAGTTTATGGAAGGTTACGGACTAGATACCTTAGAGTGTGTCCACAAAGGGATTTCAAGTGGCTGATTGGAAATCTAGATTGACGAAGCATCTTGACCACAGCCTCTGCCCTGAGAGTCCTGGCTCTTATTAGACATAACAATTATATTAGAAATCATAGCATGGAGTAAATTTTCAGAAGTCGTAGAGACAGAGTTCTCTCTGCCATGGATGTAAATCCCTTTAAATCACCCTACTTTATTTCAGAAGCCTTGTATAGACGCCATTGATATCATCTGTCATCGTCCTCTCTTGGGGCACAGGCACTGCTGTCTCTTGAGTCTCGTATCTTATCTGGAGATTCTGCATCTCGGGAACAGGGTTGTGCAGCTCCTGGTGCCACATGGTATGAGAATCAAAGACCTGGGGAGAGAGAATGGAAAAACACCTTCTCCCCCATATTCATAACTTAGTGGGCGCTGGCTATGGGGGATCCATGAAACAGGTGGTGACGTCTCGGTTAGGAATGGAGTGATATTCTATTGTAATTAAAACTTTGTGTGGTGTAATAAAAATTTTTAAGGTGAACAATGCCTTATTTAATTGTTCTTATGGGGGAAGGCTGTCCTCTATATTCCTCCTTTTTGGTTTTAAACATTGACAATGTAGAAGGTCACTTGTTCTTTTTATCACTGCTCTATCTGTGGGGTTATGTAGAATTTTATAATAAGTTTAATATTTTAAATATAAAGAAAAAATTTGAGATTTAAAACTAATAATAGTTACGATTTATGTTTTTAAGTGAATGAGTATTGAAAGTCAGTGTTGTAACCTTTAGCTACCTGCTAGCAGCAAAGAAGTTTAAAAGAACAGCTTGTAAGTCAGAAAACTAAAAGCAAAACAAGCAGAACAATCAGACGTGCAGATTTCATACATTTCACCCGTCACATACTTTCTACACATAACTTGAAGCTTTCACATCTTTTATGGGCATTACAGAAATCCATTTTATTCACAGTATTTCCTGTCTTTAACTAAAAAATCCTTATGCCCATATCCTTTCTAAAAATATCCCCTCTTCTACCTGCTAGTTACTTTCTGTTGTGCTCCCTTAAAAAAAAAAACAAAAACAAATGTTTAACGTGAGCATGTAGTAGTAAAAGGCATAGTTCACTAAGGTATTTGCTTCAGGTTAACAATTCCAGCTCGATTATACCTTTAGAATGTTGTGCCTCCAACACAACTGTAAGCCTTTTAATACAGTAATCATAAATTAATGTCTTTTATCAATAAGGACAGTCGTCTCTTTAGCTTTTGTCAAATAGCTGTGAGATAATGATTTTACGGCATATTAAAACAATTGTGACTCAAGGTGTTAAACCAAGGCACTTATATTTTCTATGAATAACGCATGCCTTACTCATGACAGGCAGTGTGACTTGGAAACTCTTGTTACTCTGCCGTCTTTCCTTTTTGCAGCTTGGCTCTAACTTGGCATTGGATAATAAACTAGGCTTTTGTGCTTTCTGCAAGTTGTGAAATTCTTATGAGGTGTTATATGAACAGAATCAAATAAATGCTTGTGAACTACAAAAAAAAAAACCTGCCCGTCACGAATAGCGATTTAGACAACCAAACAAACTTTACAACAGAATTTGGAGAAGGCCTTAATTAATACCTATTTTGTTGTTAAATATTTAAGACTCAGTAAAAAACACAAAAGGTTTTTATCAAAAGTAAAATTACTCTTTGAAAGTTAGCTTTATTCTAAGTATTAAACATAATATCAAAAGGATTTTATAAGCCAACATTTAAATGCATTTTTTAAAAACTTACATAGTTTTTTAATC